>CM059567.1:10160404-10514895 GCA_030386875.1 Morinoia aosen | reverse complement strand
GAGTGTTTTTGGGGAGGTTCACAGTGTGTAAGTTTAGCGACTGACAGACCGGCAAGTGGTTGCAGTTTAGAGATGACAACAGTTCAGAAACGTCTCACGTCACACATAGGCAATTATGTTGTATAACTCGATGAATGCGTTAGAGATAAGACTCGCCAAGTTAATATATGACTTGTTGTTGTAACTTTAGTAACCCTACACTAGAGCACAGTAGAGGTTCCACATAGACACGAATAACACATCAATAGATAAATGCAATGACACAGCAAGTTAGGTAAATAGTTCACTCACCTCTTGGATACCTTAACTTTAATACTCAATGTGCAGTACTGTGGCTAGTCAGAGTAGAGCGGAGATAGACGGGAATATATATAGAATAGGGTAGAATAGAATTAGTACATTAGTTTAGAAATTAAGAAGTTAGATACCAACCACAGTAGGTGATTATATACACACTCGGTCAACATTTACTTGTTGTCGAACCCGAGATCACTAGCAGACTGGCTGCGAGTGTTGCTCTCTCGAGCGTTGCCAACTTTTGGTCTCTCCAACTAGAACTTACACTACTCACTATATTACACTTGTGTAACTCAGATGAATGTATAGGTTCTGGTTAAGACTAAGATTAAGACTAAGATTAAGATTCAGATTAAGACCCAAGGAAGTGTGGTGGCGTTTGGTGTGCCGTCGAGGAATCTGCAATAATCGAGGTCGCTGAATGAAAGGGCTCTCGAAGAGGCATCAAGGAAAATTCCACAACTGACATTCCCTACACTGCAGATAAATTTTCCCATCACGGAGAAACACTGAGTCTTTCTACAGATTCAACACGGGCTATTTGAATTTGTTCTCTTATGTCAAGCTCATGAGATAGGATAGATTTTAGCAGCTAGCAAGCTTTTCCACTAATGCATTTGCTTTAATATCAGAGCATGAGGTTTAAGAACTTCCGGTAATGACAATCGTTATTCATTACCGAAACTACATGCGATTAAGCACAAGATCTACGGAATATAATGAAATATCCACACAGCTAAAACTTTTGCAAGAATATGCAAGACAGTACAGGCCTTGTGATTTTTAGAGCAGTAATATCGGTGATTCCATTTTGTGGAATTATGAAAAATACATGTGACTTAAAAACCATGATTCGTAAAGTAGAAAGGAAATATACAAAATATATCTAAAATGCATAGAATGGGAATTAATACTTTTTTCGTACTCTACAATACCTAGGTTCACACGAGAAAATAAAAGGGCAGTCCTAAATTCATTAATGTCAAATCATACTGAAAAAGAAACACTGCAAGAATATCCTGTAATCACAAGATAATATTTACACATAAAGGAGGTGAAATTCTTGACATAGAAATGACATGACGCGGCAGTTATCACGTTCGCCATCTTTCGCGAGACGCCGGCATAACACCGTACGCGTTCACGAAGTATTTTTGTGCGCGAGTAGCAATACCACCATGGCAGATGCAAGTATATATTTTTGCCGCAAGAATAAAAGGAAAATGATTTAAATGTTGATAATGAATTCTTGATACCGAAATGCAATGAACATATGACGCAAATTTTACGCTGCGTGAACAACGAATTACGAACGAGCGAAACTACGTTACGAATGTTACTTCCGAACTCTACGACTGTTTTGCAAGTTATCTATGCATCACGACACTGAACACGTCCTTAAACTTAACACAATGGACACTAAAATTATACTTAACCTAAACACGAAAAAAGGAACACGATTATTTTCTAACACAGGTCTACTTACGAGAACTGCTGTGGTACCAAACGAAAGAGACGCACAAGTGAGAGTGAGTTTGAAAGAGACGCGCCACTGCGCAGTATTGCCATTCAGGGGCTTCTCTCTCGAAGACTGTCGAGTGTTATTTATATCTCATGCATTTACACAAAAACTTCAAGGAATACTAATTATAAGTAGAAAATTATTAATAATAATTTAGAGTAAGATTTTTAATGCCAATAATTATTTTATTTAAGTGCGAATGGGGAATTTTATAATTTTACACTTTTGTAGCTGATGCTACATCCATACGTGGGGGTATGTAGGTTGTGGCGAATATGATTGGGTCTTGGGGTGTTGCTACTGTGATGGCTAACATGTCTGTGTAGAAAGTATCATGCAGCTTGAATGCGAGTTTTTCGAACTGCTATTGCTACACCAGCGTCTTTTCACTTGCTTAATTTGTAGAGCATGTATAATAGTTTCAATTTTTGACGGGGTTGTCGTTTTGTAGACAGTGCGAGTTTAGTAGAATTATATGTGGATTGTATTGACGATAGATGTTGCATAGTGTGCTTTTGTTATTTTGCCAGTGTTTAACGTTATGTTAGATAACAGTCAGTGACTTGTTCGTATTGTGTGTATCCATTAGGTGGTCGAGTTTTTTGGGTTTTTCGTGGTGGGCGCAAAGTTTTGAGTATTTGGGCATCGCGACGAATTGATCTTGTGGGGTTGGGGTTATACATAGGTGCGTCTTCGAGGTCGTATCTGTGGACAATAATACGAGCATCTTCCCAGATGTTGTCCGGGTCTCCATGCGCGACAGCGATTTTGAGGTCAAGAGGGTTTTAGGTCAGTTCCTCTACTAACCATTCATTGGTGGGCCTTTTTGAATTATTGAAAGTGTATTCGCATCAATACGTAGGAGGAAAACCTGAAGCGTGTTATTTTGTGAAAGGGATTCTTCCAAGGATGGTTGTTTCTTTTTCTTTCGTTGTTTAGTTTTCTTGTTCTTGGGCTGCATTCTCTATTTTTCGGTTACGTTGTCGTCGCTGGTGTCATCCTGGGTTGAGTTCTTGTCTGATGTCGTGTGGCTTGTATCCATTTCGTTATCATTAGAGCTCATACTTTCCTGTTGGGTAGGCGCCTCCGTTTTGTTTGGTGGGGACTGTTGTGGGGACACATTGAAAAGTTTTTGCGAGTCGCGGTCGGGGAACTTGGTGTCTATGTTGAAGCTGCTTTTGAGAGATTTTGATAAAATTGATCCGAAGTCTTTTGTTTGAGTAAAGTTGGCAGTATGAGCTTCTATGATGATGGCGACTAGTTTTATGTGAACTTGTCAAGTGAGTGTAATTGCACGTTCTGTTTTTGTTGATTGATGGATAGCTGTTTTTGCTATTTCAATGAATGCGCTCTTCGATTGATCTGTTTGACTGGCTGAGCTTCAACTGCACGCCGTTAAGCTCCATACACACCTTGCAACTTTGCGTGCTTCATGCCGCATCGGCGAGTTGCCCAGAGCTCTCTGACTGCTCAGCAGCATGATGCTGCATCAGGAACAGAAAGTCCAGCAAGCCCGATTGCTGTCACAGGCTGACGGCAGAGTCATTGTGAGACAAGCAGGCATTGAGCACGGTTATAGTCTCGGTGACGCGCTCCGCGATGAGCCGAGCGCAGCTGCTTCGCAGAGCACATTGTCGTCTGACATCCTCTTCCTCTCAAAGCTCATCTGCAGCTAATTGCTGCTGCACCGCGCGCTTATTTATCTACAAGCCGGTCTGTACAGCAGCGGTTGTTCTGCGGGGGCGGCACCGCTGCTGGCGGGGGGTGGCACCTCGAAACCTGCCGCTAAGTGGGGTGGCGTGTCGAAGCCGCCCGTTAAGTGGCGCATCGAAGCCCACTGTTGCGCGGGGTGGTGCCTCGAAGCTTGTTTGGTGGTGCACAAACGAATGGCTTGTTGTGAACACCTCTTGTACGGACTATCTAAAATTCATAAACCAAATTTTAAAAATAAGTTGGCTTTCCAGCCAATCTTTGCCGCCTATCGCACACCTGGGTTTAATTTGTTAAAATTTCAAGTCCGTTTTTGAATTCTTTTACGTGCCATGATTTAACAATTGGGAATTCAAATTTTTTCGTTAATCTAGTCACTGCAATATCCAATTCCGATAAATTTTTATATGACATCGATTGACGTCAAAAATCTTTTTACAAACGTTCCTTTAAATGAAACAATTGAAATCATGCTAAACTGTTTGTTCGGAAGCGTAAATACTGTTTTCTGGGCCTCAGTAGGGTATTATTCAAGACTCTCCTACAGCACTCTGTGTTGAACTTATTTTATTCATTTAGCAAAAAAAAAGTTATCAACACTTAAACGGGTTAGGTTTGGGGCTACCAATTGACCTTACTTTTGCGAAAATTTGTATGTGTTTTCTTGAGAAACAATGCCCTAGAAATTGCTCTCCACAGATCATATCTTTTTTACAGAAGCGATACGTAGATGATACTTTTTTATTGTTTCACGATCGGTCTCATTGCTCTCTTTTCCTCGATTATTTGAATTCTAAACACCTAAATAATATTACCTTTACTCTGGAAACTGAACAAAACGGTAGAATTTCTTTCCTTGATTTTTCAATTACAAAAGAGAGCAATCATTTTTGTAGTTCAGTTTTTCGCAAATCTAGTATCACCGGTCTTGGTACCAGTTTGTTTTAGTTTTTACACATTTCGATTTAAAATGAACGGTATTAAAACGTTACTTTTGAGGGCCTTCGCAGTTAGTTCTAACTTTACCAATCTTCATCAGGAGTTTACTTTTTTAAAAACGTTTTTTCGATTTGATTGGTTTCCCAATGCGACTTTTTGACGGAACTCTGAGGAATTTTTTCAATCGAATGTACTACCAAACTTCTACTGTTGCTAATGTAGGAGAGAAAGATTTGTTTTGTATCCTCCCTTTTTTCTGTCAGCAATCGAAAAAGATGAAGAAGGAATCGTATGTACAGTACTTTTATCCAAATATGTCACTCACGTTAACTTTTATTTTGTACTTCTTAATATATATCGAATTAGTTCCTTCTTCAACTACAAAGATAAAATCCCAAGAAGTAAGCTCTCTTGTGTAATTTATAAACACAGTTGCACACAGTGTGCGTCGGATATGTGGGTTCGACCATAAGAATCTTGCATATTCGCGTTGCAGAGCATGCCGGCAGAAGCTATCGCACGAACTGTCCTTTTGCTGCTCCTCCTCACTCAGCCATACGATCCCATGTTGAAAGATTTAATCTTCAAATAAAATTAGACGATTTTAATATTTTAGCCGCTGCTTCAAACCCCTTTGATCTGCAAATTATGGAATCTCTTTATATTTTACAACAAAAACCTTTTTAAATGACCCCTGATTCGCTTTTCCTTTGAAATAGTTTAGCGGTTTTATTTAGTTTTACTTACCTCTACATTCACCTTCGATGTTTTCATTTTTTCCAGAGCAATTTGTCGAGAATGACTCATTGAGTCAAAACGTTCAATTTTAACTGTAAACCTTTTAATATAAAATGTTACATATCAAAGCCTTATTTCTCGCTATTATTTTCTTAGTAAAACTTCGTAAAAATACAAACCGACATGGGCTTCCAAAAATAAATATTCGCTACGATGAGTAATAAAGAATTAATTGCGGCAGTCTGCGTAATTGCTTCTACCACCTAAGAGAACTGCGTCACCCTTATATGAAAATATCTTTCGTCACCAGAATTCTTGTAATTATTGCGTTTCAGTCATTTCTACAATCGGGCCTTGTTTATTCTTCGAGTATTTTAAAATTTTCTCTCTCAGAGCAAAGCTCGCGATAGCCGTGTGCTATAGGTTCCGCCGCCGTGCGGCCGGGACCCGGGTTCGAAACTCGGCGCTGGCAGTGGCGATTTTCTCTGTTGGGTATAGGAGAAAAATTCCAAGCACAATACCCGACTCTACCCAGGTGTCTGAAATGGGTACCGGTCTTGACCGGGGGAAAAGCGTCATGGCGTCCTTGCGTTAGTTATAAGGCATTTGAAAATCCAATGTACAAGGTGATATGTATCAGGCTTGATTGGAAATAAAGCATCCGTAGATGCCTTCATTATTATTATTATTATTATTAAAAAAGCTAATTTAGAAGCTTTGGAGTGTACGTTATGAGGCTTCACATCATCTCCCGCAGCCCTCTCATCCAAGCCACATAAAATTCCAACGACTGCTTTTCCAATCTTCGAGTACACTTTCCGTATTAATCGTTCCTAGAAAGTAGGATATTTTCAAATTATTTTATTGGAGAACTAAACTGAAGGTTATTGACTTAATTTGGCTTACCTCCACGTTTATTATGATTTTATACATTTTCTCTTGCCCCAATCAAACTCACACGTTCGATTTACTGTAGACGGTTCACTTTTAAAGGGCACGGTTCTGGTCAACTTCCGGAAAATAGAAGATTTTCGGTTTATAATCTCATCTTCTAGAGAGTTTTCTTGCGCATCCAACGATATAATTACTCTCAAGTACGTCCACTGGTTCGTCTCCTAGACGGGGTAGAAGACGCTCACTAGTGTGAGGAATTACTACTCTCATAAAAGGTATTGTGAGGAAATACTACTGTCATAAAATGTTTTTGGAAATTGTTAAGAAATACTCTCGTAAAATATATTTTTCTTGGGGAAACATGATCGTAAAATGTTCTTGGGAAAATACTTCACTTTATGGTTCAAAGATGCTGTGCTTTATTTTGTGAGAGATGTTACAGCAAGGGTTGGAATTTGACGGTTAGGCCGCCAAGCGGGGCTGCTTCGAGGGGGAAAGGGGAAGACGTTAGCAGAGAACCAATTGTGCTACACCAATGAACGCTTGCCTAGCGATCACGCGAGAAGGTGTGTCTGAGCACACACCAATGGGAGTCCCAGACGTCAGAACAAACAAGGATTCCGCCAATCAGGATGCAGATGCTGCCTCTGTACAATGGAATGATCTGGATCAATCTCGAAGCAAGGATGCGAAACGCTTATAAGGAGGGTAGAGGAAGCCTAGAGAGGGATTTTTGAACGCACGAGAGAGCACTGCGCACGAGGTCTGAGGGTGCACTACACAGCAGGTCGGCTAGGCCGGCTTGCCTTCTACCAAACTGCAATTTGAAAGGTAATAATTCGAAGTGCAAGAAACAACGTTCGACGTCGGCAACCGGTGAACACCGTCTCACAAAAAAAAACGTTTATTTCCAAGTTGTCACATGAGATACATATGCCAACATATTGGCTTTTAAAAGTTCCTTAATATAAGACGTCCTAAAACAAAAGATCCATACGAGGAGTATTAATTGACAAACCATCCGAGGTGTAAAAATAGATAAGCCATACGAGGCATAATAATCGACGAACTATATGAGGTGTGCTAATAGATAAACTATCAGAGGTGTACAAATAGATAGACCATACGAGGCATATTAATAGACATAATATACGAGGCGTACTATAATAGACAAACCACACGTGGTGTGCTAATAGTCTAACAAAGTTCCATACGAGGAATACTAATTGACAAACCATACGAGGTGTACAAATAGATAAGCCGTACGAGGCATAATAATAGACAAACTATACGAGATGTAATATTAGACAATACTATCATAGGTGTATAGATAGATAGACCATACGAGGCATATTAATAGAAAAAATATACGAGGCGTACTAATAGACAAACCATACGGGTCGTGCTAATAGTTTAACTCTGTCAAGGGTAGTTGAATGAGAAATGAGAAATATTATCTCTTGGATATTTTATATTCCAAGAGATTCCGGTACAGCGCTTCTTGCCTTTTTCCTACTTCGATAATTTCAACTAAGAACTTGGCAGTTTCGAAGAATTCTTTAGTATTTTTCGAATTATTTATAAGATCATCGAAGTAGGAAAAATACAAAAAAAAAACGCTACACCGTACTAGATTGAAACAACACCGTAAATGACAATCAAGTATTGAGAAAAAGATAGTCTCGAAATAATTTGTAAAGAACATCGCGCAACACAGCACGCACATCTAGGAATGCGTAAACAAACTTACACTCAAAATTGAAATGCATGGCTTGTTCGGCATACAAATATAGAGATAATTTTTGCACGAGTGCTTTATTTCCTTTGTCTGTTTATACTTTTCAATTTCTTCTGTTCACAGAAATGCCCTTCGGGGTCGTGATAGATCGATTTATAAATCATAAAGCAAGCGCAATCAATTTGTTTATTTCTGAAATTTGGTGCAGTGTTAACTGATCGCAGAGCTTTAGGTAAAATGTAATGTGTCTTGAGGTTTTGCTTTTTATGCAAAAAGTAGAAATAGAAACCGATATATGTACATGTGCGCAAATATGTGTGCGAAACGTGTGCATGTTTACACTGATACATAAACATTTATGTTTGCGTGCGCACACGTACATACTCACGCACACACCAACACACATATTCATATATATACGTATTGAAAACGAATATAAGAAAAATGCTCATAGACATGAAAAATAATCTTACTCTTTCAATATTTAAAATGACAGCCCAAGCTCTGATGAATCGTAAGAAATAACCTGAGGAAAGATAAGGAATAGAAAAGGACTTCGAAAAACGTATAAATGGAATGGTTTTTTAATTTCCTAAAGGAAATTTTAAGAAAACTCAAGTTACCGCTGAGGAACAACAACAAAAAAAAACATATATCTTCAATATATCATATCATATATCATATCTTCTCGATATTCTCTGCAACATCATGCGGACATGGGTACATGCGATAAAATGGAGATACAGTGTAGGCCAGTTACCACTCATGATTGACAAATATCTACAAAATTTTGGCAGAAATGCGCAAACAAACATATACTCAACATCAAAATTTGCTTGTACAACATACGGACAGAAAGATAATTTTACCACGATTCATACGCTCAAATTACGATTAATTTCATTAATTGTATTTGTCATTAATCCGATTCACAGAGACGTCCTCTGGTGTAAGTGGGAGATCTATTTCTGAATCATTTCGCTAGTGCAATAAAATTTATTAACCGGATGGTTTTTGTGTAAAGAAATGAATTAGAAACATGTATATCTATTTATGTAGATATATATATACCTATACTCGTATACGTACACACACATATTAATATATATACTTATTGAGAATGAAATATAAGAAAAAAATACAAATATAAAATAAGGGGATAGAAACAACCTACCATCTATTACACCGATAATGACAGTTGAGCTCATTGTAATCCTAAGAAATTATTCGAAAAAAAATAACTAAAAGGAAAAAAAGACTTCGGAAAACGTAAAATGAACTGGTTTTTAGTTACTTCATAGAAATTTTTAAGAAAACTCAGGTTACAGTCAAGAAACAACACAACTCTTCAGCATTATACAGACATGTGTACATGGGATAAAATGGAGTAACATTGTGGCCGGATATCACATTTGAGTGGAGAATATTTACAAAATTTGGCACATATAGGTAGATTAAGCAATGGTCCAAAGTGATAATTTTGATAACAGAAATTAACAGTTTTTTTCGATTTTAAAGTTTAGTGCTGGTGTGCACTGAACGCACGGAAAAATATAAAAGACTAAATGAAAATGCTTAAATTAACCCCTCCCCCCAGCTCAGCCGAAATCGATTGAAAACATCTTCGAGAATGATTTTGAAATAACGAGACAACGTTAGCCCAAATTTAATTCATTATAAGCTTTGCACAATCCTCACATTTATAAACCTGTATATTGGTGTACACACAAAATGTATTTCAGAGTATGTTTTCCATACGGATGTTAAATATTAACACAGAGAAGAAAAAAAACAAAATAAAGATGACGAAATACTCCTAATTATGGAAAAAACGTTCATTCTGCTGTATTGAACTCACGGCTGGGGTGCTCATTATTGTCTACAGAAATAGTTAAGATGAATGCACGAATGGCTTAGCAAACGTAAAATGAAATAGTTTCTAATTTTTTTAACAGAAATTTCAGGAAAATTAAAATTTCTGGTAAATGGGAAATTCACACCGAAATGCTGCAGGTCTATAGAGATGCAAAATGACGTGACACATTTACTCTAAATTCTTTTACAGTTTTAGAGTTTTTGATATGCTGGGGAAGCTTGTTCCACAAAAAAGCTCCAGAAACTGAGAGAGCTTTTTGTCCCACGTTAGATGAACGGTAACTGACTAAAACATCATTCCTCCGATTTGGTTTTTTGTTTGGGATATTAGATGGAAAAAATTTTAACACCTCTGCATTACTTTGGGGGAGGTACAGAGAGGAGAACACTCGTCGAGCGTTTTGGATCATGAATCTGTTCGGTATTGGGATCCAGTCGAGTTTTCTTAAAAGAGGGGTGACATGATCGTATTTATTGAAATTTCCTTTGCACACCACTTTGGCGGCGAAGTTTAGACATTTTTGCAACTCTTCCTGACGATATTGAGGTAAATTTCCCCATACAAGACTGCAGTAGTCCAGGCGCGATAAAACTAAAGACTGAATCACTAACAATCTAGATTTTTCGTCAAGTGTGTTCTTAATGCGATGAAAGAACATTAAGGTTCCGTTTATTTTGTTGCACATTGTTTCGACGTGTGAATTGAAAGTCATATTTTTGTCAAACCAAACACCCAGATTTTTTACCGTCTCTACTGGTTCAATTGTATCGTCTCCAAATGTTAGCTTGAATGGTGGTAAATTTTTAGTCGCATTCTGTGATCCAAAAATAATGCATTGCGTTTTACTTGCGTTAAGTTTGAGGCCATTATGGTCATACCACAATTTAAGGTTTCTCAGAAGGTTTTCAGCGTTGGCTTGTGTTTCTTTTAAATCTGCTGTTGAGCTTGTCATGGCAATTTGTACGTCGTCAGCATACATTGAGATTTTTGTGTTTGCCGGCATGGTGGGGAAATCATTGATGAAGATTGAAAATAAGAGCGGGCCGACGATTGAACCTTGAGGAACGCCAAAATTGTTTGGTATGAATGATGACATTTTGTTATTCAAGCACACTGCATGAGAGCGGTTTAGTAGGTAGCTTTCAAACCATTGAGTGTCAATTCTGAGGTTTGAAATTTTTTGTAGAAGTTTCTTATGCTCAACACTGTCGAAAGCTTTGGAGAGATCAAGCAATAGTAAGAGAGTTAATTTTTTTTGGTCAATATCATTGTAAATTTTTTCTGTTATGTTTAACAGGGCGTCCTGAGTACTGGTATTCCTTCTGTAAGCATATTGATTGCGATGCAGTAGATGTGACTCGTCTATGTAAGACGAGAGCTGGTTTGTTATTACTTTTTCTAATATTTTGGACATAACAGGCAGGAGACTGATTGGTCTGTAGTTCGACGCTATGTCGATATCACCAGATTTATGTAATGGCTTAATAATGGATAATTTCCATTGGTCGGGAAACTTGTTTGTGGCTATAGATGTATTTATTATCAAACGAATGAGGGGTGCTGTGACAGGGAAGCTGTCTTTTATATGTTGGAGGCTTATGCCATCATGTCCAGTCACTTTGGTATTCTTTAGTAAGTATAAGATTTTTCGTAACTCTATGACGCTAACCGGCTTTGGTCTCCATTTGTTTCTACTATTTGGGGATGATACATCGCTCGGATTTGCTCCTGTAGATGTGTCTGAAACTGTCCTGGATACTTCATTGAAAACATCTTTGCCAACTTTTGAGAAGAAAGTATTAAAGTCATTAGCCATTTTTGAGGGGTTGTCGAAAGTGCTTTTGCACTCCGAGTTTTTATACTGAGCAACTTCTCTAATGATTTCCCAAGTTCTTTTTGGGTTTTGTTTTGCCGCCAAGAGTTCTTTGTGGAAGTAGTCCCGTTTTGCTTCCTTAACTTTTCTTCGTATGATCTTCTCATGATCTTTATATAATTTTCGACGCGTACTGTCTGATTTATTCAGTTTGTACTCACGCTGCAAATTTCTTTTAGCTCTGCTCAACTGTTTTATCTCATCTGTTATCCATTTAGAAATTCTTGGCTTAACTTTCTTCGTAGTGAAAGGTGCGCATTCGTTAAGAGCCGATACGAAATTTTCGTTGAAAAGCGAAACTTGTAAATTGACATCATCGGTGTTTTCCATGCCTTGAAATTCACTCCATCTGTCTAATAGCTTTTCTTGAAATATTTCAGGGGAGTAGTGGTTTTTCATGCGATATGAAATGTAACTAGATTTCTGTTTCTCTTTTGCAATATTTATTTGGCATTCTACCGAATGGTGATCAGTTAAGGACGGTAAGATTTCTGTGCTGAGTACTGCTTGGGGATTGTTTGTAATTGCTAGGTCAAGAAGAGTTTTGGAAGCGTTGGTAATTCGCGTTGGTTCTTGGACCATTTGAGAAAGATTAAGTCTGTGCAGCATCTTGCTTAGCTTATTGTTTTTATTTGTCAGATCTACGTTAAAATCTCCGACAACATAGAAAGATTTTTTGGCTGCAGAGATTAATTCAAACGTATTTTCAATGAAATCTAATGTTGGACGTAGAGATGCTGACGGATGTCTGTAAAGACTGCCGATAATGAAAGACTTGTGTTTGTTTACCTGAAACATTGAGCCAAACCATTTCTATGTCTTCGCATTTTTCTTTTATCGGAAATAAGGATGTAGAGTAGACATCTTTGATGAAAATGCATGAACCGCTACCTCTATTACTCTTGACTCCGTCATAACGGTACAATGTGTACCCGGCAATGCTGAGATATGAGCTTTCGACTCGTGAATCGAACCATGTTTCAGATACGCATAAAATATCGATATCGTTAGTGATCAACATTACTCGTACGTCATCCATTTTACCATTGAGACTGCGAGCATTTATGTGTAATATTTTGATGTTATTTATCTCAATAGGCAGATCTTTAGTGGAGTTATTGCATTTTTTAGGTCTAGCAGGGCATTTGGTATTCGTCTCTAGGTCTTTATTGCCGCGTTCATTGTTTGTGATTTCAGCTTCAAATTCAATTTGATCACTGTTATTTAGTCACAAGATGGGAGAGGGAGCAACACGATTTTCGTCACGCATTTTCAAGAGGGCGCTATAGTGGTCCTGTTTCCGGTGTATGTTTACCGGAGGACAGTTTATCAGAGCATTTGATGTAGGGGAGATTGTCGTCTTCCAAATCCCATTTTCTCTTTCATCAAATACGTGAATTGGTGTTCTCGTCACATTAGAAAGTATTTGGGGTATGAGGTCTTCAACTGCGTGATCGAAGACTTTTCTATTGATGTATTTATCGATGAGTTGTTCGAAACTGCCACTGTTCTTGTCAACGAATTTTGCATACTGGTCCTTGTTTCTGGAGCTCTCAGTTTTGATGGCTATTTTCAGAGATGTATAATCCCATTTCGATCTTTGTTGTGAAGCAAGCTGCGTCGTTACGGCGTGGATGAGACAGTGTCCGTCACCTACAGTGTAAGCAGGCTCCATTTTGAGCGATCGTTTCAAGTCGTCCAGTGTGTTTGCAACGCGTGTGCAAATTTGATTCACTGTTGGTTTTGCGGTATCAGTATCGGTTTGATCGTTCAACGGAGGCCTGGCAGAGGCAACAGATTTTTTTTTGAATGATTTGATTTTTTTTGGAATAGTTTTGAATATCGTTATTAGCTTGACTTTCCTCGGTTCCTGCGTACTCACTGGAAAGTTGAGAATTGGTTGAAAAGAAGGGCATGTCGCAATCACTATTTGTGTCTGTTGCAAGTAACGCAAATTTATTTTTCGTACTGACATTATATTTGTCTGAGATCGAGTCAGGGAAAGGCTCAGGCTTATTCATGTTCCTCATGTTGTGGGTGGGTGAGTTACTCAGAGCTCTGCTTGATGACGCAATCAATTTTGAAGGATTTGGTGTACCATGTGCAGCGATGTGCATAGGCTTATATTCTTTTCCAAAGTTTAAAGTGAGACTATTTGTCTCTTTCCGTGAAGTTTTCGATTCATTGGAATGACACAATTCCAATTATTGCTTGACATTTGTTAAAATGAGGACAATATGGCACGGTGATTCGCTATGTTGATTTCATTGCAAGTTGTCCAAGAAAACAGAAGTTTTCTGCCTGGGTGCGAGGCCGTTGAATGTTATTGAGTGCGTCACCGTTTTCATTATCTGGGTAAGTTTGAAATTGAATCAAGTTTAAACCCAGGTTTTTGCAGAAATTCACCGCTTTGTTGAATTCTTTCGCACTGCAAGCATTGGCGATATAAATAGTAGAAAGTGCGTACTTCCTATAATAAATAACATTAATCTGTAAGGAATTTATGAACACGACCTTGCAAATTATTCTGTATTTTATCAGAAAAATACAAATCTGTTCAAAAAACAAAAGTTGAACATTCTAGCGGTACAGATAGAGATTTCAAGGATAGAAATGCGGCTTCGCTTCGATCTTGAAGATTACTCTTCACTGGCTGCCGGAGAACGCGTTAGCTGTGCAACGCCAAGCAGAAACCAGCCACCGAAGCGATCGCCACCATTTACTGAAAAGAGAAAGCATAGTTATGAATCGTAGTTAAGTATTGGAGTTCCAGGCAGTCTGAACACCAACGTTATATTTGAAGTTATCGTTATTAGTTATAGTTACTGAGACACTTTTACTGTCAGTTAAAGTAAAGAAGTTTTTTCCGTATTGATGCATGGGAATGAACGTGCAACTCTAAATCCAGCTCACTGAATGGACCGTATGATTAACGTAGGGTGAGCTAACCTCCAAAACTCAGTGAGCGGACGAGACTTGAAGAGACGGGACGGGACGGGACGAGACGAGACGAGACGAGAAGTACGGGCGCAGCGGACGGCGGCAGGTGTGCGGCTTCAGCCCATCATAGCGAGGGCGCACAGAAGGTTACTGGTTGGTAAAGCGCCAGGGCACAATTCCACCAGCGTGGAAGGCGGAAGTCAAAAGTTGAGTGAACATCCGCAGGCTGTGAGAAATGGCTGAGAGTAGCGATTAGTGCGATGGTAGATGAAGTAGTAGTGTGGAGCTCAATCCGTCACTCTGCAGGTAACTTCTCAGGCGGAGAAATGTTGTATTCATAGGAGGCATTCAGGTTAAATATAGAATTTGATGTTTTTAGCTCACCCAATAAATACATTCAGTGATACTGGACTTAGAAATTGCAACTGTTATGAAAGGTTTAATAATTATGAAATTTGACAATATACTGATAGTTTGCTCTAGTTTTCTAATTTTAATTCTTAATACTAATTTGCCCGTACTAATATTAATACTAATGTAATACTAATTTGCGCCATGGCCAAATACAGGAAGACCTGTAGAATATTCTGCATACTCCCCGCCGGGGATTAGTTTCTCTGTAAGAAAAACTAATAAGTAATTTAGATCGACAACGAGGTTAATTACATCGAGTCGTCGGCGACCCATGAGCGTATTTTACGCTGAGCAGCCATTGCAGCTTTGCGCCGAGGAGGAAGACTTTCTGTAATTGGAAAGTTCGTTGAGGACTTCATACTCCCTGGCTCGTCGCGTAGCTTTTCCGGACTCTGCAGAAGTAGTATTAGTGATGACGCATGGCGGTAAACGCGGTCACCTGAGCTCTTGCGAACAACAGCAGCCGTTACCTCGCCAAGGGAATTCTCCTCAACGCTCAAGATCACACCTAAAGGGTAAGAGGATTGTTTTAGAAATTTATCTACTAACAACACTAGGTCACCAGGCTTTAGACGAGTATGCTTTACTTTTCTGTAGCGATTTCGGTCGTCAGTGGCCTGATTGATCAAAGTTGCCAGAAATTCTGAGTGGTACAGCTCCTTCAGCTTATTGTGACACTGGATCAAGTTCGACAAATAGCTGTTAATATTTAAGTTAGACTTAGGCTCGTAGTCTTGATCGTCCGTGTCATGCGGCTGCCACTCTGGAATTATAGTTACAGACGGGAGTTCAAAGCCGTGAATTAGTACTTCCGGTGTAATCGGGCAAGGAGTTTCTGTTTCGTTTGAACGCAGCGATTCTTTGAAGGCGATTGGCCTTTTATTGATTAAATGAACCGCCTTGGCTACGAACATTTGAAAATCGCAAAAAGACAGTGTCTTCTTGCCTAGAGATTTGAAAATCAATCTCTTCGTGGCTTTTACACAACATTCTATCAAAGACCCTAGAGCACTGTTTCCCTTTGCATATTGCGACATGGAAATATCATCAATGCCATGCTGCTCCAGGTAATTTTTTGTTTCATGATCATCCAAAAAAGTCCTGATAGTGTTGAAGCCGGCAGAAATCTGACTGCCTAGATCTGCAACACATGATTTGAAAACGCCGTATTCGTAAATGTGCCACTGAATGGCTTTCAGAAAATCACGAGTGTCGGCACTGGTGCACACTTTCATGTTGATGGCTCGGCTCCATAAGCAAGTTAAAATTAAAATCCAAACTTTTTCCTTTGCGCCGTTTATGGTAACGAACCAGGGGCCCATGTAGTCTAGAAAGACTGACGAAAACGGCTTAGAAGGTGGAGAAGCTCTAAACTCACGGTAATAGCTTTGATTTAGTTTTAGAGGTCTAGCATTCACTCTCCGGCAAACTAGACACCTGGTCAGCACCTTTTTAACCTGAGAGAACGGGTTAAGAACGAAGTAATTTTGTCTGAGTTCCTTCAGAACAGGATAGATGCCACCATGGCAAATTTTCACATGAGTGTCTTCAATGATTAAGTTAGTTAAGAGGCAATTTTTGGGCAGCAATACCGGATAAGCGTTAGGCTTAGAGTATTGAAACTTCGCTTTTACTCTAAGAAGACCATCGGGGGCCACTAGCACGTTCAAACGCTTGACTAGAGGCGGCATTTTGTTTAAAGGATTTCCATTCCCGTCGAAGTAGTCAAAAATTTCAGCAAACTTCTCTTTCTGTTCTGTTAGAATGATATTATGCCAAGCTAGGGCGTGCAAATTTGTTTTAGGGACATTAGATTTCATAGCTTTGAACTTCAGTTTATGAATAAATTTCAAAACGTTAGCGTGCACACGTACCAGCTTAGAGAAAGACGAGAATTTTGTCAGGGGCACCAAATGGGCAGGTTTGCCCTCTCTCGTGACACAAGCTGAGACTTTAGTAGTGTTCAATATTACCTCACTGCTTGAATTCCCCTTACAGACGGAAGAGCCGGCGGGAGGAGCGTCCTCCAGAAGCACGTCGCTCTTGCTGTGCTGACGAGGGAGCTCCACGGAGAATTCCTGGTCGTCTGAAGCAGAATCGGCAATGAAGGTGGGTCCTGTAAAATACTGAGATTTCATGAGTTGTTTAATGCTAACGCAACGTGTAACAAAATCTGCCGGGTTATTTTTACCGGCCGTTAAGTGAAATGTGATTGGCACTTTAGTCGCCAAGGAGTCGATTTGCTGAAGCTTGTTCATGGAAAAAACTGTTCTCTTTTGCATTTTATCAAAATCTACCGAGAACGATTTTATCCAACAGAGAGCGACTAGGCTGTCTGTGTATAGCGACAAAGAGGTTATGTTAATGGCTGCTACCGATTTCGTGCTAGAGAAATTATCGTACCACTCAACTAAAGCGGATGCTCCCAAATGGACTGCTGTGAGTTCTAGCACTGGAATGGTTTTAGTCTTCATATTTTTCGTGACAATCTTAGATTTACTAGATAGCAAGCTCACCTTGCCTTCACACTCGTTTATGAGGTAGATGACATGACCATAAAGGCTCTTTGAAGCATCAGTGAAGGCTACAAGGGAAAAACTTCCTGTTCTGCTTCCGAAAGACCTAGGAACAGGAGGACACTTCGATGAATTGACCTGTCTAGCAATGAGGATCCATTCTTTAAGCAAGGACTTGGGGAGCGTCGAGTCCCAATTCAGACTGTCTAATTGCAATTTTTGCAAAAAAATTCTAGCCCTGTTGAGAACAGGACAGTAGATATTAAAGACATCGTAAATTTCATGGATGGTAGAGAGCACTTTTCTTTTCGTATTTGCTCTAACGTCTAATTTTACCGAGCACGGTTGTAGGGTATCGCTCTCCCGATCCCAGGTCATGCCGAGGAGTTTGACGTGCTGCGGAGTTTCTGAGGCGGTCTCCCTGTCAATGCGGTTCTGCAAAGGTAACGCATTAGTTTGAAACTTTTGCAGGGGAAATTTGTACTCTTCAAAAACACCTGGTAGTTTTTCGTAAGAATTTTGAATTTTTGCAAGGCTATCACTCGAGTAACCGCCGTTGTCCATGTACATCATGTTGTACACAGTCTCTCTAAGTTCCGACAAGGCAGGGTTGTCTTTAGGGTCATCTAGGATTAAAATTTTATAAATGGCTAGCATTAATAATGTAGGGCTTGGTCGGAGCCCGAACATGAGTCTCAGGCTTTTGAAAGCAACAGGAGTTAAATCGTTTTTCTCGACATTTCGATACCACAAAAAGCAAAGCCTGTTCTGGTCAATTTCGCGCAGCTGAATATTCAAAAATGCTTGCTTTACATCGAAAATTATCAAATACTTGTCGAACCTGTGCCATGCTAAAGCAATATCTGGTTTTGAATTCAAACAAGGTCCAGACAATGTAGCTTGGTTATGACTGACAGAATTAGGAGTTTTGTCGGAAAGATTTGCAAGAAATACCACACGGCACTTCGTAGTGTCGTGAGTCATGCGAAAAACTCCCATATGGGGTAGAAAGCTGCACTCGGGATGAGTGGTCATAAAGTCATTCAAATTATCAATTTGCTCTATGACGTTATTTTCTACCTGTTCTTTGAAGACTGCGTCATACAACTTCAATCGTTCGGGAGTGAAAGACAGTTTCTTGAAGTTACTGCGCAAGATTTGATGGGATAGGGCATAGTTTTTGGAAAGTTTGTGCGCTATCTTGTGATTCCACATCAAGGGCATCACTAACCTCCCATCCTTATTTCGTTTTGTGTTATTCAAGACATGAGTTACTAACCTTTCATTTGTTTCCGTTTGCTCAGGGTCTGGAGGAGGGTCATGTCCCAGAACATCCCGGCAGCGGTCGCAGAGTTCCTCCGTCGACGCCAGCGGTGGCTCAGAGTCCCCAGACAGGAGAGGACGGAGCTGCTGCCCCAGCTCTTCACCAAGCGCTAGCGATACTTCAGTGGCACCGCAAGAAATGGAGGGTTCGACGGATGGGCTGAAATTGTCACCCGGTAATAAAGAGAGGTTGCGTTTCATCGTATTTACGCTGCCCGTAAGCAAAACTCCTGCCGTAGAGTTAATGAAGCAGGATTGACTGCCGACCTCTCCGAAAGTCACATACTGCATTTGGAACAGAGGGTCGGACTCAGTACCTAGTACAAGTGTAATTTCGGTAGGATAATTGACATCCCCACAAAGCGATTCATCTGCTAACCTGTATCCGTTAGCCTCAAAGGCAGTTACTATGGCAGCAATATCAGAAACAGGTAGCGCAATGTTTATCGTTGGGACACATATTGCGTCGACGGTGCACTCAAAATTGTTAGCAATCAAAGGCACGCTTACGATTTTTGTGGCGAGAGTCCTGCTGGAATTAAAGCCCTGAATTGTAAGAGTTTCATTTTTCCTTACAATAGGAAGGTTAAGGTTATCCGCAAGGGAGGTTAATATGAAATTCTTCTGACTGCCACCGTCTTTCAGGATCCTTACATTAGAGGATCCTACACATGCAGTCAGAGTGGGCAACAAGTTCATGCCATCGCTAAATTCAGTGAGAACGTGATGCGTTAATGTAAGAGCATTAGTAACAGGTTTCGTTTCGAGCACGCGCTGTTGTCCACCGTCTTTGGGCGGAGATGACCTTCGGCACAAATAAGTCATGTGTTCGCCGCCACATGTACGGCAAGTTGACGAAAACTTGAACCTACAATTCATGGAGTTATGATTTCTGAACGAGCACTTTGTGCACGCATTCATAGCTTTTAATTTGTCTACTTTCTTTGCCGGCGTATCGTACATAGAGCATTTACTCATGGGATGATCAGACACCTTACCATCATTCTGACACAGAACACAAAGTTGGTTCTTCGCCTTTACGTTAACTGCCATGGACGCAGTAGGAGCAGCCTTTGGTGGTCTCTGGTCCTTTGACAGGAGTTCTGTAGGAGCAGACGGGCGAAGGTAGCGTTCCGTTGCTTCAAATATATTAGTTTCAATTTGCGACAAAGAGGGGCGATTAGTGTTCGTAATTTGAATGAGACAGTTTTGGAACTTCTCATTCAGACCATTCCAGCAGAAATAAGCAAGGACGGTGTGTATATCAATATTTAGTTTTTTGAAGTTAGCTATGAGACTTTTCATTTCTCCGACATATTGGTACGGGTCGTCCTCCAGCTTAATTTGAGAAAGTCTGTCAATAGCGTTGTACTGCTGAACAACTGGAGATGCAAAAGCCTTGTGCAAAAGATCCTTCGCAGTCTCGTAGGTCTGATCTGCAACATCTAATGAATCCAACAAGATTTTAGGCGAGCCAGACACTCTGCTATAGAGGTACACATACTTCTCATAAGAAGTCAAGTGATGTTTGTCGAACACAGCTTCAAAGTGGAAGAAAAATTTCTCTAGACTTTCGTTTTTAGCATTGCTGAACTTAGGTAATGGAATGTCAGGTAATTTAAGCTTCTGCGCAGTGTGAACAATACCTGGAGTGGACGCCGATGCCGAGTCACCTGCTATAGGTGTGATGGCTGATGGAGACTGGAGAGAAGCTAAAGAGGCGTACAGTTGATCCTGGTACGAATCCTGCTCATCAGAAGCAGTCTCAAGCACAGAGTCCTCTGCTCCACTGCGAATTAGAAGCTCAAATATATTATTATCAAGTTGTTTTAGTTCTTCCTGTAAGGAAGTTACCTTCGAAAGATTTAGTTTTTTCTGCTGTTCCGTAAAGTCTGACACAACAGGGACGATAGTATTATGCAGGCGTGTTGCACGCTGCCTCACGTACTTTCGAGTTTTTTGGAGCGTAGCAAGATCTCCGTTCGACCCGTCCGTCGGAGTTTTAGGTTTTACGCTCGCCATTCCTGTTCCTGGGAAAGGATGAATTTCCTAAAATGTGATTATTCAAGAGGGTTAGTTATTAGGATATAGCCGCCGCCGCCACTGCTGCCGCCGCTCCGACGTCTCGCCAACTCCAGCAATCACGCTCCGCTCCCCATACTGGCCACCATATAATAAATAACATTAATCTGTAAGGAATTTATGAACACGACCTTGCAAATTATTCTGTATTTTATCAGAAAAATACAAATCTGTTCAAAAAACAAAAGTTGAACATTCTAGCGGTACAGATAGAGATTTCAAGGATAGAAATGCGGCTTCGCTTCGATCTTGAAGATTACTCTTCACTGGCTGCCGGAGAACGCGTTAGCTGTGCAACGCCAAGCAGAAACCAGCCACCGAAGCGATCGCCACCATTTACTGAAAAGAGAAAGCATAGTTATGAATCGTAGTTAAGTATTGGAGTTCCAGGCAGTCTGAACACCAACGTTATATTTGAAGTTATCGTTATTAGTTATAGTTACTGAGACACTTTTACTGTCAGTTAAAGTAAAGAAGTTTTTTCCGTATTGATGCATGGGAATGAACGTGCAACTCTAAATCCAGCTCACTGAATGGACCGTATGATTAACGTAGGGTGAGCTAACCTCCAAAACTCAGTGAGCGGACGAGACTTGAAGAGACGGGACGGGACGGGACGAGACGAGACGAGAAGTACGGGCGCAGCGGACGGCGGCAGGTGTGCGGCCTCAGCCCGTCATAGCGAGGGCGCACAGAAGGTTACTGGTTGGTAAAGCGCCAGGGCACAATTCCACCAGCGTGGAAGGCGGAAGTCAAAAGTTGAGTGAACATCCGCAGGCTGTGAGAAATGGCTGAGAGTAGCGATTAGTGCGATGGTAGATGAAGTAGTAGTGTGGAGCTCAATCCGTCACTACAATTACAATTTGTTGTTTGATTCGAGCAAGGTCTGAGGGAGAGTGGCAGAGACCATCAAAACTTAGTATATAATTTTTAAATCTTGGCATGCAATTTATAGCATGGAGAAGGTCGTCGAAGCGCCCAGATGGAACAGTTTTGATCCAGCAAGAGCGATCGATGTCCTTCCTTCTGATCGTGCTTAGGATATTGTCACCTAGCAGCAGAGTATCGTAAGGTTCTCGACAATTGGAGTCGACTTCACAAGGGATACTAGCAGGTACCGCAGTTGCAAGGTCATGAGAACTTATATGTGAATTTAAAGCAAAAAGTTGCTCGGTTAAGTTCTGAATGTTTGATACTGTAGAGAAAATCGACGACGGGCTAGGAGGCTCACGTTGTCTTAGGGATTTATTGAAAAACGCTGCTGTTAGAGACAAATTGTGAATAATTTCATGAATTTTTTGAGAGCTTGTGATTTGAAGCGGGTGCAAGTAGCCATTTAAAGAAGTAACAGTGTTTTTTCTATTGCTCTGTACTGGAAATTTCATTTTGTTCTCACAGCTTGCGCTCTGGGGTAATTTACTGCCAGTATCGGTTTGTGCGCGAATATTATCGAACATATAATCTGGAGAATGAGGAGAGTCTACCACGCTTGAAATGTCCTTATTAATAACAACTATTCTGTCTTGTACCACTGATGAGGATGGCGTTTGTGTCCCCGTCGCTGGCGGACAGTTTGGAGCGTTGTTGTTGACGCAGAGCTGGGGAGCTGGCATGCTGTTATGCTTGTTCAGATGAGGAGCAGCAGTTGGTTGTGGTGCTGCGGCTGAGACTTCACTGCTTCGAACCTTCAAATGATTGCTGGAGGTTTGGCAGATATGTTTTCCCTCGTCCTGCGATATTGGTTGCATAGTCTTCACTGACGTTGCTTCGGAAGGTGACACACATTCTCTGACGGAGTTACTGGCAGCGGTTAGCAAGTCTCCTGCGTTTTGAGCATTAGAATCTTGTGAGCGAAAGGATGTAGGTTTCCTACTTGCAGGCACTTTGCTTGGTAAGGTCGTATTTTTGCCCCTGAAAGAACCATTTTTCCGGGATGTTGTGTAGGGCAACATCTGTGCAGAGAACGGCACTTTCCGGCCTGCGTAGCGAGTCTCGTAGTGATGCATTGTGCGTTATATTTGCATAGCTATGACTGAATTATGAGAACGATGTAGTTTTTGTATATGTATCGCTGATACTGATTTGCTAAATTTTACCTCGCTCAGCAAGTATTTTATGAAAAGTGAGGTAAATCCAAGCCGTTCATCGAGGTATTGAAGCTCACAGCTGAGAGAAGAGGGGTTGCCCTTTAATGCTGGAGGATAGAGGCGAGGAACTGGGAGGCTTGGGGTTGGCCGCGAACAATGACATGCAATTTTGCATTTTGCATTTTGTACGACTAGGTCAGTCTCTGACACGAGTCGTGATTTTTTTTCTTTTTTTGGCAGAGAGTTTCTTCCTATTTGAGGGACGTTTTAATTATTCAACAGAATGAGATCTGGTACAAAATGTGATATGATGATATTGAGGGACAGCACAATTTTTAAATTTTAGTTTCATTGATTATAAAGAAAGCGTATCTTAGTATTCAGCCTCATCTTCAGTCTTTTCCTTCGTTCGGATGGGCTTCCTTTCGCTGCGGTAATTTTGCAGGAAATTTTGCAGGATCAAGAAACACATCGTCAGTAGGATGACTAACGCTTTTAGTGAGAACATATTTGAATTACAAATTCAAGGTTAGGTGCACTTTTTATAGTATTTTCCCTGGTGATTGTGAATGTTTTCAACTTCTCGTTCACCCGTTGTTCTTACTGGTAGCTCACTTCAAACTTTCTGTGTATTCAAACTATTCGGTGTCAGTAGTGAAACGGAGGTACGAAACACAATAATTCTTTCGTGCACATTTGCCGTCTCGGCCACGTAGGAAGTGAACAAAAACTTAACTGAGAGGTTTGACATTACCAAAAATTGATAAAAAACAAACGTAATTTCTTTGGTTGCTTGAAGCGGAAAAGTCCAGGTTTTACTATGCTCTGAACGGTCAGAGGACGGGAGGCAGGTGTACGGGAAAGGGGGCGGGGGAGGGTGCAGGCGCGGTGAGGGGAGACTGAGGGAACAAGGATACTTCACACTTCACTCAGGCCTATCGTTCGAGACCAAGCTGAGCACACCATTTCACACCCCTTGCCAGCACTGCTTCGTTGGCTTTTCATTTAAAGTGCACTGATTTAAGCAGAAAGACAAAAGTTATTTTTTCCTTTTCGTTGTTCCACAGGTAGCAAACACATTCACTGATAGTATAATTTTTATGCATGGCTAGGTTATTTCCCCCTTGCAATTTCAACAATTACCGCACCATTTCCCCGCACGTCCGACCGCGACCGAGTCCGACGAAGTATCCTGATCGAAGTAAACCGGAGGATACTTCGTTTTATCGAAGTAAAAGAAACCTGATCGAAGTAAACCGGCCTCGCAGCGGTGATTCAAATACCTTTGCATCGGGGACGAACTCACAGGCAACTTCAGCGTCAAGATTTGGAGCCACGCAATTGCCAACGTTGCGAGTATCAACAGTTAAGTTCGTTCACCAACGATGCGAAGATCAGCGCACAAAACTACAGTGAATTGGCTCACCAACGCCTCAAGGAATCTTGGGCTGAACGAAACTCTTAAGCGATTCCAGGCATCAGGGCAGCAGCGAATACGAGTTGTAATACCGGCATCACGAAGATGGAGCGGTGGAAGGTACCACTGCCGCACGTTAGCGAGACATCAGCACAGGACAGCAGCTATTCTCAGCAACGACGAAGGAGATCAGCGAGTGAACGATAGCACATCGGCAGTGAATATCTATCAGTGAATCACTTATCATCAGAAATGGCGAGTGTTTTATGGTTGTGAGAGCTCTTTAAGGTGGTGATAGAAGTTCAATTTCGAATGTAGAACAGCACCCAGAAAAGTGCTTGTCACAGTATCGCGCAAATCATCTAAATTATTGGAAATCGGTTACCTGTGTTTATTTGGTCGAGGATCGAATTCACGTTGTGAATGGTGCGGCGCTTCATATAATTCTACCCCTTGTCACAAGTCCAGGTTAAATCGTGAGACATTATTCTCGCAAATATTGTGCTTTGTATTGCTTGTGGAACCTGCAATTTTGTGGATGCGTAAATTGTGTCACCGATGGATTATTGGTAACTTGAATTCTCGGTAAGCATCACATTCATATCATGTCGTGTTTAAAGTCTTATGACGGTAGATATGTGTGTGCCTTTCTTTAACGCAATTGTGCCATTTCAAATCATTTCGTTCCAATGCCTTGTGTACTTCATCCACGTGTTACCTAAAATAAATTCATGTAAATCTTCAAATTCTTTTATTCTCCATGTCTGGTATGCAGGTGTACACAAGCATGAAGGACGATACTTTAAAATATGCGGGGGTTGAGAGTCCCTCAGCGTCTGGGAAGGGGGTCCTAAACCCACCCGCTTCTCTGTATCGCAACAGGAAAAATATTAATTGTCCTATGCAAGCGTACTGTCTGTATATTGACATGGAAAATTTTTTTTAATCATCTTCAGTTGCTTAAAAATTTTTTATGTAAGTTTTATAACGGTCCCTCAAGAAAGAATTCAAATAATGGTCCAGTCGTTTACAAGGATTTGTCCGGCATTGTATTTCGCTTGCTCTGTGTAGTTTCTTGTGGCGGCGATTGGTCTTGCTTTCGGGAAATTGCCCTTCGTTGTGTAATGGCATTTCACTGCTTTGAGTCATAAATGCGTGAGAGTGTGGAGCAATAAAATTTGAAATTCTTGCAGCTGCAGTCGGACCATTTCTAAGCGCCTAATTTGAAGTGTACTTGACTGAGTGTAATCCATGGCCATTAATTTCGAAATGCTATGAGAAATTGATATTTTCCGGGATCTTTGCTCATTTTCTCGTGCCGCTGAGTTGATTCAGTTAATGTTGTTTGAGTGAATATTACATCAAAGTTCAATTAATAGCGTTGTCTTCTTGGCACATTTTATTTTTGGTGCATCCGAGAGCCAGCATAATTTAGTCACGTTCTGAAGTGCAGCCATCATTATTAAAAAGAATTTCCTTCTTCATAGGAGATTTATATTTCAGTGCCCTTGTGATTAGAAGTTTGTCGGTATGCTCTGAACAACAGCCTCTGCGCCTCTTGTGAGGAGAATACTTACTCTATTTTCTTGACAGTGTGTTCGATAAAAAGTTTTTTTCTTGAGTGTTGAA
The DNA here is from genome assembly GCA_030386875.1 of Morinoia aosen. NCBI lineage: Eukaryota > Metazoa > Arthropoda > Malacostraca > Amphipoda > Talitridae > Morinoia > Morinoia aosen. The sequence continues at coordinate 10,488,900 of CM059567.1, read as the reverse complement.
TTTTTGGTTGAATTTTTCTATGATCTGGACAATTATTAGGTTTAACTGAATTTAGGTGTGCAGCGATGGATCTGGAAAATAACGCCGTAATTTTAGCAAACACCGCCTTATCTCAAGTGAATCTTTGAAGCAAGTTAAAGTTTACCAAGGCTTGAGGCATTGAGTAATTAATCCAGTTGAAATTTTCATTTTTGTGAAGCCTCACTTAAAAAATAATTTACAGAATTTTTTGTGGCCTCGTGTGTGTCAAGCTTCTCCCATCAGCTTTGGCAACATAATTCATGTTTTCATCCGTTGATATTTGAGTGCTTCAATCATGTATATTGACATCTGTGAAGAAGCAGTAATGGGATTGTTTGAGAATGAATTTCCGTGCTATCAAGGGGGGCGGTAATTTTTTTTGTGTTGCAAACTGTTGAAGGAATTAAATGACGGCACTTAAAAACAAAAATTTAAATGTAGTTTTGAGAGTAAGTTGTAATTTCAAAGATGCTGCGAATTTAGTTCGTGGTCTAATTTTATTTGCTTAGATATTAATGATGCCTCTGCTCGTGTGTTAATTAAAGTGAATTCGTTTTTCTATTCACATCAGGATGATGCTAAAGCACCAGTACATCAGAGCGAGAATTTAAATAATTTTTCAGTAATAATCCACTAAAATCTAGTACTCTGAGTAAACTTTCTCATGTATGTAGTAACCAATATGCTGCATCACACTGAAACTTTTAGGATTTTCATGACAATTAAAAAAATTTTAAGTGGATTCGACTGTGCAAGGCTTATTATGAATTTAAGATTATTCAATCTCAGCTACCTTCAGCTGGGGGAACTGTATTACGAGTACATTAAGTATCTGTAGATTTTAAGGGAACACGTGGATTAAATGCAATTTTTTTGTAGTCTAAGCGGTTACATGTCGCCAATACAATAATTTTTCTTTGTGAGTTTGAGCACGTTTTGAATTTTGAAGTTGTTTTTTTTTTAAATCGTTGATTGCCCAAAATGGGAAGTTTCAAGTTAAAACTCACCATGATAAATTGAAACTTTTAATAATTTTGTCAACACTGGAATATACAACCCAGTTGGAGTTATTCCTAAGGTGTTACGGATGATTAAAGGAAGAATTTTTCTATGTCAAATTGAGAATTTCATGAAGTCAGCTACAATACTCGATGTATAAACTTCGTTTTGAAATTGCAAGCGTTCTCCATTCAACATTTTATTAACACTTAAATGATGCTGTCCATTCTCGTCGGTAATTCAAACTGAATTATTGTGTAAAACTGAGAGTGTGTTCTTGCTTAGGCAAAGTTAACGAGTTAGCTTCACGGAAATATGAGCGTTTCACATTACGAAATGTACAATATTCGAGATGGAGACTTTATTTCTATTAGATGGATTTAATACAGCGTGAGAATTGCGATAAAAGGCATTGCGGTTAATACATGGAATTTATCTTTGGCAGTACGGATCAGCGTGACAGTCTGCGGTGCAGCGAAGCTATGTAATTCTCTCTGTTCTGAGCCGAGGCGATAAAAAAAAATTTCTTGTGCGTCAAGTTAAGTGTGGTATTACGTGAGGTCATAATGTAGGATATGAAAACAGGAAATGTCTGAGAGAGTATGGTCAGTAGCATTGATTTATAAATGTGTCGTATCAAAATGACGAGTTGTTTTTTGAGCCAAGCTAGTGAAGGTGTTTCGGCGCCGTTGTGTGGGAATTTCTTGATCACTCTTTCCCCATAATGTTGTTGACGCTGACGCTGGTTATTCTCAAACATCATTGGTATGCGTCATTAATTTCATTTTTTTGTTCACTGTTCTGTAGGCATGATAATTATTAGGGTGATAATTCCCTTAATGCGTTGTTTAACGATGTTAGTGAAAACTTTGGAAACAGGATGAGTATATAAATATCGTGTGTACGAACGATGTCGTCGAGCAACGTGGAATCATTTAAATGTGCTGCACTGACTCTGGGGCTGAGAATCAGATAGAATTTTATGTCATGTCTATTTTTTTTACATTTTGTGTGTTAGTGTTAACGCAAAGCCAGATCGTCAGAAGAGCCTTATCGGCATAGCACGACGTGAAGTCTGACGGGTTGTTAACACTACATTTTGTCTATTTCTGCATTTTCTTTTGTGTGCCGGTGGTGTCAGAATGTCGGATCGTTAGAAAAGCCTTCGCGGCAGAGTATGACGTAAATTCGACGCCGTGACAATACCCAATGTATATGTGCATTTTTATTATATGGTGCGTATTCGGGATTTTGGCCTACCTGGCAATTCTCCTGCTAGTTCGTACGTGATGAGCAAGAACGTTTTATTTTATTCAAAACATTTAGGTGATTCAACTGATTAGTGACACCGTCGAACGAATTTCGGCTTTTGTCTAGAGTTGGTTGAGGATACCGGAAATCAAATATTTTATGTATGTATGTAGGAATTCTTCGCGTAGCTCACGTCCGCCTCACTGAAGGCAGATTTTGAAGGAAACCGAGGAACAATTCCTACGTTGATCGACCATGTAATGCGCTGTCTCTCGATTACAAAGTAACCATGGTAGACAAACAAACGCGTATTTTACGGAAGGAGATCCTTAGCAATTTAACGCGAACCTCGGGGGTTAATGTCATGCTAGTCGACGAGCGGACTGAGAACCAAAACCTGAAGATCTTCGCAAATAAATGTGCTTCATTTTCTACAATTATGATGAAAGAGCTGATGAGCTCCTACGTGGGAGTCCAACGCGTATTTGACGCAGTAATCTACAGGATTTGTCCGCGATTTGACGCAACGAGGATCTACGGAATTTTCCACGAGTTCACGTGACGCCAAGGATGAATTTTTATGGAAAAGCTTCAGTAACTTCGATTCTCAGCAGGGGGCCCTCCCCAGGATCAGTAGCAAGCCGAAGAGCAGTAGCACGTCAGGAGAACAACAACAACAAGCTGTAGCTAGACACATTGGAGGAGCAACAGCAAGTTTTGTCAAGGAGAAGACAACAAATTTTGCGACACAGGATGAAATAATAATGATGAAGAAAAAGAAAACTTGAGGTTGGAAAATCACCTCTATTTTGAGATTTTGTTTTTAGGTGGATTGCAATCGAGAAAGCTGAAAGGATGTCTCTGCTTGTACAAAAGTCGCCTATTTTCGATTTCTAATTTAGATGTTTATTTATGTCGATGAACGTGTCGAGAACAAGCCGGAAATAATATGATGACGTGTGTGTTTTATTTTGTGCGTTCATGTTGTCCGATTTATGCGTTATCTTTGATGTGTTCTTTTCTCCTTGCGTTCTATAATAATGTGTATAAGAAATGTGCTTTTCAATTATTAGGTGTGTGTCAGGTATTAATGAACTTTTTATAAATGCGTCAACATCGGCGTGTTGCAAGAAGTTAAATCATGAGGTGATATGTAAGGATATTTTGATGTCGGGAAAAGCGAAGGGATTGAATAAGGGGGGCGAATATTTTCTAAATTTTTAACGTAAGGGGTACGTCACGGTTATAATTGAAATTAACGGGTGAAAATTTGTACCAACTTTGCAAGTTGGCACAAATTTTTCTGGGGCGAAGCGGGTATTGTGAGGAAATACTACTCTCATAAAAGGTATTGTGAGGAAATACTACTATCATAAAATGTTTTTGGAAATTGTTAAGAAATACTCTCGTAAAATATATTTTTCTTGGGGAAACATGATCGTAAAATGTTCTTGGGAAAATACTTCACTTTATGGTTCAAAGATGCTGTGCTTCATTTTGTGAGAGATGTTACAGCAAGGGTTGGAATTTGACGGTTAGGCCGCCAAGCGGGGCTGCTTCGAGGGGGAAAGGGGAAGACGTTAGCAGAGAACCAATTGTGCTACACCAATGAACGCTTGCCTAGCGATCACGCGAGAAGGTGCGTCTGAGCACACACCAATGGGAGTCCCAGACGTCAGAACAAACAAGGATTCCGCCAATCAGGATGCAGATGCTGCCTCTGTACAATGGAATGATCTGGATCAATCTCGAAGCAAGGATGCGAAACGCTTATAAGGAGGGTAGAGGAAGCCTAGAGAGGGATTTTTGAACGCACGAGAGAGCACTGCGCACGAGGTCTGAGGGTGCACTACACAGCAGGTCGGCTAGGCCGGCTTGCCTTCTACCAAACTGCAATTTGAAAGTTAATAATTCGAAGTGCAAGAAACAACGTTCGACGTCGGCAACCGGTGAACACCGTCTCACAAAAGAAACCTGATCGAAGTAAACCGGCCTCGCAGCGGTGATTCAAATACCTTTGCATCGGGGACGAACTCACAGGCAACTTCAGCGTCAAGATTTGGAGCCACGCAATTGCCAACGTTGCGAGTATCAACAGTCAAGTTCGTTCACCAACGATGCGAAGATCAGCGCACAAAACTACAGTGAATTGGCTCACCAACGCCTCAAGGAATCCTGGGCTGAACGAAACTCTTAAGCGATTCCAGGCATCAGGGCAGCAGCGAATACGAGTTGTAATACCGGCATCACGAAGATGGAGCGGTGGAAGGTACCACTGCCGCACGTTAGCGAAACATCAGCACAGGACAGCAGCTATTCTCAGCAACGACGAAGGAGATCAGCGAGTGAACGATAGCACATCGGCAGTGAATATCTATCAGTGAATCACTTATCATCAGAAATGGCGAGTGTTTTATGGTTGTGAGAGCTCTTTAAGGTGGTGATAGAAGTTCAATTTCAAATGTAGAACAGCACCCAGAAAAGTGCTTGTCACAGTATCGCGCAAATCATCTAAATTATAGGAAATCGGTTACCTGTGTTTATTTGGTCGAGGATCGAATTCACGTTGTGAATGGTGCGGCGCTTCATATAATTCTACCCCTTGTCACAAGTCCAGGTTAAATCGTGATACATTATTCTCGCAAATATTGTGCTTTGTATTGCTTGTGGAACCTGCAGTTTTGTGGATGCGTAAATTGTGTCAGCGATGGAGTATTGGTAACTTGAATTCTCGGTAAGCATCACATTCATATCATGTCGTGTTTAAAGTCTTATGACGGTAGATATGTGTGTGCCTTTCTTTAACGCAATTGTGCCATTTCAAATCATTTCGTTCCAATGCCTTGTGTACTTCATCCACGTGTTACCTAAAATAAATTCATGTAAATCTTCAAATTCTTTTATTCTCCATGTCTGGTATGCAGGTGTACGCAAGCATGAAGGACGATACTTTAAAATATGCGGGGGTTGAGAGTCCCTCAGCGTCTGGGAAGGGGGTCCTAAACCCACCCGCTTCTCTGTATCGCAACACTAGCGTGAACTTGGGGCGCGCCAATGGATGGATGACCTCCCTCCTTTCCCCCTTATTACGAGTCAGTTTTGAGTGTTTCTCTACGGGAATAGAAAGAGAAGTTATTCATGGCCTTGCTTGAAATGCTTTCGTACTCAAACGTGTTAAGAATGATGAATTTTGCGAATTAAAACTGAAAATTTAGGGAAAAATTTTAATTATGTGTAATAAATCTTTTAATTGTGTGTAATAAATTTTGTGCTGACTTAAAATTTGTTCGTTGAAATATCTTAGTAAATTCCAGCAGTACAGATGGGTCGCTTCAACAAGTATGTTACGTGCCTGTATTTTTGGGCTCGCGATAACCGGGGTTGGTTCAAGCAAAGTCTGTTTGTATTAGCAAGGAATTTTTTTGTGGTGTAAGCAATCTTCGAGAGGTCTCGGGCTAACCCTTGGGCCTAGAAATTTAATCACTCCCTCCACTTGAGACGTTCCAAAAGTGCCGATGCCGTGGGAAACAACTCGCCGCAGGATTTGACATAGACATATGGCGCGACACTTGAGCTGCGAGGGTGAACGTAGCAACGGTTTCGCATGTTTGGAAATTAGATGGGGCGGGACTTCATGCGTTCTCGGCTAAAAAAAGAGCTTTTGGCCAATAAGAAACAAGTATACCAGGAAAGGAAATTTAGAGGGACTGAAGCCACGAATAATATATCAAAAGCAACGCACAGGTGGAGCTTCGAGCATTACGTGTGGACTTAGAAACTGTTGATTGGCGGTAAAAAAAAGTAGAAAAATAGCTCTTGCCAGACATTTTGGTAGAAGCTAATGAAATAAGTTCAGTTTAGCGCTGAGGATCGTCAGAGAAAGTACGTGGCGTAAATAGGAGGTGGTGGAGATAAAGTCACTCTAAAAGAAAAATACCAATCTGAAATAATGTGACAGTGTATTCAAAATAAAGACAGTTGAACTTCTCAAAAAATTTCTTCTTATTTTCAATAGAGTAAATATTCTCCTTTTTTTGGGCAGAGGGGATATCACCAAACCCAACCAAATCGTAGGAATCATTTAATGGAACATTTAGATGCAACGTCTCAGGGAGGGTGAGAGATGCAGTTTCTTGAAAAAAATATATTTTTTCTTTGAAATAAATATTGTTGAAATTTATTGTCACTCAGTGATGTAAAAAATTGAGATATTTTGAGGGAACATAATTGGCGCAATCATGAGTAACGAGTTATAAATTGATCTTGCAGGTGGGAGGCCTGTGGAATAGAAGTTCACAAGGAAAGGAAAATGCTCGGGAGCTACGAAATTAGCAATTAGCAACAGACATTCTTAGAACTGTGCATAAGACAGTGATTTGAACTGAAGCTGTACTGGCTCCTGAATGTGTGGGTTGAAGCAATGACCACATTCTGTGCTGCTGGGAGCGCTAAGATATTGTAGACCTTATTTGTGTTATGTCTGTGTGTAAGCAACATGCAGGGTGGCCGGCCAGCCGAATCTTTCAGGATAGTTATGTTACGTAAGCCATCTGGCGTATGCAGGTGCTAGATTACATTACGAAATTGCTCATCATTCCCAATAACATGCATTGTGCGTACGCTCATTGATGTTTGTATGACGTATAGCTGGAAATCATAAATGTTAAGCGAATTTACCTGTGTATCATGCCCCAATATCAGAAGCAACAGCTCGTAACATCACGAAGGCGCTCAGAAAATGCGCTAAGTAAGTGGGTCATCTATCATCGGTGAGTAACGTTTTGTTTTTAATATATGTACTGTAATGTTGATTATTGTCCATGAGTTTTTTGTGTTGTCTATGTATCCCATGGAGGTGAGCCATCCCTCAATTCCGAGAGCCTGATCTTCTAACTAATGTAAATTAGTAAGGAGGCGGGACCTTTTCTCGTGACAAACGAAATATTCTGTTACTCAGTGATAAATTATGATGGTGTAATTGAGTGTTTGTTTTGAGTCCAGCTGCTGAGTCATCAGCTAATTAGCTTGCTGTGTAAACATATAATCGCCTCCCGGAGTTCTGAAGCTACAGGAATGACCAATATATCAATCGAAAGGGCTCAAAAAGAGCTACAAAGCAATAGAGTTGATTAAAAAAATTTAGTTCGTAATGAAGAAAAAACTGTTTAAAAAAACGCTATTCTGAAACTTACATTTATTGACTTTTGATACAGATCCCTCCCCACAGTTTTGAAGGTACAGAAGAAGGTACAGAATTGCTGATAAGACTCAGTTCAAAAATCAGGAAAGAAAGAAAAACAAATTTTCGAAAAATGGCTTTCCTGAAAACTCACCTATTTGACTTTTTAAATGCTTCTTCTCCCACAGTTTTGAAGGTACAGGGATAGCAAGCATGTCAATCAATAGCGATTAAAGAGATCTAGAGATCCGGCGCAAAATTTTTTTTTAATTTCATTTCATGTTGAAAATTATAAGCAAAATAATTCGAAAAGAGAAAAAAGTGGTCGGTTTTTTGGGAAAAATTCTCAAAATTCAAAAATCAAATAATCGAAAAACTTTTGCGCCAGATCTCTAGACAAGACAATTAGCTATCTAGAAAATATTTTTCCAGTTCTGTAAGCTCAAAATTGTAGGAGAAGAAGGATTTTCCGCAACACATATTTTTTCTTGTTTTTTTTTCAAACAAAATCATATATTTGTATAGTTGCGAAAAAACACACAAGTAAAACAAACAGTCCTAATATTTTACACTTATAATGAATATCTCAGAAAAATCTATCGAGAACTTACAGATTTTTTTTACCCGGACCGTCCCCTTAGAGGATACCAGAAAGCGAATTTCGCTCAGACTGAACGAGCAAATTTCGAGCTTCTCCACCCATAAGGGTAAACAGCGCAAAACTGACTCCATACCAACTGATTAAGTCAAAACGTCAAGCACCATGCTCTTTATTGAACCATGAAGCCGCATTTAAACTCTGTTAAAAGACTTATCTGTAGAGTGAAACGTTCACAAATTAATCGAGAGTTACATATATTTAATGAGAAATTTAGTCTAGTAGTAGACTGTACCGCTTCCTGTCAGGGTGTCTTCTTTTCTCCAATATTTTGTATCTTCAATTTACAATTCGAATTTTTAAGCTTCCCTAGCGTGCTCTTAGATGTATTTTTTTAGGTTCTAGCCTAAATTCAGGACAATTACGCAGCTTTCATTGAAAAGTAGTGTACGCGGTCAAGAATTTCTCCAGTTTTGAATTTTAATTTAAACCTCCAGGCTATGCATGGGAACCGAGTGCACAGGCACAGAGGAAAACAAATAGACCCAGTAAAAAGAGCGACCGATATACGGGGAATTAACAGCATTCCTAAGAATAAAAACATTACTCAGAAATACACCAAAAACAGAACATTTTAGCCAAGCTAAGAAATGATATGAAGGCTAAAATGAGAAAACACGATGTGCCAATGTAAACTTCAAATGAGATAAAGGCGCTAGTACCACTGGACTACTTCTGAACTTACACGCACACATATTTAGCAATATATTCGGAAAATTATTACCTAACGAAGTCAAAATGAATTTTACCATTTAACGTCCCCATGAAACAAAACAAGACAAATGACGAGCTGCGCATCGAAAAACAAAACTTGACTTTATAATGCATTTTACGTAACGTTGTTATGTTATCGAACCTGACCAAATTGGCTTAATCATAAGCAAGTTTGCGGAAAGAAACATAGTATATGATGATCGTAATAGAGTATTATTTACTTTTTCAATATAAACGTAGTTTTAGATAAATACGATGTTCAGGATGACGAACTTTTAATGCCCTTAATTGGAAAGTTCTTTAATGCCATTGAATTCACGATTTCGACGGAAGTTGTTTTTTTCAATAACAACGAGCGACGAGTGCGAGTGATGCAGAGCCCTCATCCACGTGTGGCTCTGATACTAATCGCTTGCGGTCGGCCACAAGTTAGTTATGCTCACAGATCACATACTAGAAGATCCTCAACTTATCACTAAGTGAGTTTTAGCCCTGTCGACAATGACGTAGGTGCCAATTGGCCAATGACGGAGCCGTTAAATCGTTACGTGACTCTTGTTTGAATCTGAAGTCGACGTCAAGTCCAGGGTTGCCATTTTGGCCTTTTTTAGGCCAAATAACACAAATCTGGCTTTTTTCGCGAGCGTTTGGCTTCGAGATTATAAGTTTGGCCTATTAATTAAATTTGGCTTTTTTCTGGCTTTTTTTGTCATTTTCCGGTGCTCGTAGAGCACAAGACGTGAAACTGAAGCGAGACAGGTTCAAAATAGCCTCTAAGCACAAGTTGAATGCAGAGCAACAGGATCAACTAGATGCTGTTGAATATTATTAAATCCTTTACGAATATTAAGCTTGCAGATCTACCTAGGCTACATTTAGCTTAGGATGTATCAACATCAGTGAGCAGCAGCACCAAAGAATTTGTATCATAGACTAGAAGCAAGATGCATTTTTGAACGTAGTGTTATTCCGAAAGACACTAAGAAGTTTTGGCTTGGAAGTTGGTATACATAGTCACTAAAACTTGAAAGAACTCTCAGGTTGTGCTCTCATTGCCTGGTGACTCCCGTTAGCAATGCTATTGTTGAAAGAATGTTCTAGGTGACAATGGTCTAAACAAAGCCCAGGAATAGATCACAAACTAGAATGCTACATAGATGCGATAGTGCAAATCCGGGCACATTTCAACAATAGTTCTCTATCTTGTAAGGACTTTAAAGTGGCCTCAAGAATGCAAGCTAATTTCAAATCGAGTACCCCCAGGGATACAACCATTGTATCTATGGGAATTAGCGCTCCCAGGGGAAAATGTGAGGGCACGAGCTGAGAGTTAGGTTGGCCTTCTTTTTGTTGAAATATAATGTCTTGTGTTATGTTAGAGACGACCTTTTTTTCTGTTCACTATTGTCCAGTTTTTCAGCACTTCTGACCTTCAATTTTTAAATTATTTCATGAAGTCTTTTCTCTACTTACTGTTTCTAAGTTATGCCACTTCTGCATAGATTCCTCATTCACCCTATCTCCATACTAACTAAATGGTGCCTTCCTCTCTTCGATACGCTCTTTTCTGTAGCGGTTAGGGATGCTTAAACTAACTTACAATCTTCAAATCAAGCATCTTGTAATATCAAACAGAAAACAAGGACCTCTCTGGCACTGCTTCTACTGTTCAAACTTCGGTCAATATTGAATATAATGTTGTCAACGAATTTCATAATTTCGTAGGTATAGATGGGTAATATAGTCGATCATAAGACGTTTTACATGAATGACATTCTGCCCGGCGATGCGTTATTTTTGAATTATTCAACTTTGAAGCTGGCTTGTGCGCACCATGGAAGCACGCGGGGCTAGCGTAATTTAATTAATAACGGAAGCTAACCCCCTATTACAAACGTAAAGAGGTTGGGTCGTGAGGGGTAGGCACAGTTCTTTTAATGAAAATTATAAATAAAGGTTTCGAGTGACGTTCGTTTACATCGACGCCAAGGTGGCTGCCGCCATGGTGCCAACCGGCTGAAGATGGAGGCAGCCATCTTCGAGTCGATGTAAACAAACGTCACTCGAAACCTTTATTTATAATTTTCACTAAAAGAAATGTGCCTACCCCTCACGACCCAACCTCTTTACGTTTTTAATAGGGGTTAGCTTCCATTTTCATTGCTAAAACAATGACTGTTTTTGCGTTAAAAGGGCCATTCAGGCCCTTTCAACTTCAAACTTCAACTTCAAACTTCGTATAACTTCAAACTTAAATAACTCCAAAACTAAGCATTTCCGGGCACATTGTCATTCGTGTAAAACGTCTTAAAATCAACTATATTACCCATCTATACCTACGAAATTATGAAATTTGTTGACAACATTATATTCAATATTGACCCAAACTTCTACTGAAGATGAAGAGTCAGAAGAATTTATTACATTCCTAGAAGAATAATTAAAGTTATCTCTAATTCTCTTCTGTATTTAGAATTTTGAATGCCGAGTAGAATTAAGGTGCTTTTAGTGTATCTAACTACTATTTTGGTTTCTCAATATGTAAATTTGGCCTTTTTTGGCCTTTTCCATGGTAAAATTTGGCCTAAAATTCATGTAGCCATCTGGCAACCCTGGTCAAGTCGTTAGTCGGTTGTGAGCCTGCCACAGAGGTGCATAAAAAATTGCAGCAGAAACGGCACCTTACGTATGCTTAAAAAATGCTCAATGGAAAATTTTGCTACTTATTTATAGCAGTTTTTTATCATTCAAACATCTTAATTTATTCATTATCGTATTGTTTCGACTAATATTAGAATCTGGTGTTTAATGGTTTAAAGGTTTAAAATGGTGATGAACTCTTTCCGAAAAACTTGATACGGCACCGACGTTTTATCACATTTAGAACCTGAGTCTAATATAAATGCACCTTAGTTTTTAAATATAAATTGTATATATGTTCATGAATGCACATTCACGTTTATGTATAGTGAAGGACAATATAAAAAAGTTTTATCAATATAATGGAAATGTACTGCTTTGGCTTTCACTATCTTTGTTACGCCAAGAAACGTTTCATAACTTTCGAATAAAAACTTGAGTTTAATCCGAATGAGTATCATAGTAAAGCCTGGAGACGCAACCAATTGAAAGCCTTGACACCAATGACGTCAGCTGCCAGTCATGGCTGCTAGAAGCTGATTGGTTGGCGTGCGTGAGTACGTTTGTGTAGACCGGGCTTGCGGTGCACCGCAGGGCTGCCAATGCTTGGGTTTTAACCCAAGATCTTGGGTTTTTACGATGTACCTTGGGTTCTTGGGTTTTGTTTCCGAATATGTTGATAATCTTGGGTTTTGGCCTCATATTCAATCATGGTGCACAGAAATTTCTCAAAGTCAAATTATTACGTACAAATGCCTTCTTTTTATTGAGCTTGAAGGTTTCGTTATGCGATAGAAATGCGTTGCATGCCTGTCACAACCTGTAAGAGCACCTAGCGTATGAACTCGTACCATAACCGTGACCTGTCACAAATCACAACCTGCTGAGCGCGCGCCCCTGTTTCAAAAAAACTGATTAGAGTGTGTGTGTGGCGTGTGCCAGTCGCGTTATTGCATTTGGTATGTGATTTTCGTCGGTGGTTTGATTTGAAAATCTGCATTTTTCGATTAAACTCAAATTTGAAGGAATTATCTTCTAATGAACTCTGTTCATTCAAATTAAAAAAGTGACTGAAGAAATTATGCCAGCAAAGAAGAGCAAATGGAATGTTCTGTGCTAGAAACATTGTTTAATGCTTAAGAGCTTGAAACTACGGGTATTTTTTCTAACAGTAATATGCTTGTAGTTTTTATAGTTTTTGGCATATTATCCTTCGTAATAATCATTTTTTTATGTTTTTCCACCCATGATTGCAATTTGTTCGCAAAGAAAGAAAAATACACTTTAAATATCATGTATTTTTTGTTTTTTGGTAATCTTGGGTTTTAATTTTAGATCTTGGGTTTTTTAGACCCATGATCTTGGGTTTTTGTAAAAGTCTCATTGGCAGCCCTGGTGCACCGTAGTTTTGAACTTCTTCTTATGTAAGTGTTCTGTGGTTATGCTGCTCTGCAGCAATCACTCCAAGCATGGTTGACCCCCTCGATCTTTGCTAAGCCCTAAAGATTTTGGGAGCGTCGCCCACTTACACTTGGTTTCAAACAATCAGTACGTGCTTATGAATTTTTAAGCAACACCTAATTCTTATCTCTACGCAAGTAATTTATTACTTCACTCGCTCATCTATGTTTGTGCTTGTTTAATTAAAACTATACAATTTAAAAGCGAGCTTACAGAAAGAAGTTTACATTGGTAAAAAATATATATTTTTGACACGCACTATTCACCAACTTTCTCTAAACCTCTACGTACTGCATTTAGTAACAAATCAGAGCTGGTGAAATAAATGAAAAACGCGAATATTCACTCGTAAGGTATTAGAAAATTCAAACTCGATGAATAATACTGTAAAAGCTTCCATGTAATTTCTTTGAACCTAATGCTGCATAATTTCGAAAATTAATTTCATTCCTTTCACCAACTTGAAATTAAGAACCTCTCTCTCCATCCCAAGCCCAAGATTTTCTATACCGCGTCGTGGGTTGAACTACGCGGTTATGTCCTGCATAAGTTCGGAAAGCTACTTATATGGCGTTGCACGCAGCTTCAACAGTCGGCAGAACTTCTTGCCACGGATAGGTTCTTATATGACTTTTTTGATTAATCAGTATTTCGTCTCCTGAACTTGACGCTTCGTGTTTTTGTTCCGCCGGGGTCGGTCTTTGAACAGCACGCTGCATTCGGCATAGGCACCTCGCTTTCATTGCGTGCTTTTCTTGCAGAGCGATCTCTTACAAACCGAAGATTCTTATCTTTTTTGGTGCCAAGTTACCTATAGGAGCCCTCCTGAACTCTACCGGTGTTTAGTCCCGATCGATAGCGTGCATAAAGTAGGATTGCCGTATGTTGTCCTGTGACTCCACTTAACCTCGCATCACTAGCCATGTACTCACAATAGTCCACTCAGTGTAAATTTTCTAATATCATAGGATAAATTTCCCCAGAATGAGACAATTTCGCTTACAAATCTTTCCATATATATGATGACGGCAGCAGCGAATGATAGACAAATTTTGATGATTAGCACGTAGATAAATTAAACACAATGTAGATGAAAGCAAAGCTCATCGTTTAATTTTGATAAACTGAACTGAAAATATGGCCAGTTGCAAAACTCTAATCATCACCAATGACACTTCGCCTGGAAAATAAAAACACAAGGAGACGACATCTCACGCAGCAGAAATTTTATTTCATTTTATTTTCAACATCAACAAGTAAACAATAGATTAGAGGAGTTTGTTTCAACCTCCCGAACCACACCAAAAGTGTCTCCACGAGCATGATTTAGTGAAAAATAGGGGAAAGGGTTATCTATACACGAGGTATGTCCCCTCACTCTGCTCACCAACAGCAAGACTGAAAGGTTTATGAAGCAAGATGCATGTTGAAGAAAAAAAAAGTAATGGGAGCCGAAAAAATAGTGCACGAGCTACGAATCAAAAATTGATTGTTCGGAACAAAACATAAATCCATTCTATTTCAATAAAAAGCCTATCTAACCTTCAGCTCGGAGTCTCACATTTCTCCCTGGGAGCGCTAATTAGTGGTTACAATTGTTGCATCTCTTGAGAGGAATTAAATTTTACCACATGACCGATAGCTCTTACGCATAAATGTGACTAACCATCGAGCCATGTACCTTGTCTGCATGAGGTTAACGTTCTGAGCATGGCGCGAGAGTTGCTGGTATTTATTTAGACTTTAGAGGAATGTGAACGGAGAAAATAATAATTTAAAGAATATATGAGCTAACATGGGTGGGTGCACGAAACAATCCCAGAAGACCATACTGAAAAAAATAAAAAACAAACAGAAAACGATGCATAATCCCGAGAGTCGATTCCTGACGATGTCCGTCGGAAGTTGCAAAGCACGTGGAGCAATTTTTGAACACATCGCTTGACATCTCACGTTTATTCTATTTTTCTATCGAATGCCTGCGTGTACAGTCTCTGATGCACTACCTCCAATAGCGTCTTCGACAAACTCGATTAACAATACGCACTCTCTCTATGAATGAGCTCAATGATGGCTCAACATTCTTTTATGCGGTAAACGCACCGAATTCGAAGGGCGGAGTTCCATCGTTCCTTGGCTTCCGGCTAATATTTTAGGAGTTGAAACTTTTGATTCATGGGAATGATGTTTTACTGCGCTCGTAAGGAGCTCACACAACTTTTTTGATCAGTATGAGATATCATGAAGTTTGGGCTAGCTAACGCAGTACATATTAAGCTATTCTCAATGCAGTCTTTCGGCACGACGGTCCAGTTTTGGGGAATTTAGTTTGCTAAGTTTTACCTATGCACTCCTGAGAATCTGCCGTTTATTTTATACTGAATTGAACTACCTTGCATCTTTCGGAGGCTGATAATACTTGTTCATTAGTTATCGTCGGTGATGGTACTTCATCAGCAAGCCTGATCGAAAAATTGTACGAAGTCAAATTCGCAATCAAGAAAATGACTCGAATGAAGTTCACTCAAATGAGTACACTCATCGTCCACCAAATTAAAAGACAGATGACTTCTACTGATGATCGAAGAGCTTTTGGCAGGGATGGAAAAAACCCTGGGTTTTTTAAGAAATCCAACCCACGTGGGTTTTTATGGGTTGAATTTATTTTGGGGTTTTATTGTTTTTTGGGGGGCTTTATTGTATTTTTGTAATACCTGTTTTTGTTTAAAAGAGTTATTCACACAGCTCCAGTTGCCCCTTTTCCAGATTTATATATATATACACTTATTGAGTAAATATTGTTATTTGATTACTTTATTTCCAACATTATATTACATTATTATATGAATTATTACATTATATGAACAATATATGAATTAAGTTTGTCCATCACAATTACCATTTACCAATTACCATATGCATAGGGACATAGCTCTGCAGTCTGTAAAGATATAAGATGTGCAAAGAGAATTGCTATGCTTGTCAATTCATAGTAAGTTGTTTTAGCAGCAGACAGACGCAAGTCATGTGAGAGGGAAGCACCCTGCAGATCATAAGTAACCACCACAAGCAACTTGAAGCAAGACAGCTGCACATCACTTAACAGTCATGCTGTTAACAACTTAACATGTGTATTGTGTGAGCTGGAGGGCTTAGTAGCGCAAACCAAGTTAGTCAACCATACTGTTACATGTTACAACATGTGGTGACATGCCAACATTTTTTTTTTAAATTTACCAAAAAAATCACTGGGAAATGTGTAGCGTTGGTCAGTAATCGATTTTCCACTTTTCGGGGTCTATTCGTAGTTCATTAGTTCGAAATAAATAAGTTTTCTTCTATGCTCTTTCCGTCGGAAATGAATATTTTACGACTTATAGCGGTAAATTAGTTACCGCAACTCCAGTGTTTGAAGCGGAAAGAAATTCATCGATCCCGTGGTGTGGCAACACTGCAATGCAGTCTCGCTTCCCGCGCGGTCGTCATCAAAGACGAAACCAAACCTACCGCAAAACCTCGTTAAATACTCATTTGACGAAAAAAGTGTATAGAGTAAAAGTGGTTTATTTCGATGTTATTACCATGATTCAAGCAACAAAAATTCGAAAATCAATGAGTAGCTGTTTATTCGAGCGCTTTTACGCTTATAACCACAAAACGAAACTAAACCTACCGCCATAACTCGTTAAATACTCATTTCCGACGGAAAGTGGATAGAAGAAAACTTGTTTATTTAGATCTAATTACCTATTTCTAGGCACCGAAAAGTGGAAAATCGATTACTGACCAACGCTACACATTTATCAAATCACCTTTTGCAGTTCAGGATAGCAACTAACACTAAAATGATTAGAAATAAATGCTCTAACAGATTCCATCATCAAATTTGTTCCAGTGCAGCTTGAATGCTCACCATAGGCCAGTCGTTTCTTTACTTTCTTGTCCCATGATGGCTGCGGTCGTGTCTTACCCCATCTGACTATAATTGTTAGACTTATTTCAGGCAAAGCTCTCACAGGAGACAGATATTGAAGAGTGGTTGGCTGAGTACAATCCGAAGGTGATCAATGCGATTTATTGTATAAATTGAAGGACTCCAACATCTTCCCAAAACACATGTTCAACAAGAATTTCACTAAGACAATGACTCCTCGTTGATGGTGGGATATTCAAGACATGAAACAGCAGAAAATGTAGATTCCTGAAAAAACACTGGCAGAGGGTTTCTGCACGTTTTTAAGCAATCTTCATTCTTGCTTCGCAAGTTCAGGATCCATTGAGAGAATTTTCTAAGCATTTGGAATTGTGTGGAATAAATTGAGAAATAGATTAGGATCGGAACGCGCACAGAAATTGGTCTCATTATATCGCCACCTCACAAATGATCATGGTGTGGATGACAACGATGAAATGGCCATGGATGTAGCAGGAGAAATACAGTAGTACTGTAGTAGCAGTCTAGTCTAGAAGACAGAGGAAGAATTCAGAAGTCTCTCTACTCTCAAATAGTCAAACTGCATTTGTTTCTTAGTTTTTGTTTTTTACTTTGGAAATGGAACTCATGAAAATATACTAGCCCCTCGAATTTTTTTTTTTGTGATTAGGGTTTTTCTTATTTTATTTTTATAGTGGTGTTTTTTTTGTTTTTCAATATTTATTGTCATAGTCATGCAACTGCCTTGGACAGATTTTTGACAATATAAATATTTAGCTCATTTTGATTCTATAAGCTTGAAAACAAGTGAAATTTAAATAACACGAATTAAACCCATAATAACCCGCTATTTAGTGGGTTTTTTTACGTGTTTTTTTTGGGCTTTTTTGGGTATTTTTTTATGGGTGGGTTTTTTATGTGCCAACCCTGGCTTTTGGTGTTTCACTCGAATGAGAAATTCCTTGCCTCGCAGCGGTTCTTTCCACAAGTAATTGGCATAAGTTTTTGTTGAAGTGATCACTTCCGAAGCAGTGTGTGCTTCCGTCACTCCATTATTTCGGTGAAGAACCAGTTTACTCAACATCGTGTTGAGAGCACTTCCCGACAAATGCTTTCCTTTCTTGGGAGTGAACTGGATGACAACTTCTTCATTTAATTGTATCTTCGGCACAGCCTCCCAGTCAGTCTCGTCATTCACACTCACGAGACCGCCGTCCGGCAACTTCAGCGTGACCTCGTAATTATGGCTAGCCACATACGTCCCGATCTGTCGCAGAATCTCCTCAGGCCTCCGCATCCTGCGGTCATGCTGATTAGTCGCAGCTTTCTGAAATTAAAAAATTAAAAAAAGATAAATATCGGTAAAAGCTAATAAATTTGAATCATTATCTTTAATGAGAAATGTGCGCCCTACTTTGAAATATCTCATTCCCAATCGGTAAGATACATACATGGAAGTGGAATGTTAGTCAGTTAGAGGATTGATGAACCCAGATAGTCTCTATATGAGATATCGGAGACACTCATTAGACGTACTTCGGTTCTCTTTTCATGATTTCATGAATTATACCGAGGTTATAATATCTACCATGTCTAATTTGCTTCTGTAGAGTGCGTATAATAAAAAGATCACCGTGGAAAGACCAATGATGAGGCTACTGTGTCTGAAATGAAATATTTCACTCACTACACAAAACTAAATTTCAAGTAACTAAACCGAAAAAACTGAAGAAGAAACTTTATGAGGATTTGGAGTGAGGGCATTTTTTGTGAGTCATTACCGAGAGAGAACAACATGTTTCCTGCGAAGGGACTCACCGGTGGTCACTGAGTGGATTTTCATAATGCTGCTGACCGACGAGCAGTCTGTATATCAGGGCTTTTATCCGTTAGCGTTGCCGAGCGGAAAATATAATATGATGGAAAGACAGCATCTCATATTACATGGGTCGTAAATGAAAGCCGGCTTTCGTGCTTTGGTTTTGGGAAATAGATGAACGGGACGTTCTCAGAAGAGAAACCCTCCCCATATTAAATTTGATAATTGGATGCGCAGGCCCTGCAGCCGCAGTGCTGTAAAATTGTGGGAACACCATGCCGGGCTGCGCTGATGCCCAGAATCGCCGTCTGGCGCACCATTATTAATTACCGTGACGGGAGGTGGTCAAGGCCCATGAGACCCGACCCCTCTCTCCCAGCCGTACCCCCGGTTGTATGGGGGAGGGGCGGCTCAGAACCTTTCCCGTCCCTCGTTACCCTGCTCGTGTGGCGACCACCCTCCCCTTCGGGAGGGGGGAGCGCTGTCCAAGCGGGGGTGAGTGTGTGGAGTAGACGGGACACTTTGTGCGGAGTAGCGATCGAGGACGGACGAACTGGAGCGTTCGGGGTTGATTTGTGAGACGATCAAGACGGCATTCATATACTTAGAAAAATTCCAGTAAACTAGCGAGGTGACAGTCAAAGTCGAATTTATGTTGGAAGTCCCTGCTGGTACGTGTTGTTGTGATCGACTTAGTAATCTCTCAGGCCCGAGAATCAATTTGATAGTGTAAGTCCCTGCTGGTACGTATCCTTGCAATCGAGTTTAATAAATTTTCAGGCCGAGATCGGCGATTCAAATAGGGGGCTTTATTTAATCCAGGTTCGTGGTTGAGCGTATGCGAGACGTTCATTTTGGATTGATGTCGGGTTAGTATTCGACGGTCGTTTAAACGGCCTGTGATATGTGTTGAATCGTAATTCAAGGGCGATCGACTATAGTAAGGTTGAAGACGTGCTCCTGTTAGCGTATTTGTTGGAACGGTCCTGGTTGTAAAGTCCTTGTAGAGTAATTGCGGGGAAGGTCAAATACCGCTAACTCTTGGTGTCAATCTAAAACTCGTGAGTGCTAACGACGGCCAGTTCTTTCAGAATAAATGATAAAAAAAATCTCAGGAGTCATCCATAACCTCTCTCTCGTCTAGGGTATCTCGTCACACGTTCTGAAACACGTGCTTTTGGCTCTCGGCCATCGTTACCAAATGTCGTATATCTGAATAGGGGTGGACGTAAGAGCTCCCGTTTACGCGCTAACGCCACCCAGCTAAGTATTTAATTGACAGCCGGAAACTAACGTAATCAATCTCTAATTTAGTCGGGGCTTTACGCCCCTGGTGGCAGCGACGCTATCGTCAACCTTATCATTTAATAATTCATGACGTATTCAAAGTAATCTGAAACTCAATGCAATAAATCTATAAAGTAACGAACTAATACATCTCCGATATTAGAGTGGAAGAAAAAAACCCACTCATTCAGTGGTTCCCGCCACAGGTACCATGGCGCGACCGTCGAGGACGCAATGAGCGTGCCAGCCTAGAAGTGTTATTTTTGTGAGATTAGAATTTCTGGTGGGGATCGCTGCACATGTGAAGTAGAAGCATCGAAGATTCATTAGGAATAATACCAAAATCATTTATGTTCGTCGGAAGATACATTCGAGTCTCGTGTTCTTGTTGTAAATTAGGTACATATTGGGTGAATTTTTTTGAGCAGGAGTGCAAATGGAGGGAACGATTACGTGCACTCATAGACGGAAAATATATATTGTTGTGTAATAGTGAAGGCCAGCTGAGAGTTAGTTAGGCTTTAGTGCTGGAAGGAAATACAGGATTATTTCAAGGACCACATTTCGGTTCACGGACGTCTTATTTCAGCTCTTAACTCTTCTTTCACCTTGTCTTGTTTAATGAACCGCATTAAACTATTCTGACAACTTATATTAACTTAAACTTTTCTTACAACTGGTGCCTTCCTCCTTTCTCTCTTGGAGACACCTTTAAGCTTTAGTAGCGTCTAGAGCGGTTTAAGCCAACCTAACATCTAATCTGTTCTGGTATATGAGTGAGAACCCGAGCTGGGAGTTACGTAGACCTTTTTTCCTGTTTAAATGAACATATGCGGACATGTTAAGGACCACTTCGGTCAACGCTGCCCTGAGCTTGATTTAACTTATCTGTTGTAAGGAGATTCCCTCCTGACTTACGGTTACGGATGCCCTACGCATAAGAGTCCGCATTTCGGGAATCTTTATTCAGTGGTGCCCTTCTCTGTCCTCTCTTTGATACACCCGAAAATAATTTTTTTCTGATTCTTGGTAACCAGTACTTATCATAAAAAGTTGATGTTCCTTGTTTGTGTGTTGTTGGCTTGCAACTACCAATAGAGATATTTTTGAAAATATTGTTTAACGTGAAACTCAGCGCTGAGTTTTGAGCTGCTAAATGACCAAGGACGAGGAAAAGTCTAGCAAAGCAGGAAGTCCTACTGCAAATAAGAAGGGGAGCAAGGCTGAGAGCGCCACAGCAGCCATGCCAGCAACAGGAGCGCCACAGTCAGAAGCAGTAGGTCCAGTGCTTGGCAAGCTTCCGAAATTCGACGGAAAAACCAACGTTTTGAAGTTCCTTAACCAGGTAAAGAAACGTGCCGTTCTAGAAAAATGGTCAGAGAACCGAGTTGCTGATATTATCCGATATCTCTGCATTGAAACCGCGGAGAGTTTTCTAGATTCAAACCCCGAACTCGAATCATGCGATCTGGCAACGCTGACCGAACGCCTTGAGGAACGTTTCCTCAGAAGCATTTCATTGACAGATGCTCACGCTGAACTGGCTGCGATCAAAATGGACCGAGGTACGATCGGGGAGTATGCTTCGCGATTGGAAAGCTGCTCGGCTTCCTTGTCGCACGTAATCAAGGAGTTAGACGACACGTCGGCCCGCGACAAGCTATTGGCGACGGTGTTTGTCAATGGTCTAGACCCGGCATTGAAGAAGACAATGGCAACCTACGAACCGAAAACGCTCGCGGATTGTATCAAAATGGCACAGAAATGCGAACGAATGCTGGAAGACGAGAAACCGCGCAGACATATCTGCGCAATAGACGAAGTCGAGGCTGCCCCACCCCGGCCACCACCTAGATGCTGGTCGTGCGACCAAGTAGGCCATTTCTCCAGAGAGTGTCGCAACCCAGCGATTATTCCCAGACAAAATACATTTGCCCAGAACATACGGCGAGGGACCATGAACTGTTTTAACTGTGGGCAGGCAGGCCATATAGCTAGACAATGTAGGGCACAGTGGCCGGAACAGAATCAAGCTCGGCAGATCAGACAGTTAGGCGAGCCACAAGGCTCGAGCCCCGCACCCCATCGGAGTTTCAACGTTGATAACAGCATGACGTGGCGAAACGCACAAGGCCCGCCTAGCAGAAAAAACTAGTGGCGCCTGTCGATACACACGAGGCCAAGCCGATCATACAAGTAACAGTGAATGACCAGGGCTGCGAAGCATTCCTGGACACCGGATCGGTTTGTTGTCTGATAAGACCTGACATGGCAGAGAAATTTGTGTCGGCAGGATTAGGTACAGTAAGAATAAAGACTGCAAAACTAAAGTTAAGTACAGAGAGTGGCGCGGAAATAGATGTGCGGGGCAGAATTGCACTGAACATTAAGATAGGAGGTCACACGTATGTGCACGACGTGATAGTGGCTCAAGTCGGAAATTATCCAGGAGACATACTAATGGGACTCGATTTACTCCAGCGCATAGGTAAGGTGACGCTGGACATGACCAGTGGACATGGTAGTAGAGTGATCGTGAACGGTCATTCGTATGCATTTAAGGACGGTAAGTATGCCGGAGAGTCGATCAATCTAATCAGACAAAGAAAAAGGGTAAGTATGCGAAGGTCTGAGATCGCGGCGGTGCTACCAACGATGAGCAGTGACGATGGTGAGTATGGTATCACCGACGAGCTACCCGAGGCGGAAATACCAAGCCTAGAGCATCTGCACAAGCAGCAACGTGAGAGTTTGTTAGCGCTCCTCGGTAAGTATGCGTTAGCCATTTCTCAGCACGAGCAAGATTTAAGCCAATATGACTTGCTCCCACATCAAATTGACACCAGGAACGCGGCGCCGATTGCTACTAAACAATGGCCTCTGCCCCAGGCAACGCGCGCAGCAATCGAGGAACAAGTGCAGAATATGCTAGCAATGGACGTAATTGAGCCATCAGCGAGCGCGTGGGCGTCTCCGGTGCTCCTCATCAAAAAGAAGGATGGCACCCATAGATTTTGCGTCGACTTTCGACGGATTAATGAAGTCACGCTCGCAGATAAATATCCAATGCCACGAATCGAACAAATTTTGGAGTCCCTTGGCGGTGCGCGCTACTTCTCGGCAATTGACTTGAAATCTGGATACTGGCAAATTCCGGTCGCGGAAGCAGACCGCGATAAGACAGCATTTGCTACTGAGTCGGCTCAATACCGCTTCAAGCGCATGCCGTTTGGGCTGACTACAGCCCCAGCCACATTCCAGCGCTTGGTCAATCGAGTATTAGAGCCAGTGATTGGAAAGACGAGCTACGTTTTCATAGACGACGTAGTGGTATTTTCGAAGACGTTTGAGGATCACATCGCTCATTTGGAAGAAGTTCTCGCTCTCCTTCAGAAGTCACGACTGAAAAGTTCACTGAAAAAGTGCAGCTTTGCCAAACCATCCATCGAATATTTGGGTCACGTTGTCTCGAAGGACGGAATTCAAGTTGACCAAAGGAAAATCACGGCCATTCGCGAGTTGTTACCACCGAAGAAAGCGAAAGATGTCCGAAGAATTTTGGGAATGGCAGGCTATTATCGAAGACACATACCAAATTTCTCAGAGCGAGTCGCCCTGCTGACGGCATTGACTAAGAAGTGTGCCAAGTTTGTGTGGACGGATGCACACCAGGCCGCATTTGACGCGCTTAAATTGGCTCTAGCGGAAGCGCCGGTGTTGGGTTACCCAGATTTCGAGCGCCCGTTCAGGCTGCACACCGACGCCAGTGATGTCGCACTGGGAGGAGTACTGACGCAAGAAAAGGACGGCATGGATCACCCGATCGCATACTACTCACGGAAATTTACACCGGCGGAGACTCGGTACAGCACCACCGAGAGAGAAGCTTTGGCTATTGTGGAAAATGTCCGCCATTTTGCTAGATATCTCTACGGCCGAAAATTCCTGATACTAACCGACCACCAACCCCTTAGATATCTCTTCCAATACAAAGCTACCGTTCCACGTATCGCCCGCTGGGCAGTGCTACTGTCGCAGTTCGGATATGAAATTTCGTATAGACCCGGCAAGGAGAATGTGATTCCAGATACGCTCTCCCGTGGAGTGGCAGCCATCCGCCCGACCGTGACGGAAGCGCTGGACCCGTACGAAGTGTTCTGTGCAGAAAAGGTAAGTATGGAGCAGCGCAAAGCACCGCACTGGGCCAATGTCATCAACGCTTTGGAAGGAAATGGTGAAAGATCCGAGCCAGTACAAGGATTTCGTGCTAGACAAAGACTGTTTATTCTACCTGGAAGTTGGCGATAATGGGGACATTCGCAAACGTGCAGTGGTTCCCGAATCCCTAGTAAAGCCCGCGTTAATAATGTCGCACGATACGCGTATTTCCGGACATTTTGGAATTAAAAAGACCCTGCATCGTGCTAGAGAATTATTCTTTTGGCCAAATATGGCACGACACGTGCAAGAGCACGTGAAAAATTGCACGACGTGTCAGAAGCGAAGTCATCATGGGGGCCTTAAAGCAAAAATAGGCGAATTACCGCCAGTCTCACGACCATTAGAAAGGGTGGGAATTGATCTCATTGGAGAGCTGACACAGTCACTCGCAGGAAATAGATATATTCTGACGATCGTGTGCCACTTCTCCAGATACGTGCAGACATACCCACTGCGCGATAAAAAGAGCGAAACTGTAGCGCGAGCGTTCATGGATTTTGTGTGCCGGTATGGCTGTCCTGAACACATCGTGTCGGATCGAGGTACTGAGTTTACTGCCCAAAATTTTCAAGAAATGTGCCGCATTTTGAAGTCCAAGTTGCACTTCACCACGGCCTTTCATCCGGCCAGTAACGGAATGACGGAATCATTCAACAAATTGATCAAGACAACGTTGGCAGCCACCGTAGAGAAGGTTCTTACATCATGGGACGAGCAGCTACCTTTTGCCACGCTCGCTCTAAACTGTTCGTATCATACCTCGGTAGATAACACACCATATTATTTATTTCACGGACGCGACGCTCCTTTGCCACTGTCTGATTATTATTATTATATATGAAAGTTTTAGCCTCCCTTAACCTCGACAAAGATGTTCCAAGAGAGGAAAGAGGAAGGCACCATTTAGTATGGAGTTGAGGGAACGCGGAATCTATGCACAAGGTGCACAGAAACAGTAAGCTAGGAAAGAAGTTCATGAAACAAGAAAAAAGTTGAAGAAGAAAGTAGTAGGAGCTGAAAAACAGGACAGCAGTGAACCGAAAAAAGATGGTCGGTAACAAAACAAAAACCTATTTAATTAAAACAAAAAGGAAGCCTACCTAACCTTTAGCTCGGGCCCTCACATGGTGCCACTGTCTGATATTCTGCAGCCCAGGATACTAAACTATGCTTTGGAGGAAAATTTTCCTCACGCAGCTTTTGACAGGTTGCAAATTGCGTTCGAAGGCGCGATGTCAGCAAGCCGAAATGCACATGACAAGAATGTGAGACATCAGCGCGTGAGAGATAAGGAACTTAGAGTCGGCGATTGCGTATTTCTCCGGAACACTGCAGTAAGAAACAAAGCTATGGGAAAATTCCGACCTAACTGGGTAGGCCCATACAAGATTCATGCCCTTCCAACACCGATGAACGTCGTAATACAAGTCCACGGCCGCCGGCGTGAGATAACGGTCCACAGAAATAGACTTAAGCCCGCGTCATTTCAGCCAGAGGAGGCATTGGTAATACAAGACGAGCGCCCCCGCAGTAATGGGAGGAGCGTCGAGCACGCCACCAAAGTACTGCACAAAGACAGCGACTCGGAGAGCAGCGATAACGAAATCTACGTCACAAGGCCTGAAGCTCCATCACCCCTACCCACCCCGGCCGCTAGGCGTCCTTACGCTCTTAGATCAGCTGGTCCGGTAGAGGAGAGGACTACATAAGCAAAAGCTTATGTAGCAAGTAAATAGAAGATAAGCTTACTAATCTAATTTTCCCTTTCAGAATAACCTAGCAAGTAAATAATAGATAAGCTCACTAAACTAATTTCCCTATCAGAATAACCTAGCAAGTAAATAATAGATAAGCTCACTAAACTAATTTTCCCTTTCAGAATAACCTAGCACATAAATGGTAGATAAGCTCACTAATCTAATTCCCTTTCAGAATATCTTAGCAAGAACTATGTAGAAGTACAAATAAAACTTTAGAAGAGCAGTAGTACGATCGAGCGTTAACTGCTATGCAAGTAATTTCTTAAGAATGCTACCAGCCAACATGAGCGACTTTGCTCAGAGCATTTAGAGTGCGATGCCGGACGAGGGTCATAAACTCGACAGAGGCATAAAGGGACTCACTCCGAATCTGGGGAAAGATGAGCTCAACCGCAGGAAGCAAGAGCGATGGGCAGAAAGAAGGCAGTGGATACAAGTAGAGTTTTGACATACAACTTGTGAATAGCGGTACTAGGTAAATGATATCGTTGTTGGCTGCGCATCTTAGAATGACTGGAAAAAAACTATAGGTAGAATTGCATTGTAAGGTTTGACACTCTCAAACAACTGCAGAGAGAATGACCGTCATGTCGAACAAGGAAATTGATCGCTGGTCAATTGACGGAGATGTGTAATGAATGAAGCGAGATTTTGATGGAAACTAGGCCGTCTAGGCAGAGATAATATTAGACAGTAGTACAATATCAGTACAGCACGGCCGCAGCAGATGTTTCCTTCACATAAATATGGTCAGTAGAGAAGTACGGCTCTCTAAGTCCTCTCATAACTAGTAGGTTAAAACAGCCAATAAGGGTGACGAAATTTTCATTTTTTTTGAGTAGTAGTTATAAGTACAATCTTACTAATAAAAATTGCCTTTCAAGTGTAGGTTTAAGTGACAGCAACGTGGATGGGAAGTAGATATATCCCTCTATTATTTATATTAGTTTGGTTGGAAAATTCCCTGTAAGGAATTTTCTTTTGTCGTAGGGGGGGGGAGTAAAATTTGAAATTTTCACTGCTTCGAAATGACGGTAAAGAAGAGAAATAGGCACGATGCAGTCGCTAAGAGAGAGACGTTCAATTTAAAGTTATCTTGGGATGGGTCTTGCTTCATTTGGAAGAGCGAAACCTGAGCCTGAGATGATAGGAGGCTGATACTAGCCGCGCGGAGCACATAAAGATGGAGGATTTCGACAGGAACTTCTGGGAGCTGTGCAGAACTTCAACCGAGACATTATATTAATTAAGTTCCCATTACGGACATAGTATAAATTTTTAGCAAATACTGCTCTTTAATAATAACGTAGCTTAGTGTGGAAAGGCAGGCTGGACGAGCACTTGCGAGGTAGAGGCTCGACACGTGATTCACGAGACAATGGGACCGCAGGGGACCATAAAAATTGGGATGCGTTCCACTGCTGGAACGCATGTAATATGAGTGGTGATACGCCGAAGATTAGAGAAGGCAGTCTAGACAGAGAGAAGCGCACAGCGGTGCGTTTGCGATGCTAAATGCGAGATCGATGGGAGAACGAAATAGGTAGAGATGAGCAAAGATAATAATAGAGAGATGGATGGGTCCTGTGCTGAGAAATCGGAGCGTGAACAGCATCGAGCCGACGCTAGAGCTGAAATATTTAATGATAAAATGCGCTAAGGTGAATTTTGAAGATTTTCAGGAAGGCGACGAGCGAGCGAGGTGCTGACGTGTGCGCGTGCCAAACCAGCACCACAGTGGCATCCAACGGAGCGGAACGGAAGTAGCGGTCGACGTAAGAGAGATGGAGAGGCATCCATCAATGGTAAGATCGGGAAGCTCCTGTTGCGGAGAAATCCGGGCGCGAACAATGGAGAGTGTTATAAATATCTGGTCTGCTGATGAGCGTGAGAATGGATATTGCGTGAAGCATGACTGAGAGGGATATTTTTGAGGCCTTTCCAAAGGCATGTGCGCAATGCTTGAGGCATCGCAGCTGTACCGATATCATGAGTTTATTAGAATGTGGAGAATAAGTCATGTAAGAATTGGAGATTTATATGAACAGAAGTGCATACAAAAGGGACGCCTTGCGTATTGCAACCATACGAAAATTCAGGCTTGCTTCTCACGAATTGATTAGCAGATGCCACTCAGGCAAACAGTCAGCTGACACGGAAAGAGTAATAATGTAGGAGCATTTCATCCATCATTTTAATCATAAGGACCTGCACTACGAAGTGAACGAAGAATGGGAAGAATGTTCGTGTGTTGTCAGAGTGTGTGCTGTTTCGTGTGCAGGAGTGTGTGCGGTATTGTGTTGCATAAGTGGGTGCATTTAGCCATTCATGTCTGCTAGGACTTGCAATGTTCATGAATCTCACATATTAACCATTCATCATGTAACATACGCGCTCATTATGAGGCGAAGAGAGGAAAAATTTGAAAGAATAGGCTCTATATTGATGTCTAACCCATGCAAAACTAATTCGAACGTGTGCCGTAGGAAACGGTGACGTATATGCATCGAGGGCGGAGACGGAGGCGGAGCGAGGTGGTACGCCAGCTCGGAACATACGTCGCAGCGCGCCACTACGAGGTGTCGTTGTGGCTGCCCGACGGAAGTCTGGCGAGCGTCTCGGAGGAGACGGACTGGGCGCGGGCGGCGGCGACCCTGGAGGGGCGCGCACTCATCGTCCACTTCGTCCCGAGGCCGGGATTCCACCTGGCCGGGACGACCCTCAACGAAGTAATAAGACACCTGGTCGTGCCCCGGGACGGCGGAGAAATCGAAGCAAGAACATCGGGAACGCGGATCTCATCAGCGTCAGTGTTCCCTTTCTTTGCGTGGAAGGAACCACTGCGACATCAGGAGTTCCGACTGATGATCAGTCAATAGCAACGGGTATTCACAATTTGTTGATGTCTCCGCGAAAGATCATGAGCACTCGCGAGTCGTGCCGTTGTCTGGTCGCCTGGTCGTTGTGTCGTTTCGGGGTGACTTTGTATCAGGTTCGTGAGTCGGGTTGGAAATAGAATCGCGGCCAGGACATAAATGAAAAAGAAAATTTATGTTCACAAATTTTCTTTCGTTGACATAGGGGAGGATGTATATCAGGGCTTTTAGCCGTTAGCGTTGCCGAGCGGAAAATATAATATGATGGAAAGACAGCATCTCATATTACATGGGTCGTAAATGAAAGCCGGCTTTCGTGCTCTGGTTTTGGGAAATAGATGAACGGGACGTTCTCAGAAGAGAAACCCTCCCCATATTAAATTTGATAATTGGATGCGCCGGCCCTGCAGCCGCAGTGCTGTAAAATTGTGGGAACACCATGCCGGGCTGCGCAGGGCGCAGATGCCCAGAATCGCCGTCTGGCGCACCATTATTAATTACCGTGACGGGAGGTGGTCAAGGCCCATGAGACCCGACCTCTCTCCCCCAGCCGTACCCCCGGTTGTATGGGGAGGGGCGGCTCAGAACCTTTCCCGTCCCTCGTTACCCTGCTCGTGTGGCGACTACCCTCCCCTTCGGGAGGGGGAGCGCTGTCCAAGCGGGGGCGAGTGTGGAGTAGACGGGACACTTCGTGCGGAGTGCCGATCGAGGACGGACGAACCGGAGCGTTCGGGGTTGATTTGTGAGACGATCAAGACGGCATTCATATACATAGAAAAATTCCAGTAAACTAGCGAGGTGAAAGAGTCGGGTTTTTCTTCCGCTCTCTAGATTTATTAGTTATACTACCGAATAGAATTACGTCATTCGAGTTCTCCGATTATTTTCAATAACT
This sequence comes from Morinoia aosen, assembly GCA_030386875.1. Classification (NCBI taxonomy): domain Eukaryota; kingdom Metazoa; phylum Arthropoda; class Malacostraca; order Amphipoda; family Talitridae; genus Morinoia; species Morinoia aosen. The sequence goes on along the minus strand of CM059567.1, from coordinate 10,459,185 downwards.
CATGAATTATTTAGTGAGAAATAATGACGATAGCGGCTGCCACCAGCCGGGAGACCCCGGGACTAATATTTAGTTAATTATTGAACAAGCGTGCGTTATTCTCTCTGATAGTAGCGGCTGAGGGCCAAGGGCACGTGTTTCTATGTGCGAGTTCACGAGAGACGAGAAAGGAAAATATACAAGGCCCAAGCTTTACACATTTATTGGAGGCAAGTAAGGATCGCAAGAGCACGCGTGGTAAAAACCCTTTTACAATTTCGGGACAACAGGACAACTCAACTCACGATTATCTTTCGATGGATCGCTCACGATACCAACACGACAAACTGTGTACCCAATATTTCAAGTCAAAGAAAATTGTCGAGCCACCGAAATGTCGAGCCACCGAAAACGTCGAGCCAACGAAGCGTGTAGCAGACGCTTGAAATCATGCGCCCTCAACGATACAGTCAATAATTTGCCGTCGAATTTGCCAACGTTCAAACCGAACACAAGTTTTAAGTATGAAATTGAATACACGGGCCTCACTATCAATCACGATCTCCTTCTGAATTACTCTGCTGAAGTACTCTCTGAGTCCTACGTCCGCGTCCCTGACCCTTCTCTAGACTCAACGGAGACTGAATGCCCTTCCTTCTCTGCGCCCGCTCTGTTCTCGCCTCGCGCCTCCCCTCCGAAAAAGGGGGTGCGGTTGGGCAAAAAGGGGGGAAGGTTTTTGGGGGAGAAGGGATGCAGGGGTAAGCTCTCGTGGGGCCCAAGCTTTCTCCGACCATGACGTATTTAGCAACTGCTCCCACGCTCTGTCCCTCGTCCGCGCGGCCGACGCCGGCAATCGTTTTTATATATCTCTAATAACTTATAGGGCCCTTGACAAATTTAGTGGTCGGCTCAACGAGTCCTGCGTCGTCTTTATGACTGTGTAACCGCCGCAGCCCAAACGCACTAAAGTTATCGAATTTAATATGGGAAGTGTTTCGTATGAGAACGTCCCGGCCGTCTAATCCCAACACCAATGCTCGAGAGCCGGCTTACATTTACAACCCGTGTAAATTCAGAGATGCTGTCTTCCCGTGCATGCTATCCTGTTCGCTCGGCAAATGTGAGATAGGGGATGAATCTGACTTCACACACCCTTCCCCCACATGAACGAAAAGAAATTATATAATAATTTCTTTTCCTATGTCTCGGCCTCAGTGTATTTCCCACCCGACTGGCGAACGCTTGTACAACATGACATCAAACTACAACGCAACCAAAAAAAAAAAACGGCGACAACAACTCGCTCGCACGTGCTTCCGCGATTTTAAATAATATTGGCCCCCTTCGGGACTGGGGAGGCGAGCTCTTCCGCCTCCGAGATCTTCGTAATCTGCTTCCAGTGGGGATCCTTCCTAGACTTTTATTATGAGGATAAATTCTTCCCCCCGCAGTGGCTCTTTCCACTGATAATAGGGGAAAACCGAAGCCGAGGAGATTCGCGTGCCAGCGGTCCTGGCCTCGATCTCCCCGCCGTCCCGGGGCAAAACTAGATGCTGCAGCAAGTCGCTGAGGGTCGCCTCGGTCAGGCGTTTGTCCGGCTTCGGGACGAAGTGGACGACGAGCGCGTCACCCTCCAGGGTCGTCGCCGCCCGCGCCCAGTCCGTCTCGGCCGAGACGCTCGCCAGACTTCCGTCGGGCAGCCACAACGACACCTCGTAGTGGCGCGCTGCGACGTAGGTTCCGAGCTGGCGCACCACCTCGCTCGGCTTCCGTCTCCGCCCTCGATGCATGTACGTCACCGCTTCCTACGGCACACGTTCGAGCATTAGTTTTGCATGGGTTAGACATCAATATAGCGCCTATTCTTTCAAATTTTCCTCTCTTCGCCTCATAATGAGCGCGTATGTTACATGATGAATGGTTAAATTATGGGATTCATGAACATAGCAAGTCCTAGCAGACTTGAATGGCTAATTACACACACTCCTACACACGATACAGCACATACTCCTGCACACGATACAGCACACGAAACCGCACACACTCTGACCACACACGCACATTCTTCCCGTTCTTTTCGTTCATGTGGGGGAAGGGTGTATGAAGTCAGATTCATCCCCTATCTCACATTTGCCGAGCAAACAGGATAGCATGCACGGGAAGACAGCATCTCTGAATTTACACGGGTTGTAAATGTAAGCCGGCTCTCGAGCATTGGTGTTGGGATTAGACGGCCGGGACGTTCTCATACGAAACACTTCCCATATTAAATTCGATAACTTTGATGCGTTTGGGCTGCGGCGGTTACGCAGTCATAAAGACGACGCAGGACTCGTTGAGCCGACCACGTAAATTTGTCAAGGGCCCTATAAGTTATTAGAGATATATAAAAACGACTGCCGGCGTCGGCCGCGCGGACGAGGGACAGAGCGTGGGAGCAGTTGCTAAATACGTCATGGTCGGAGAAAGCTGGGGCCCCACGAGAGCTTACCCCTGCATCCCTTCTCCCCCAAAAACCTTCCCCCCTTTTTGCCCAACCGCACCCCCTTTTTCGGGAGGGAGGCGCGAGGCGAGAACAGAGCGGGCGCAGAGAAGGAAGGGCATTCAGTCTCCGGTGAGTCTAGAGAAGGGTCAGGGACGCGGACGTAGGACTCAGAGAGTACTTCAGCAGAGTAATTCAGAAGGAGATCGTGATTGATAGTGAGGCCCGTGTATTCAATTTCATGCTTAAAACTTGTGTTCGGTTTAAACGTTGGCCAATTCGACGGCAAATTATTGACTGTATCGTTGAGGGCGCATGATTTCAAGCGTCTGCTACACGCTTCGTTGGCTCGACGTTTTCGGTGGCTCGACATTTCGGTGGCTCGACAATTTTCTTTGACTTGAAATATTGGGTACACAGTTTGTCGTGTTGGTATCGTGAGCGATCCATCGAAAGATAAACGTGAGTTGAGTTGTCCTGTTGTCCCGAAATTGTAAAAGGGTTTTTACCACGCGTGCTCTTGCGATCCTTACTTGCCTCCAATAAATGTGTAAAGCTTAAGCCTCGTATATTTTCCTTTCTCGTCTCTCGTGAACTCGCACATAGAAACACGTGCCCTTGGCCCTCAGCCGCTACTATCAGAGAGAATAACGCACGCGTGTTCAATAATTAACTAAATATTAGTCCCGGGGTCTCCCGGGTGGTGGCAGCCGCTATCGTCATTATTTCTCATTAAATAATTCATGAGTTATTCAAAATAATCGGAGAACTCAAATGACGTAAATCTATTCGGTAGTATAACTAATAAATCTAGAGAGCGGAAGAAAAACCCGACTCTTTCAGTGGTGGACAGCGGTGCTGGCCTTAAAAGCTTGTGAGAACGAGAGAGAGAGAGAGAATATAGAGGGAGTAGGTGGTGAGAGACCGAAAAAGGAAAAGAGAGAGGAAAAGAAGAAGGAACCAGTCCAGAGGCAGCGAGCAGCAACACCTACGAAGGACCAAAGGAAAACTGTAAGTAAACACCATTTCATGTCATTTCTTTGTATGTTCCATGGGAAAGCAGTAGTACGTGTCTTTAACTGCAAAAAATTTATTTATTTATTGTCTTCTGTTGATGTTGTTTGGTTGTGTGAGCGTAGCCCTAACAGAGATTGAGCGTATCGCGGCGCAGCCTGGAAGTGTTATTTTGTGAAATTAGAATTTCTGGTAGGGATCGCTCCACATGTGAAGTAGAAACATCGAAGATTCGTTAGGAATAATAACAATTTTTTATGTTCTTCGGAAGATACATGTGATTTTCGCGCTCTCGTCGTAAATTAGGTACCGATTAGGTGAAATTTTGTTTTGTGAGCAGGATTGCAAATGTAGGGAACGATTACGTGGACGCACTAACGGAAAATATATATTGTTGTGCAAGATTGAGGGCCAACTGTGAGTAATTAGGCTTTAGTGTAGTAGTAGTAGTAGTAAAATCGGGTTTCTAGCGCTTCAGTAACAAAGACTATAACGCGCCGAAGGTCTCAATGTTCACAGTGTCCAATCAAGTGGTTGGTTTCCAGAGAGTTCACGTAGGAGAGACAAAAACTGTTTAAAAGGTCAATGAGTCAGGAAAGCTAATGTTGAGAAGTTCAGCTCAAAGAGCCACGAATTCATAAGGGATGTACAATATCATCAAGCATCCTATATCTCGTCTATAAGATGGGCATCAGAAAGAAAAGCAATTAATGAATCGAAATTAAAAGCGCCCCGGGGAGGGTCTCCCAGCATACCTTCCAAGAAGGCATCATGGTTATCTCTAGGCAACGTAGGGTAATATTGCAAACGGAAGTCGGCAAGGCTCGGGCATTCCGCCAGCAGGTGGCGCACCGTGAGCGGCACCAAGCAGTCGCCGCAGAGGGGTTGAGGATTCCGCTCAATGAGGTATTTATGCGTCAAGCGAGTGTGCCCGATCCTCAGGCGACACAACAAGACTTCAAGCCGTCGGTTACGATGGCTCGAGGAGGGCCAGGCTCGAACGGTATTCTTGCATTTTCGCAGCTTGTTCTCACCGATGTCGTTCCACTGCTGCTGCCAGATGTCACCAATCGCTGCTTTGATTAGAGGATAGAAATCTCGACATGGGACTGCTGTATTTCGGGGAGGCATGGTAGAGCCCGCGGCTTGTCGCGCGGCTTCATCCGCTCTGTCGTTGCCGCGCACATCAACATGTCCAGGCACCCAACACAAACATACGTGCTTCCGAGTGCGGGAGAGTCGCGCGAGGCTGCAGGCAATTTCAGCAACAATCGGATTCTTCGAGTTATAATTTCGGATGGCTAGGAGGGCTGCCTTAGAGTCTGAAAGTATTACGTATGGTCCCTGGATCTGGCGCTCCTCTACGATACGTAAGGCGGCGAGGATAGCGAGGAGTTCCGCTGAGTAGATTGAGGTTTCGGGAAGCAACCTGTGCATCACCGTTTGCTCCTCAGTGACCGCGGCACAACCGACGGCACCGTCGATCTTTGAGCCGTCCGTATATATCTTCACAGCATCGTGATGATTTTGCAGTAGGTGATCAATGAACAGGTGCCGCAGTAGCACGCTTGTTTGATCATTTTTCTTGGGATAGTCAAGAGCTGGGCAAAAAGTTCCAATTGGGATCCGCCAAGTCGGCTCTCCTCCCTTTGGCGCCGGAGAAATCTCAAATGGTGGGAGTTGTGAAAGGCCTAGTAAAATCCCGTAGTCGGTGGTTGATGGAAGAAAGTAGGGGAAGGCATCATCAGCTTGAGCGTCTCCCACCACACTGTCCCAAGTAGGCGAGGCAGGGATCTGCTTAAGCCGCACGAGGTACTGCAGCGTTAATTGCGCTCGACGGTACTGCAGGGCTGGTTCGCCACTCTCTGCGAGCAAACTCAGAACCGGCGATGTCCTGAAGGCACCTGTGCATAGCCTCAAAGCACTGTTGTGCACTGGATCTAATAATGATAAGGAGGAGACATTTGCAGTTTGGTAAATAATGCATCCGTAGTCGAGCTTTGCTCTGATGGTAGCTCTGTAAATTCTCAGCAGGGTCACTCGATCTGCTCCCCAGGTCAGCTTAGAGAGGCATTTCAGAAGGTTTAGCTTTCGGGTTCAGTTTCCTTTTAGAGCCTTTATATGAGGTTTCCATGAGAGTTTGTCATCAAAGATCATGCCCAGAAACGTCACAGTAGGGGAAGATCTTATTGGCCTACCCTGTAGGAGTAGCTCGGGAGTAGGTTCGTGAGTCCGGCTGGGCTGTATGTGCAACATCACGGTTTTTTCACTGGAGAGGGTGAATCCATGGTCCCGACTCCAAGCATTTATTCTATTAACTGCATCCTGCATACGACGGGTTAGAGCCGGCAGGTATCTCGAGGAGGCATAGATCATGAAGTCGTCTACGTACAACGAACATGAGATATTGGCTGGCAGAGCATTCGATATAGCGTCGATGGCTAACAAGAACAAGGTACAGCTTATAACGCTGCCCTGGGGAACGCCCTCAGTTTGGGTCATGAGTGGGGAAAGAGTAGAGCCAATCTTTACTCTGAAGCAGCGCTGCCTCAGGAACTCCCGAAGATAAAAGCCAAGTTGCCTCTTATACCGAGCTCATGTACCCTCTTCAGAATTCCATATCGCCAAGTCGTGTCGTAAGCTTTCTGCATGTCGAAGAAGATACACATAGTGTGTTTACCTTGGATGCGGTGCCTGATAATATGGTTTTGAAGTCTAACAAGGGCGTCAGTAGTACCCCTCAGAGGTCGAAACCCAAATTGAACAGGGGAGAGGAGGTCTTGGGATTCCAAATTTCGCATCAGTCTAATGTTGACAATTTTCTCTAAAAGCTTTCCCAAGCAGCTTGTCAAGGCCATTGGGCGGTAACTTGTCGCTTCTGTTGGGGGTTTGTTGGGCTTTGCAAAGGCCATTATTATGCTTAATTGCCAAGCAGAGGGGTAGGAGTGCGTTTCCCAGACTTTGTTGTAAAGAGAGAGGAGATATGTTATGGCTGTAGGGTGCATCTTTTTCAGCATTTTATAATATATTCCATCTGGTCCTGGTGCGGTGTTTCTGGATTGTTGAAGGGCATGAAATACTTCCAGATATGTAATTGGCTCATTGTAGGCATAATGTTCATCAGTAGTAAAATCAAGTTCCTCTGCCTCTTGTCGTTGCTTAAGTTGGATAAATGTAGGCGAAAAATGTCTCCCGCTGCTAATTTCCGCAAAGTGCTCAGCTAGATGGGTGGCTACGCGATCTAGGTCACATACCAGTTCTCCGTTTATTTCAAGTGATGGCAGTTTTTGTCGTCCTTTTCCCTTCATTTTCTGAATTCGTTGCCATATCTTGGAGGTTGGTGTGTCGGTGTTCAGCGAGGATACATATTGTTGCCAAGATTGCTTCCTAGCTGCCTTCTTAATGAATTGGGCTCTGGCTCTCGCTCTCTGGTAAAGAATTTTATCTGCAACCGTGCGACTGCGTTGGAAGCGTCGTAGAGCTCTTTTCCGTTCATAGTTGGCTCGCGCACAGTTGTCGTTCCACCAGGGCACTCGATGTTGCACATAACCGCCTCTTGAGCGCGGGATGGATACGGATGCGGCGTCATTAATAGTTCTTCGGATTCTTTCTGCGGCATCATCCACGCTTTGGACTTCCTCTTCCTCGAGGGAAGTCAGCGCTTCGAAGGTACTCCAGTCAGCACGGTGGAGTTTGTAGCGCGGCTGCGTTAGAACGAGATGGCGAGTCAGTAAGGTCATTATGATGGGGAAGTGGTCACTCCCATGGGTATCTTCCAGTATGGCCCATTCAATATCTGGGGATATTTCAGGTGAGCAGAGGCTGAGGTCTATAGCCGACGAGGAGCCAGTTTGGACGTGGATGTGAGTCATGACATCTGAGTTTAGGAGACAGATGTCTGTGGTGGAGATCAATCGCTCAATGGTTTTTCCTCTCTGATCGCTAATGGAGTTGCCCCATGCAGCATGCTTAGCATTAAAATCTCCTGCCAGCAGAAACGGAGGAGGTAGCTGCGTGGTTAGATTGAGTAAGTCGTCAGGATTGAGAGCCAGATTCGGGGGAATATATATGTTACACACGGTGAGATAGATCGCGCCAAGTTTGATTCGAACTGCCAATGTCTGAAAGGGTGAGTTTATATCTATCTTAAGTTGCGGCACGTCAGACCTGGTTAAAACTGCAAGTCCGGAGCCAGGAACAGGGTTAGGATTGGAGGAGGAGGCCTCCACATTGTACTGTTGGAGGTTGCCAGGCCTGATGTTACCAAGCATGGTCTCCTGTAGGCATATGCATGCGGGTTGGTGTTCTCGTAATATAGCTTGCAAGTCTTCATAATTTCGTCTAAAACCACGGCAATTCCATTGTATGATATTGTGCATTGAGCGACATTAAGGGAGATTTCTTGGTGGATCTTTTCTTGTTTCTAAATTCCGAATCTGTTGGCTTACAATGGTAGGAATAGGTCGTTCTCCGTCTGACTTTCTTCTGGTTTCTCCCCAAACCTGCATAGGGATAGCAGGCGGGGGCATTGACGGGAGGTTAGGAGGAGGAGGATATTTCTTGAGGAGGTCTGCACTGATGTCAGCTGGGACTTCAGTGACTCTGTCTAGAGAATGCATTCTCCGCGAGTGAGGCTGCGAGGGCTTTTTAAAACTATCTCTGGAGAGGTGGGTCTGTGAGGTTGTGTTCCTTCTACTAATTGGGTATGCCTTTTCTTCATGCCTAGAATCCGATTGCCCTTTAGGGATTTTGTTGTGGCTAAGATCTTTTGGTGGTGTTCCGCTTTGAAGGCGCTTTCGAGGGATTCCTGTACTCACCTCCATTTCAACTGGCTTCCGAGTTTGGGTTTGGCTCGTGGGATGAACTGCATCAGGGGCAGTAATATTTGGCTTTGCTGTGATTCGAGGCTTGTCTCGGTTGGAAATAGTCTTAGGTTTCTCAGTTTTTCGGCCTTCAACAGTAGTGTTCCTGGCATCCCTTGGATTTATTTCAGGTAGTATTAGAGGGGATTCTTCTCTGGTCGAAGTTGGGGTATTTTTGTAATGAGCATTTGGTGTAGGGATCTGCTCGGTATCTCGAGTGTCTTGGCTCTCTGTTGAGAGGCTCACTTCTGTACAGGCAGCGATGTTCTCTAGGGTACCAGCAGGCACAGTCTCCGAAGCAGGGTTCGGGGGTCTCCAACCGGAGGGAGCACTCATGGAGGTTACCGAGCGGCCTGCTTGGTGTGTCGCAGTCACATTTGTAGACCTGAGAACGTCTGCGAAGGAAGTGTTCTGTTTGACATAGCGGGCGGCTACTTTCCGCTTAGCTTCAACATATGATAGTTTATCTTTTACCTGCAGGGCCATAATCTCTTCTTCCCTCTTGTAGGTTGGGCAGCTCAAGGAGGAGGCCGGGTGAGGTCCTTCACAGTTAGAACAGCAAGCAGGTCGGGAGCAAGGTAGCTCATGTAATTCCCCAGCACAGTGGTAACAGGTACTTAGGTCACTTCTGCACGTCCCAGCTCCATGTCCAAACTTTTGGCATTTAAAACACTGCCTGGGCTTGGGCACATATTGCCTGACAGAGCACTTTGTCCATCCTATTGAGACCTCAGCGGGCAGCTGACATGTATCGAAGGTTAATATATAAATTGGTTGGTCGATCAGGACTCCAGTGACTCCCTTTTTTGTTTGGTAGACCTCGAGAACTTTGTGTCTCTTGAGTCCCTCGAGGATTTCACTAGGTGAAAATTTGGGGTTATTTCTGTAATAAATAGTGCCTTTTATTTGGTTAAGAGTTTTATGTGGTTCAACAGTCACCTCGTGTGAATCCAAAGATTTCAGGTTCATAATGGCTCGACTCTGGGCTTGGTTTGAGACCTCCACTATCAGTTGTCCCGATCTTGCTTCATTAAAATTCTTGGGCGGGCCTCCGATAGTTCGTTCTATCTCGTCATTTGCCCTAATAACGTTGATGGTAGACAGGTTCACATCAGTAGGTGAGGAAATATGGAAGAATCGTTTGTATTCAGGTGCTTGCATCTGTTCCTCCAGCGGCGGGAAGAAGGAGACGGAGCTGTTGACTCGTGGTCTCCGGGCTCGTCGCCCTCGTCCTCTATAAGCTGGTTGGTAGGGCTCTAGGGTTACATATTTCGGGCCATCTGGGTTTTCAGAAAGTTTCTCTGCAGTCAAGTGAGAATCGCTGTCTTTATTGAAGGGTGCAGCAGTCATCACCCTTGGAGTGGTCAGAGGAGAGTCCATATGGGGGCTCAAGGTCATCAGAGGAGAAGTAGGGCTGGTTGTCCTTTTAGACATCCCAGCAGAGTCCGAGGGAAGCGCCGAGTCATTGCCGAGAAAAGGTTGGGGTTGAGAAGGGGGCCCCATCCCCTGAGAGTTTTCAGAATTTTCATAATCGCCCATGGAGAGGCTGGTTCAAAAACGGCGGGTCTGTAGAGAGAATACAACTCCCAGTTGCCCGCCCCAGGGAGAGGGCTCTGCCAATCTGAAGACGGACAGAGCTTTAAAAACTGCTTATTGTCGCCTTTGAACCCCGGCGACCACTCAGCTCATCAGCACAGTTAAACCTTGAGCTTAGGGTTTTGCCACCCCAGTTAGTCAGATCTCTCCAGCAGAGCCACTCCAACATGATTGAATCTGCCGGGGAGACCAATTCTCCCCGAAGGCCCAGCCCCCGCCTTCCTCGAGACACGCAAGCCCCCTCCCCACGACAAGGGCAGGATGGCGCGAGGGGGTAGGCTTTAGTGCTGGAAGGAAATACAGGATTATTTAATGACCACATTTCGGTTCACTAACGTCTTGTTTCAGCTCTTAACTCTTCCTTCACCTTGTATTGGTTAATGAACCGCATTAAACTATTCTGACAACTTATCTTTACTTAAACTGTTCTTGTTATTAGAGGCCCAATTTGCTGTTCTATGTACCTCTGCCGAGATACTGCATTTCAGCTGGTGCCTTCCTCCTTTCTCTCTTGGAGACACCTTTGAGTTTTATTAGCGGCTAGAGCTGTTTTTTTAAACCAACCGTACATCTACTTTGCTATGGTGGATAAATCAACAAATCGGGAGTAGAACCATCCATTTCAATGTGTGTGTGTCCCCTAGGACAGAAAGAATGCGTGCCGATACCGCATTTTGTTGGTCGCTCTTTGTCTGTGTTTGGGGAGGAGATCAATGCACCAAATAAAATTTTACTCTGACGTTCAAAGAAAATATTTTTTTTTTGCTGTGTCTTGGGCTGAACTAGGGTCAGTTAAAATGAATATGTATGAGTAACATTGCAAAGTACAGGGAACGATCAACGTGAATATTTACGCAAAATTTGTGCTGGATATGAGTGAGATCCCGAGCTGGGAGTTACGTAGACTTGCCCTGTTTAAATGAACATATTCGGACATGTTAAGGATCACTTCGGTCAACGCTGCCCTGAGCTCGTTTTAACTGTATTTGGTGTAAGGAGATTCCCTCCTGACGTATGGTTTTGATGCCCTGCGCATAAGAGTCCGCATTTCGGGTATCTTTATTCAGTGGTGCCCTCCTCTGTCCTCTCTTCGATACACCCGAAGATAATTTATTTTGATGCTTGGTAACCAGTACTTATCGTAAAAGTTGGGTGTTCATTGTTGTGTGTTGTTGATTTGCAACTGCCAATCGATATATTTGAGAACAAATTTGTTGATCATCGCTGAGTTTAAGCTGCAAAATATCTAAGGACAAAGAAAAGTCTAGCAAGGCAGGAAGTGCCACTACCAATAAACAGGACGCAGGAGCCGCTCAGACAGCTGCAAGCGGGCCAGTGCTTGGCAAGCTTCCGAAATTTGACGGAAAAATCAACGTGGTAAAGTTTCTAAATACCGTAAAGAAACGCGCCTAGAAAACGCGCCTAGAAAACTGGTCAGACGACCGAAGCGCTGATGTCATCCGATATCTCTGCACTGACACCGCGGAGAGTTTTCTGGATTCAAACCCCGAGCTCGAAGCATGCGATCTGACGGAGCTGACCGAACGCCTTGAGGATCGTTTCCTCAAAAGCATTTCGCTGACGGATGCACATGCGGAACTGGCTGCGATCAAAATGGACCGGGGCACGATCGAAGATTATGCTGCGCGACTGGAGACCTGTTCGGCTGCCTTGCCGCATGTCATCGAGGAGTTGCAAGACACATCATCCCGCGACAAGCTCTTGGCGAATGTATTTGTCAAAGGTCTCGACCCGGCATTGAAGAAGACAATGGCAACATACGAACCAAAAAAGCTCGCAGATTGTGTCAAAATGGCACAGAAGTGCGAACGAATGCTGGAGGACGAAAAACCGCGCAGGCATATATGCGATATAGACGAAGTAGAAGCCGCCCCAACCCGATCGCTTAGAAAGACAGCTACAATCGACAGTGTGCAAACAGCGAACATACAATCCACGAAACCGAACCCCGAAAAGTGTCTCAGCCCACACTCAAGCCAAACCCAGACTTAGAATTCGGATATTTGAGCAAGTCGAGCTCACAAAGGACGAACATGAAACAAAAGGAAGCAACAAACAATCAGAGCACCGCTCGACGCTTGAGTTTAACTGTGCTTTAAGCAATCTCGCCCCCCTGGTTACTGCTCACGCTATGTCCCTTCCCAAGGCACACGCGTTCCGCTTCGCGAGATTCTGACCGACCTATCTCGTAACCGGAGACTGAATGCCGTCTGACCAACCACTATGGGGCCCTGACGCTGAGTCCCTCCTAATGATCATCCTAGTGAGGTCGTGAACAGCGCTACTCCAGGGAAGGGGGGGGGGTGTTGGGCGAAGGGAGGGGGGTGTATGTCTTTGGTGGGAGCCTAGCTTTCCTTGACCACCACCCAGCCATGGGTAACTTACAATTGGTCACACACTCTGTCTCTCCTAGTCGAAGCGGCCGAAACCAGCAAACGTTTATATTAATATGTTGAGATTTTACAATCCCTGATCAATTAACATGGCCGGCGCTAACAAGCGCCAGCGTCTCTACGCTCCAAGACTTGATTTTTTTTATTACATCCTCATAAATGGAGCCGTCTTCTGCCTCGTATTCCCATGCATGGCGATCGAAGTAAGGGATGAAATTCTATTTCATACACTCTACCTCAGAGTCCACTAAGGAGGATTCAACTGAAATTTCATAATCTCAAACCTTGAACATTGAACTGCCTATCATAAACGAAATAATCACGGTGGAAAGCGTCGAAAAAGAGCTTATCCTCTAGAACTCACACAAATTAACCAGATCTGACGGTTAGCTCCCTTACAAATAATCCAAGTAAAGGATGCTTTATTCCAATAAATCAAGCCTGATACGTATCAGTTTAGTTTAGTCGTTAGTTTTAGCCTCCCTTCCCAGCAACAAATGCGATCCAAAGAGAGGAAGGATTAAGGCACAATTTAGCATGGAGTCAAGGAAACGCGGTATCTACCCAGAAAGGGCATAGAAACAGTAAGTCGTGAAAGAAGATTTTGAAAGAAGTCCAAAGTTGATGAAGAAAGTCGTAGGTGCTGAAAAACAGGACAGCAGCGAACCGAAAAAAGGTGTTCCTTAACATAACAAAAACATTTCATTTCAACAAAAAGAAAGCCTACCTAACTCTCAGCTCGTGCCCTCACATTGCTGATACGTATCATCTGAACAAGTATCAGGCTTTTTCAAATGCCTTATAACTAACGCCAGGACGCAATGATGGTTACCCCCGGTCAAGCCGGTACCCATTTCCGACATCTGGGTAGAGTGGAAAATTGTGGCCGAATTCTTCCTTTTCCCAACGGAGAGAAATCACTGAGCGGCACTGCCGAAATTCGAACTGCCGGCACCTTCCCGTGAAGGGCGCATTCTTAGCCCCTCGGCCACGGCGACCACTAAGTAATTACGGAACATCTTCAATCGATCAGTCGCAATTAGCAATTAGTTCAGTAGCACTGTAACACTGGAAGAAGGTTAACGTTACTCCATTTTACAAAGAAGGGACCAAACAGTTACCAAATAACTACCGCATTATCAGCCTGACATGTGCCATCAGTTGAACGATGAGAAGATTACTCTTAGTTCAAATAACCAAATATATTCACACCATAAATTTGATTGCACACACCACGGGTTCCGGGAAAAACGAAGCAGTCTCACTAACCTACTTAACTTTTTTGGAGTAGTCAGCTGAATCTTCGACAGCATGAAATCCGTAGGCCTCGTTTATTTTAACTTTCAGTAAGCTTTGGATAAAGTTCTACACGAAAGGCTTATGGCCAAAAAGGAAGTTCATGGTACTCATGGGAACTACTTTCAATGACAACTGACTCACTGGTCGGACTCATAGAGGAGCGATTCACAAGCAAGTTAGTGACTCGACACAAGTATCTTCAGGGGTTCCACAAGGGAAACTTTTAGGTCCTCTACTTTTCATCATCTGTATCATTGACGTTGACCACGGAATCATCAGTGAAATTAACAAATTCGCGGATGACACGAAACATTGTCTCAAGCCGTTCACCGAGCAAGACAGAATTACTATTCAAGCTGTCTTGAATCGTCTGCTCCAATGAACTGAAACAGCAAATGAGCTTCAACATAAAACAAATGCTCAGTAATGAGCATTGGAAGTGATAATCAGTACTTCCTCCATACCATAAACGGTACGCCAATTGAAAATCTAGACCAACAGACATAATTATCACTGAAGATCTCAAGAATTACAGACAAACAAGGAAAAAGCCTTCAAAAAGCAAGTAGAATTCTTGGCTTCATGGCAAGAAACGTTACATACAAGTCAAAGGACATTGTGCCACCTCTTTATAAGGCACTGGTCCGACCACAACTAGAATACGCAGTATCACTCTGGAACACTACCCTCAGACGAGATATCAATAAAATGCAGAAATTTCAGCGTGAAGCAGCAAAAATGATTCCATACCTCCGTAACCTGTTACGAGAGACGTCTCTTACTTATCAAATTCAATACTCTTGAGCAACAATGATTTTCTGGACGATTAATAGAGATCCCTAATTCTTCATAGCTTTAATCATGTTACTCTTCCACGAAATCCTTTCCTCACCGTTACAGAAATAACAGCCCGAAATATGTTATAAAAATTTCCCACGACAGCCCAAGCCCTAAATTTTCAGTCATTTAAACTTTTCAGAATTGATGATGCAGAAAATGTTCTTTGTCAGCGCGGTGAATATGTTTGAAAATCATCTCGCTCATTAGTGGGTTGGCAATCCCCCAGTATTCTAAATACGAGGACTAACCATAATTCCAGCTTGATTAAAACAGAAAAATCTAAATCTAGGTATTATCGGAAGTTGCATTTCTTTGTGCGACGCAAGATTCCATTGGTAATGTCTATCGGAAACTAGCGTCAGTATGGTTTAAAAAAGTAATCTTGGCTCTACATCTCCAACTAGGGTACACGGCCCGCCAAAAATGACGGGATTCAATATTTTCATTCAATAAATTCTCCAGATGTGGAGAACAAACTGATATGTCCATCCTAATAGCATCTGCGATAAAAATTTTCTTGTACTTTTGCACTAGTGTAACTCATATCCGTAACAAAGGCGTTCCAGAGAGAAAGGTATCGCTTGTTATGCACTTGAGGTAACGTGGAATCTATGCACAAGCGCATATAAGCAGTGAGTTGAAAGAAATTTATGAAACACGATAATAGTATGAAAAGAAAGTAGTAGGCGCAGAAAAAGTCAGCAATGAACCTAAAAAATATGTTCCTTGACAAACAGAAAACTTTTTTTTTTAACATAAAGAAGGCCTGCCTAACTCTAGCTCAGGGCCTCACACTTTCTTTATGGGAGTACTAACTGTAATAAATACTACAGTAGTATCCACTGGGGGGAGGAAGAGAAAAAGGGATGACGTTGAAGGCATAACTGAAAGGAGTAAATTGGGCTCGAAAGATAGAGGGGTCGAACGCATACTAGCTGAAGTTTCATAGTTCAGTGTGCCAGTCTCCATAGCATGGAAAAGACAAACCAGACTTATCAAAACCTATCATTTATCCTACACCACCTGTAGAGGTACGATAATTCTCATAGTTGCACTAGTTGTCTCTCTTTTGATGGGAGACGCGTGGATGTCGCCGACTGTACGGAAAGCGGACTTCGAAAACTAGAAAATTCGCCAATTCTGAATATGTGGAAACGAAGACAGCGTACCGCTAGTAAGAAGTTCAAAGACCGGATTTCCAAGTAATTTGTTTTTGTAACGACACAACAGGCAGTTGGAACACGCACCTTAAATAGCAACCTTACATTTTTACCAGCTGCTGGGCGTTATTTATGATCAAGTTGTTTATCGAAAAATTCAAACTTGATATGTAGTACGGAGCGTAGTCAAGTCGAGTTAGAACGCTGCAAGCTCCACCGCAACGTTGGCGTGAAATTTATTCAACATTTGGTTCCAGGTCCTTACCAGGGTCCGTACGTTATGCAGCCAGCAAGTTAATTAACCTATTTCACGTTCAATTCTTCTACAACTTTTCCTGTGTTCTCCGTTTTCTACATGATCAGGGGAAGGATTCACAAACATTTTACGTAGTCGGAGCGGTTCAGCCGGCAGTTCACCAGTCAACTTGCTACTCGTCCGTGCTGATTTTCTTCGCCAAAGTAATAAAGCTTCAGCTGTTTTTTAAATGAGACTTGAGCACACAGCACCTTGCTAATCGGAAGAGTTGCCAGATACTGTGCTTTAAACAATAGTCAATAGGAGGCAGAACTTACGGGATAGAACAGGAGCACAATTGGTGTCCTAGTCGACAGGCAAACTTTTATGACCGGTTGAACGCCAACACTGTAAAATATTTGAAAATCCAGCGCTCGAGGAGCAGCTTGCTCTGACACTGCACACCTAGATGCAGGAACCTCGATGCCAAACGAAACAAACATCCAGGGCTTCTGATAAGAAAGTCAGACAGGTGGCACACCGTAAGATGGACTTCTGCACATCCAACACTACTGATGTAGCATATACAGAAAATAACGACACTACCAAGTAGCGGTAATAACTGAGCTACGAATAGTTACTACAAGAAGCGCCATTTCTCTGCGAGCTCTACTTACGCAATACACTACGGGAGAACGTAAATTTCAAAGAGTAAATTTATCTTTCACCGATCCATTTGACCCGCGTCAGAGCAAGATACGGCTCAGGGGGGGCACACTTCTTTTATATCTCTGAAAATTATTAGAGCACTGCGCACTATGACTCTGTTTGCAACGTTCATGACAAGTTTCAACAGAAAAAAAGAAAAATATTCTGCTTTCGTATTCATTAACGGTGGAGCTAATAAAAAGGATGTTTGAGACAGATGAAACCGATGAGGAAGAATCGCGACTTATTCACGCAATGCAACAAATGATCAAAGTTTAAGGAAGTCAAAAAATATTAATAATGAAATACTTTATATTAAAGATAGAGATCCTCAAAAAAGAATCGACACTAATACAACCGAACACAATGAATTACAAAATCGATATAAAACTCCATTGTCTCTACATAAATCAAGCTTGACAAAAATATATCCAGTCCACGGAAACCAAAGAGGTGTTCCCTACTACGGTAGAATAAAAAAACTTTTTTACAAATAGATTACGGTGGACGTGTACTAATTTCTTCCTCGCAAGTCCTTCGCATGTTTTTCGGATGCCTGCAGAGCTCCGACAACTCGACTGAAAACTTGAACAGAATGAAGTTGCGGCAGGCAAATTCAGAACACAGTCATCGAGAAGAGTCTACTCATTAGTAAGAAATTAAAGCACCAGTCAAATGAAGGAGTCCCTGAATACGGGCGGGATGGTGGCACTAACAACGAAGGTACGAAGAGCGAGACATGAACCCTCAATAAATTTTTTTGCAAAGATAACTTAACAAATGCACGAGTAGTAAAAAAACAGTCATGGGATTAAAAAGTGTAGAATAACAGGATATGAGGGCCGAAAAAGCGAAAGCGAGAACAGATGAAGAGAAGAAAAAGCAAGGACAATGAGGGAAGAAACACGTAATAGAATGAAAAAATGCTTGAAAAATAGCAGGATGAATGACAAGAATGAAAAATGCAAATTAAACGTAAACAAACAAGAGAAAAAGACTAAGGAATAGTTATAAATATCTGACAAGAAACAGGAGCATAAGAAGCAATACGCAGCTCGATCATGTCCAATACTGCGTTACTACGTGGACTCCTGCAGACGATATCGAGGAGTTGCTCAACTCTCGAGAGCAAGGGACACAAACAAGATCCCAAGAGCTGAAAATGTACCATAGGACACATGCATAGGCTGCTGACTTTCACACTTTTGAAGAAGGAATCACAGGGTGACTGCAAATGAAACTTTATTGCAGCACACGACAATGCCTCACACTACACACCGAATCAATGATAGAAAATTATGGGCGTTGAAGTAACTTGGTACACGTTGTATACGCAACTTGAAAACTAAAATGGCAATAATACAACGCAGCTAATGAGAGAGTATTTACAGATGTTACAAGAATCTGCATGGTAAGGTAAGCTCATTCATCTAAGCATCAATAGTTAAACCTGCAGTACTACATTCCTGAGAACAACTGACGGCAAATAAGAGCTATAATACTAAAAACAAGCTGGTTCAACGGAAACTTCAGCAAACCATTAGTTGACGAAATTCACAGACAAATTCGAATTCGATCAAATCTCGGTCATTAGATGGATTTCAGTCAAAGAAAATGGCTCATTTCAACGAAGTGGTCGACTCTTTCAGTTGCCCATGAACCTAATATCAAAATTCTTGCAGTTCATCTCATTCAAGAGCACTTATCAGCGCACGAAACCTGTTAAATAACTAGAAACCCAGTAAAATATTCTCAAGAGGTCTATTCGCATTTCGACAAGAGTAGCATCATCTCAGTGCAGGGTGCGGGGAGCAGGTTAGCTCACAACTTATTTTGAAGTGCTGCTTATCATTTTGATTTCAAATGCGCTAATATTTATATTCACATCGCGCCACCATATTAGGACAATGAACATAATGACACAAGCGATATAAACCTAACTTTGAGTCGTCCAGATGCTTCTCATTTAAAATAGCAGCCTTCAAAACTTAAGTAAACAACACATACACTTCACAGTAATTCTTTTTTACGTTCGTTTCCTCAATTGTATTACTAAAAATAGAGTAAGTGATCTATTCAACTCTAAAAATCTGTGTATGTTGCATTTTTTAATTATTTTACACCAATTTCGCTACAGTTCTAACTTAAGGATACTCTACAAAAGCTACAGTACCTAAAATATCATACAAAATATGTTACGTACGTCAGAGAACTAACTGTGAAATCCGCATGCAAAACTCAAATGAGGAATGTTTCATAAGAATAAAGAGCCTTAGTACTGTAGCCGAGGCCCTTGAATGAAGTTTACCGCAATTTTGGGGGGCGGCGCCGACTTCAGAGCTTGGCACGTAAGGGCGACGTCTTCTTTCGCCGGATTCTCGATGCCCTTCAGCTTCAAGACGTTCTCTACGTAATCGAAGGTCTCAGCTTCGCCAAAGCCTTTGGTTATTTCAGATATAGACTTCAAATCCAAATCGAAGGGATTTTTTTCCTTTTTCTGCAAGAAGGTTTTGAAAGAACCGATGTCAATGCGCAGTTTGTCGTATTGCTCACGGTCCTGGAAAGAGTCTTGAGCAGAACTTAAGAAGTCATCGAGCCGAGCTAGAGCGCTTTCGAGCATATTTTGGCTGGCCTTGCAACCAGTGCTTCTCCAGTTTTTCTGGACTTGCGCCAACATTCGCTTACCCAACACAACTCGAGATAACATGTCGTTTTTGAGCTCATCAGCAACAGTACGTTTATGCTTCCTAAACTTATTGAGTAAATTAGATTCAGCTACCATGAGCGTGCCTGTTCTTGAAGAGTTTTCAGAAGGTTCTTCAATGCGAGTGAGACGAGACAAAGTCTCCATGGTTTTTGGATCGAGAGGCTTGCCTCCTCCGATCATGTTTACCAGGTGCGACACTCTCTTCTCCCAAGTCTTGGTGAAACTTGTTTCAAGTTTAAGCCTCCAATACTCGACCCACACTCGCTCAATTGAATCCATCTCGAGTGGACGATGGTGTTCATCCTGTATTTTTAAGGCATGCTCAATGAACTCGCTCCGCTGTTGCTCGTACTTGCTGTGACTCTGAGGGTGAGTCCTTAGTTTTGAAACTTCAACTTCATGAGCTGCACGGAGAGAAGCAACTAATTTTTCAAGAACTTTTTCGTCAACCTTGAAGAAATCGCTGCTATCGGAACTGGCGCTGGTGGTTGGCAGCGGCAAAGATAGTATTTGGCTGGGCGAGTTCTCCCCTGATCTGAAAGAAAATTAATATTAATTATAATTACATTACCCATTGCCTACACGTGAATACTGAACACACGAATTAGGCTATCTAAATGAGCAGAGCAAGACATCTATCGAGCTACAGAACCGGTTATAAATGATAGCACGACTGCAGTGATACGAAAGGCTTTCGCGTAGCTGAGGGTACGATTACTGACTCTTGGCTAAAAAAAAAGAAAATTCGGACACTATATTGAAGGTTAGTTAAAGCCTTCCCTACCAAAACAAATGTGTTTCCGAGAAAGGAAGGAGGAAGGTACCATTTATTATGAGATTGAGGGATAAATATCAATGCACTTCTAGTGGTGTTCCGACATCCTGCGCATAGAAACAGCAAAATAAAAAGAAGCTATTAAAGATAAAATTTCAAGAAAGTAATAGATGTTCAGAAGAAGGGAAGAGTAGCATCTCCGTGAATTTGTGAAGCAAAAAAAAAAAGATGGTCTAAAACAAATCAATGAATTAATTTTATTTCAACAAAGGAAAGCCAACCTAATCTCCAGCTCGGGACGTCACGTCTTCCCAGGAGCGCAAATTTGAACTTAGACACGAGAATGTCACTCAAGTCTATGCTACGGCCATAAATTGCCCCCTCTGAGAAAGAAAATCTCATTCAGATTCGTCTGCAGAGCTCAATATGTTCTAAAAGTTTACATCCAATCACCAAACGTTCACGTCAGTATTGACCGGTCCCATCAGGTTCTTTATTAGTTCAGTGAAGAACACAACAGTACGTTCTTTATCTCATGTCCCTCAGCATTCATATTCACTAACCTGCGAAATCATCTATTATTTTCAAGCAGTTACAGTTCATTCATTTTCGATACTCGAATAAATTCTATGAGTACTTCAATCAATCTCATCCAAAGTTGATGTACCACAGCAATTAGCTTAACTTGCTCACTTCTCCCTTTTATCAAATAATACTTCTCGACTACCTCATTTCAAAATATTTTACTCATTACATTCATCTTGCAACTTGTTTCCACACCATGCAAAGCTACGCTGCGTAGGAGTTTGTCAAGTTATGCCAAACAAGAGTGAAACGTGTGACTAGTGATGCATTCCTCCAACTCGTACGTTTTTTTTAAGTATACTGCAGATAAGGAATCTCGGATGACGCGTTGCGGAGGCAATAACATGGAATGAAAGTGTGATGAGCAAGGCATGAAGAGAGAGAGAGTTAGCCATGCAACCCTCATTGGTTCATCTTTTCCATATCCCCGAGGAAACTATCTCATTTGTATCTCCTTTTCACATGAGGTGAAGCACGGAGCAAGACCACGATCGAATCGGCATCTATAAATATCTTGTAAAGATAAACATGAATATAGGGGAAATGAATGAATAACCTGAATCAAAAAGCTTGAATGGGCTCCAATTTTGAATGGGATGGCCTAGTTTAGATAATTTCTGTCACATTTTATCAGATGTCAGAAATAGTCAAGCCTACGAACAAAACCACTTCCACAACAGAAACTCACCCCTGGGAGTCTTCATCAAAGTCTTCATGACAAAACCGCTTTGGGAGCGGTTCGTCTAACGTTTCCTCTGCTCGGTGACTTCGAGTAGAAAAAGCCTCAGAATAACCACTTGAAGCATAGGGTTCAGGATCAACAGGCTTGAATTGAAATCTTGAAGTGTCTTCTCGCGAGTCATAACTACTTGAAGGTGGCTGGGAAAAGTTCCTCTCGAGGTGACCGTGTCGTCCTGTATGGTTAGCAATGATAGAAGGCGCCAATCGATGAGGATCTTGGGTTTCAGTGTGCCAGGCAGAAGATTCAGTGAGAGAAAGGGCTCGTGTTGGGGACTTAGAACGAGTTGTGCACCTAAATTCCGGCTGAACATGAACAGGAGAACAAGACCGTGCATGTGAAACAGGAAGAAAATCTCTATCATTCCTGGAAGCTTTTTTCTTCTCACTATAGGTTGCTGATTTGCAAAAATCAAGCCAGTTGAGGTCTCTCACAGTATTTTGACCGCACTGGGAGAGACAAATCATGATCTTGGCTGCCGTTTGAGGCATGGCAGGTCTTCGGTCACACGGAGACACAGAGGGCACAAATGCTAAAGAACCATCTTGCTCTCTCTTGTAAAGAAAGCTGCAGAGGTCCCACGCTGGCAACCCGCGCATTCTGTTGGATTGCACGATACGCAAATTAACTGCATCAACTACAGACAAAAGGTATTTGTTGATCTTCTGGAGAAAACTGTCAGATGGAGCTTCGAAAATCCGGCAGGCATCACCATGGTCTGACAACTGACTTTTTAGGTAATCTAGATAGTTGACGGGGCAGAGAGTAGTTAGAACGACATTGGGAGACCCACATCCTTTCTCCAAATTTTTTCTCTTAAGAATCAGAGCATCATAAATGTGTTCAGGCGTCAGAAAGTGGGGCAAATCGAGGCAGAGACTTGCAGAGCTGCAGGTGCAGTCACTCACGGAGTAAGGGCGAAATAACTGAGATGCATCAAACCACACGACCAGGATGCTTCCTTCAGGCAGGGGAAAGTGCGGCTCCAGAGATTTGGAGATGGTGTTCAATGTCACCTGTTTTAAAAAAATGAAAGTTGGTTTCTCGTGAATTTTCTTTTTTGGCCAAAACTTATCCATGGCAGAATACTTTTCATTGCACACAAAAAAGATTAGACGCTGGGTAGTATTGTAATGTGGAGGTTCAGCGAGTCCACAATAGCTTTGATGGAAATGAGTGACACGACGGGCGATGCCTCTTAGTTGTTTCATGCTAGGCTCCACTCCATCTGAGAGAGAAGTTAGTTTGACGCGCGAGTCTTCAAAAACCAGGTCTACAGGGTGGACGAACAATTCCCACGCCGGAAGGTGTCTTATACGAGACAAGTCTTCCGTCATCATGTTTTGTGTGAGAAGGTAGGCAAACTTAACGAGCCTCAGGGTTGTTTCGTTGCATTGAGACACAAGTTCTTCCGTTTCTTCTGCTTGCAAAGCATTTTTGTGCAATTCTACCAGCTTACACACATCAAGAGGGAGGATGTTAGCGAAGAGCAAGTCGTGTTCATCACCGTAGAAGCTTTTGAACTCCTCTCGAATTTTCTTCATGTCAGTGAGAGTATTTTCGAGCGTGACGAGGACCCCAAGTGCGTCAATGGAGCGCACCACGTCCCGCAGACCCACGGAGCACACAACCAGCATCTTCCCCTTCACCGACACCTTGGGGATGAGGCCCTGGAGCACCTCCATCAGCGTGAAGAGAGACAAGTCGTCCTTGCAGTGGAAGTGAGGCCGCGTGGTCGCCACTCCCTCCCACGCAGCCGAGCAGTAGAGGTTGTGAACTTGAGAGTCACCAACAAAATGGATCTTCTTGTACATCCACTCGGCAGGATTGGCAGAGCCCCCCACCTGTAAACATACATTTGTTTGGTTTATCATGTGTCTACATATATGGTAGCACCAAAAAAGACGTAATTATTGAAAAATTTAGATTACGAGAAGCTGATCTTAATAATGAGTGCAATCCTTACACTGGTAAAGATGTTGTTCAAACAGAATTAATACATCAAGTTTCTGTAGCAATAATGGAATTAAAACCAATGAAACATCTGAACTGAAGCATCTAGTTTAAAACTTTTATCTACCAAGAATAATCGGATCCACCAAGTTAAGGCCAAGGCAGTAATTTTGAATACAACGAGCCAGAAAGACTTCTCAAAAATCAAGACCAAGAATATACAACAATTAGAATATCCCACTTTGCTTAGAACAGCACAAAATGTAACTTATGCCAACAGCACAAAATGTACCTAATGCCAACAGCACATCACTAGGCGTGAACAATTACTATGTGGCAGAGGATGGGGACATCCACAATCATTGGGATGATCACATCAATAATGATTTGGACAGCTAAATCAACTATCGTTACAATGGGGACATTAACAATTATTCAGACAGTGAAATCAACAATCATTTGGATGATAACAACAAAAATGATTGGGATCGGGACTTCAACAATCATCAGGATAGTGACACCCACAAACTTTTCACAATTGTGTGTTCTCATGCAAGATTTCTCATGTTTTCATGCAAGAAACTCGAAGATAGAAGAAAAGACTAAGGAGAGACAGCAAAAAAGGTATGAAAACTGAAAGAAGTAAAGCAAACCTAGAAGGTAAAAGTCTTTTAAGCTCTATCTATTGCTGAGATAACTTAATCCAGGCATGGCAACAAATGTTATGTCTCATGTGTGCCAGAAACGTCCAGGTTGCAAGAGCCTGAGTAGCTTGTGTGTGCTCAAGTCTCTTCAAGGGATTTTCATGTTAAATGAAGTTGAAATAAAAGTTTGTAAATGTGTGTTTTTTAGGTGTTCATTAGTTATACAGTGTTTCTTGATTTTGCTGTGTTTTTGTGATTGAATAATTTTATAATGCACTGCATTCTATTTCCAGTAAACAAGGCTTACAGTAACTTGAGTGGTATTTCTTGGTAGGGCTATTGTTTCAATCAATGGTTATTGCCAAGTGTTGCTCTGGTGTTACTTCATTGTTCAGTTCTGCTTTGCTTGCAAATATTTTTGTTGCTTTGGGTTAAGATTTTATTTTATGTTGAGCATGAGATTAGAGTAGATGTTAGCTTAAGCCTTCCTAACTATAAAAAAAGTGTTCTAAAGAGGGGAAGGAGGAAGGCACCATATAGCATGGAGATGAGGAAATGTAGAATCTATGCAGAAGGGGCATAAAAACTGTGAATTGAGAAAGAAGTTTATGAAACAAGATAAAAGATGAAGAAGAAAGTACAGGTGCTAAAAAACAGGACAGCAGTGAACCAGAAAAAGGTGGTCCTTAACATAAATAAATGCATTGTATTTCAACAAAAAGAAGGCCTACTAAACTCTCAGCTTGGGTCCTTGCACATTTTCCCCCTGGGAGTGCTAACTGCCACAGATACAATAGTTGTATCCTCCTGAGTGGGTGTTGAGCATGATGATTTCTTTCAACACACCATGTTATTTAAATCAAACAAGTTTTTTAATTTTTTTTTGTTCGAATGTTACACAAAATAAAGGATTGAATGATCACATGTTAGTTTTAGCCCCTAACCACAACAAAAGTGTTCCAAAAGATGAAGGATGAAAGCACCATTTACTACAGAATGAAAAGAACAGGGATTCTATGCACAAGCAGTGTTCCCACACAAGATCACCTGCATAAAAAAACAGTAAGTAAAGAAATAAGTTCATGAATTAAGATTAAATTGAACAAGAAAGTAGTATATGCTGAAAACAGTCCAGCAGGTAACAAAAAAAAAAAAAACTTGTCCATAACAAATCATTTCATAGCAACAAAAGCAAGCCTCACCTAACCATCAGCTCAGGAGCTCACAATTTTCTCCTGGGAATGCTAATTCCTATAATAAATGTCTCCCCCTGGGGGGGGGTCAAAACTTTGTGAATGAAGCAATTAAGTTTTGATTCAAATAGAATAATACCCAACTGCTTGATAGTTCAGTCACTAAGTTTGTTCCTATAAGTACTGAACTTAAAAGAACAAATGAAAATAGCTACTAATGAAAAATAGAAAAAGGCAAACCTGATTTATATCTAAGGAGTATCTTCAAAATCAGATATTTTGCTGCAAGCTATTGATGTTTTAGTTATTGAGGTACATAACATTCAAACACAACATCTCTAAATAAATGTCTGGCATCCAAATTTTTGCATTAGACATCTCAATAGAGCTAAGCACATTTAGATTGGCATATATCCATTCCATCAAAATTGACAGACAGCAGATGCAGTGTACATGATAGAAGCCATGACCAAACAGCCTTGGTTGTGGCTGACTCATTGAAGTACATTTTGTGCACTGTGCAAGAATAATTTGCTTTTCAATCAAGCCTAAATGCATTTCCAAATGCCAAATTACCCATGAGTAAAAACAAGGAAATTATTTGCATGTATTCAAAAACATTGTGCTAAAATAAACAATATTGTATTTAAATATATATCACATTCATATAAATTCTTCCAAGTATTTAAAAATAAATTTTTGAATGACCAAATGTAATTAGATACATGTTTCAATGCTGCCTAACCTGATGATTTCAATGAACAGTGATACCAATAATCATTTGGATGGAGAGATCAGTCATAATCACTAGCCTCTGCAAGTTTTCTGTCAAAATAAAAAAGTGATTACACTGGAAGCAGGATCAACAATATGCTCACTACAAATGAAAGTATTCCACTGCCTACATATAATTAAATAAAAATATCTTTCAGATAATACTAGGATACCCAAATGCCATACCTTAAAAAAATTGTGAGTTGTTCAAAGGAAATTGAATATTATGGAGAGCAATACATTGTTAACAAAAAACACATGCAACACAAGACGTACTAAGTACAAATATATTGCCAAAAATAAATAAATGTAAAGTATTAACTACTAATCTCTAATTAACTATTGATCATAGAAAAATAAATATCAGAGTCACTCACCCTGTAAACAGAAGATGACACAGATGTCTGACTCAGTAAAGCCAAAACTAAAAGCTTGTGCTGTCTTTTCTTCTCTACAACGTCTTGAGACAGATGTACAGCCTCTGCCTCATCTATAGCAACAGATGCATTCTTAAACAGTTTTTGAATGTTTGAGTACCTTTCGCTTAATTTGGAAGTCAATACACTTGCACGATGTTCTTCAATAAGTTCTTGGCCATGATAGAACTGTAATGTGTGTCTGGCTGCCCCATCACAAAGAACAGCTGGGCAGTGTTTTTTAATGGTCTTCAGATCCTTCACAAGATGTTGATGCTCTACATTTTTTTCTTCAGGAGACTTGAGAAAAACCTTGCTAACTTCAGACAACACTTTTTTTCTCAGTCCTTCTTCAGATTCATCATTACCAGAATTCTGAATTAACTTCATTGATATCACATCTGCATATGATGGTTCCTGAAAAACTTTCCACGAAAATTTATAAACAGCACCTAAGCTACTAATATTTTTTGGTACGCCAAGCTCTGTGCCTTTTCCAGAAGTTTCCAGCCATTCAATCTCTTCACTTCTATTATTTTCTCTACATTTCAGCAATGAAGATTGCTTCAGGACAGCAGAATTTCTTTCAAATGCAAAGCTGTGAGAGGCATCATGACGCTGCACATCCCCATCTGGTAAGCCAGACAGAGAGCAAACTGTGTTCATCACTTGTGAATCCCCATGTTTGCCACTACTGCTGCTATTTGATCGTGAGTGACTACCAAGTTGCCTTCTCTGCTCAAATCTGTGATCAAAATTGCGCTTTTTCATGATGAAGTTTACACTTCACAAGGATTTCAACTTTTAAAAACCTATTGGTGAATGAAATAAGTTCATTTCTAGCAGTAGGTCACCTGTGGAAAAACAAAGAATTTTTAAATTGAACATTGAATAAAACATAGGAATAAAATCTCATGCAGCAAAACCAATGTTTTAAACCTCGGGGAATATAAATGCAAAACCTGGAAAAGAGAGTCATACTAAAACAAATGGAATAATTTTTCAATCTTTACATACATCTAGACTAACCATATCAACATTAATATTTGAGTAGCACAGCTTTATCATAAATTTCTCAACTAAACAGGTTCACAAATGGGTCATGGCAATGAAAGTGGCATTATAAATTGTTTATACACAGAAGAAATAGCCCTTTTCCCCTCATTTGAATTTACATAGTATGCTTTTAGCTCAAATTCTCCAAAAAAATTAGTTCTGTTATTGGAAATTCAAGTGCCTTGGCTTGAAAGGGATTATAGTACAAACGCTCCTAAATATTTGTGAGTAGCAAAGTGGATAAGCTTGTGCCACATTTGAGACTTGAATACTATCAGCATCATTTCAGCTTTGCTGTGATACTTGCAGCCTCATTTTATACAGAGCAATTCTACATGAATTTCCCATTTTCAAATACTTGCAATTTTTAACTTCAATGATTGCTCTCAGATAAGAAACACTGAAATTGTGCAAACCTGTTCAGGCTTCACTACATCTCTAATTCTCCTCATTTAAATCAAGTCAACAAATGAAAATCACTATTATTAAAGGAGCCGCGTCTGTCCATCCCTCCGTCCGTCCGTGTGACCCCCTCTTGATTATGGTATCCACAATACGCAATCGGCTTACTTTTAGGAATAGAAATTTTTTATGGAGCATTCTCTGTTGAAATTCATCATGCCACTTTGATATTTTTAATTGATAATGCAAAAAAAAATGTTTTAAAATTGTTCGACCAGTAACCTGGCTACCACTTGGTATAAGGCCCAAGATTTTGGAACTTGAGTAATTGTTTTTGAAATTGTGATTTTCTTGAAAAGCTTCGAAGAGATAATAGATGACATTTCAGAATAAAATTCCGGCAAAAAAGGCCACCAAGGATAGAAATGTGTCCAACCACAGGAGAGAAGTAGCAAGACTTCGACAGCAAGAAAAGCGCAGAAGACGATCGGATGAACAATGCAAACTGGCAAGACGAAGTAATGCTGCTCGCAAACGAGAAGCTAGAGCTAAATTGACCCTTGACCGGCGTATGGAAATTCTACGCAATAATGCAGAGCAACACCGAGTAGATAGAGAGAGTAAACACATGAAAGAAGCAAGGAAATTCTTTGGCATAGCGCTGGACAACATCAAGTGGCACGAGAGAATTCAACTCAAGAAAGAAGGGGTGAAATTCTTCAGGCTAATGCCTAACAGCATCGACTTGCACAATCGAATTTAACTCAAAAAAGAAGGGATGAAATTCTTCAGATTAATAACAACCAGCACGTGTGTACTAGTTTCAATAAAGTATACCTGTATTGTTCAAGGGCAACGTCTACCCAGAATAAAAAAAATGGCTATCACATTTGTTGTATGGGATCTAGATCTATGAAATTTGGCACACATATGTAATTTTAAAATGAATATGGGGAGTATATCCAGACTTTCCCCATTTTCAAAATAATTACAAAGATAATGGGGAAAAATGAAGGAATAAATAGGGTATTCTCAAAAGCTATCTCTTCTGAAAGTTATTATTGTAAAGCAAAAATTTAGGTCTCATTGAATGCGCAAAGATTTGCTGCATAGCTGGACGTGGGCTTGTTTTAAAACTCGTAATATTTTATTTTTCAAGAAATTACAAAAAAAACCTAGGTATGGTGTTTTTCCGTAGATTTTTCAATGTAACTAAAAAATTACTAAGAAATATAAAAAGAACCCATTTCCAGCTATGCAGCAATTTTTTGCGCATTCAATGAGACCTAAATCAAACTGTTCAGGAAGCGCATTTTTCTACAAAGAAACAAGTCCTTCATTTGCATGCTATATTAATTGGAAAAATAGATGCGGTTGACGTTCTGAAAGAGTTATAAACATATGAATATCTTTTTTTGTAAGTTTTTGTGGTTCCTTGAAGGAACTGGCACTACAAGGGGTATCACAGAGACGTATCATAGATACATATCACTGTTCCAGGAGCGTACGCTGTGGCGTTCTACCTGATGCACTCCTCCCCTTCGTTTTCCCTCTCACGTAGGTTAAACAGACAAAGAAAACAAAATCCAGATATTTCTGATTTGTGTCTAATGCGGTGACTGTAAACAGCATTGGACAAGATCCAGTACAATCAGCAGCAACATTGGCCAGCAAAAGGAGACAAGCAGCCATGTTGGTGTTGGCAATGTTATCAGCAAACAACACATGTTTGTAAAATGTGTAACTTACTACTATATCCAGAGTGTATGGAAGCTTTCCACACAAGGAAGTAGATATTGAACACTGTTTTCTGCACAAGACGGCCCAACAATGTAAAACTGTGTAAAATATTATGTTAATAGAAAGTGGCAACAAAACTTACCAATCATTTTTTGACTTCTTTATTAAATAAAACAGTGTTTTGAGTCAATACATGTACTATCCTATCTTAGAACAATGTAGAAAGGTCACCCATTAAGGGAATCAAACGGTTTTTGCATAAAACTTCAAAAATTAATAAAAAATACTTCAAGAGCAAAATAAACTTGGAGGTATTCACAACATGTTTAGAACATTTGAATGGACATTCAGAGCTCAAATTTTTTCAAATTAGCCCATACCTGCCTTTCCCCCTCAAAGGGTAATTTCTAAAAAACCTAATTTATCAGTCAATATTGTACATAGAGATGATTGGTTTTTTTGTTTGGTTCACAATGAATTGATCTACAAATTACAGATCCAGTTTTTTTATATCACTTTAAACAAAATGTAAAAATTTCTTGAATTTAAATTTTTTTTCATTTTTTTTTTCTTTATATGTTAGAAAAAAATTTTTTATTTCCAAATTTTCTAATCAACTTTTCAAAAAGCTACATCTCAAATTTATAGTACTCCCCTTGAACTTAACGATGCTTAAGAGATATTTTTCATAAGTGAAAAACTGTAGGAGAAAGAAAGCCGCAGAGCTAAAAAAAACTTCTGAGAAAAAAGATTTCAATTGTTTTAATTATTTCTCCAACAGATTTGCACTTATGAAGGAGATTTTTTTGCATCATAATGATCAAGGTGAGTAATACAAACCTGCATAGTTTTTTTTTGATAAGTTAATTGGAAAATTATTGGAAATAAACTGTTTTTCTTTCTTATTACCATGTCAAGTAATAACTAAAAGTTAATATATTTTACTTAAAAAAATTCAAAAATATTTTAAATTAATCTTTGAAGCGATATCAAAAAACTGGATCTCAATTTTATAGACAATTTCATTGTGAATCGAACAAAAAACTAATTGTCTCTGTACAATATTAGCTGAGAAATAAGTTTTTTTTTTTAGAAATTTCCCTTCGCAGGGGGAGGGGGGTATGGGTAAATTTAAAAAAATTTAGGGCTCTGAACATCCATTTGAATGGTCTAAACATGTTGTAAATACCTCCAAGCTTATTTTGCTCTTGAAGTGTTTTTATTAATTTTTGAAATTTTATAAGAAAAAACTGTTCGATTCCCTTAACCCGCGCACGGTCGCGCATCCCTCAGAAAAGTAGTCAATTTACCCGCGTTACTCTGCCGTTCCCTGTTCACTTACCGTAATAGGCAGAGATGTAAAAATATGAAGTAATGAGTAAAAAATGTTGCTTTACACTGTGATGTTGTGAGATTTTTGATAACTTGAACCGTTTCTTTGTAATATGGAGTCAAACTCCGTAGATTTTTGCACAACATTGCTTCAAAGAGATCAATGGCCATTTTTTTGTTTTGGGAACAATGTAATGTTTTTCACTGCTATTTTATGCAGAAAATCCTTCCAAACCTGCTGATGTTTTTATTTTTCCTCTACAACAATTAGAAAAAAAGTTATGACCATTTTTATGTCTACTAAGTGTTATCCATTCTTGTTTTAGTTCCTACATAAATGCATGTTTGCATGTCTGGTTATATTACTGTAAGTATAGTGTTTCGAAACTTGTAATTTTCACACAATATGAATAAAATACTGCTCTACACGCTACTGACTTCAGATTTGTCTTATTTGCCATTTTTGCGAAATAAGGCAAAATAAGGCCCTGAGTAGTTTCGCTGGTAACTGAGGCTGCCACTGACTGTTCGCACGCACACCCTCTCACGGTCGCCTCATTTACCACACTGACTGTGCTTACCCCTCCCAACTTCCAAGTGGTTGGAGCTCTGCCTTAACCCCCACAATGTGGGGGTTTCTGGCTCCAGCTGTGTAGCACTCGCTGAGACGATCATTTTGGTGTATAACAACTTGGGGTTATGCCTTACGTCTGGCAACCAGTGAGCCTGGTAAATGAGGCGACCAGTTATAGTTCGCGGGTTAATGATGATAGCTGTATGGAGATATAATTATCATCATTAACGGGTTGAGAGTGAGTTCTTAAGGGCACAGTCTGGGTCGAATTTGAATAATGGTAGGTTTTCGGTTTATAAACTTATCTTATAGAGAATTTTCGTGCGCATTCGACGATATAATTGGCTCTCAAATACGTACTTGGTTCGTCTTCTAGACGGAGTAGAAGACGCGCACTGACGTGACCTTGGTAGGCCAATGGATGAGTGATTTCCCCATTCCCCCCTATCTACAAATCAGTTTTGGGCTTCCCTCTACGTGAATAGCAGGAGAGTATATTCATGGCCTCGCTTGAAATGCTTTAGGTCTCAAACGAAACATTTTAACACTCAGTGTTGATTATGATGATGTACCTGTGTGTGTGTTTGTTTTGAGTACGGCTGCTCTGAGTCATCAGCTCATTAGCTGTTGTGTAAACATATGTATAATTGCCTCATGCAGTTTTGAAGATACAGAAATGGCAAATATGTCATTCGAAAGGACTCAAAAAGAGCTACCAAGCAATAGGATTGATTTCAAAAGAAATTAGTTTGTAATTTGGAAAAAAACTTGTTTTAATAAAGACTGGTGTTCTGAAACTTACATTTATTGTCCTTTGATAAGGATTCTTTCCCGCAGTTTTGAAGCTACAGGAATGGCAAATATATATAATGGCTAATATATCTCAATAGATAGAGCTTGAAAAAATCTACAATAGCAGTAAAATATATTGAAAAAATGCCTAGTTCAGATATAATACAAATTTTTTTCAGAAAAATGGCTCTACTGAAAACTGAACTTTTTGATCTTTGAAGAGGCCCTTCTCCCACAGTTTTGGGAATACAGGAACGGCAAATGTAGCAATCAATAGCGATTGGAACATTCTTGAGAGGCGGTGGTACAGTTTTTTGAATTTCTAATCATGTTGAAAATTATAAGCAAAATAACTTGAAAAAACGGAAATGTAGTCAGTTTTGAGAAGAAAATTCTTACAACTAAAAAATCTAATTATCCAAAAACGCTGCCACCGGATCTCAATACAAGACAATTGGCTACTTAGAAAACTTTTTTCCAGTTTTGTAACTTTAAAATTGTAGGCGATAGACTCTTCTCCGCAACAACTATTTTTTCAGTTTTTTTAAATCACATTTTTTATAAATTTGCGAAAAAACACATGAGTTCAAAAAGAAATGCTGCATCATTTGACACCTATTGTGAAAATCTCAGAAAAATCTGTCCAGAACTGATGGACTTTCGGTTTCCCCCTCAACAGTGTCCTTAATTAAGGAAATTGTCCCAGGCCCCTGTCGCTCAGGTGGTCATTTTTCATATTTTTGTTTGAAAAGAACCCTTAGGTGGTGGACTATTCGGTCCTAAAATTTTATGGCGCTACGGAAAATAGATCCCCCCCAGGGGGAAGGTAAGGAGACCAAAATCTTTAACTTTGAGCCCATTTCAACCCCATATAAAAGAGAACAAATGGGAAATGGTAAAAAAGCCCATTTGAGTTTGTTAGGAATGTTCCAATAATTCTAAAACTGTCTTTGTTTTTGTTCTAGCATCAAAACTCGATGATGAGTAACATTTTGAAATATCAATATCAGTAAAATGTCAATACCTAAAGACCATGTGACAATTTTTTTCAAAAACTAAGGCTTAAAACAAAAAAAAAATTATTAGAATAAATTGTGTTTCTTTTCAGAAGTTATATATCATAGTCAAATTTCATACGAATCAGACTGAAAATAAAAAATTTCATATTTTTGAAATAAATATAAAAAATTCATTTTTTTTTGTGGGGGGGGGGGTTTGGAATTCACAATTCACAGTATGAATATGAAGTTATGTATGGAAATTCTCGAAATAAATTTAAAACTGCATTCAATTACATAAATTGTTTATTATATTACACTTCAACCAAAAATTTCATTTTATGCTTATACCCAACACTTTTAACTTTCAACATTCAAAATGCTACTCGTCTTCGAGTTTTGATGCTAGAACAAAACCAAAGACAGTTTTAGAATCCTTGGAACATTCCTAACAAACTCAAATGGGCTTTTTTTCAAATACAAGTTTTTCGAAAAAATATATATCTCTAAACTAAAAAAATTACTGTTTTTTTAAAAATTTTAAAAAATTTGAAAAAAATAGAAAAAATTTGAATTTGAAAAAAAGCCCATTTGAGTTTGTTAGGAATGTTCTAAGGATTCTAAAACTGTCTTTGGTTTTGTTCTAGCATCAAAATTCAAAGATGAGTACCATTTTGAAATATCCATAAAATATACAAAAAACTAATTTTTTGAAAAAAAAAACTAAGCCCTAAATCAAATAAGTGACAGGAGTACATAAGGTTTACTTTCACCTAATACATATACTGGCCAATTTTCAAACGAATCAGCCAAAAAAAGTTCAAAAAGTAGGACGATCTCCTTACCTATGTTTCCGCCCCAAAACTCAAAAATCGATTCTTACCAAACGCTACACAGTTACCCATACTTCCTCATTCCTCTCTCACATTCATACTTGTTTGCTCTGTATCTGGCCACACAAACTAACCGTCCACTCCACTGCATTGCTTTTGCCACTTTCTCACCCTTCATTCTAGTGCATCCATCTTCACTTATCATACAACCTAGATATTTGTATTCTTTTGTTCCACCTATTCTGATTTCTCCAATATTCCACAGCCTGTCTCTATCAGTCTCATCACTATTTATAACCATAACCTTACTTTTGGCAGCACCAAAGTTCATCTTGAAATCTGCACTATATCCATTCACAATGTCAAGCATCCTTTGCAGTTCATGTCCACATTCACTAACCACAACCACATCAACAGCATACAACAAACAGCTCAGTCTCTCATCACCAACTTTCAGTCCTAAGCACATCATTCTCAGTCGAACTGCTAATTCTTTTGTGTACAATCAAAACAGCAGGGGAGCCAGAGTACAGCCCTGTCTCACTCCTCTAACACTCCTCACTTGCCCTGTTTCCAAATTTCCTAACCTGTAGATAGCGCTTGTGTTCTCATACAGATTTCGTACAATTTTTACTATTTTTCTGCTAAACCCAACTTTTCTCAAAATTTCAAGACCCAATCCACTCTGTCATATGCATTTTCAATATCCAGGAATGCTAAATATACTTTCTTATCATCCTTCCTCATTCGCTCAATTATTTCACTCACTACAAACAGATTATCTTCCCCACGCCTATCTTGCTTAAAACAATTCTGTTCTTCACCTAGGACTCCTAATTCCTCAACTAAATTTTTCATTCTCTCATTCAAAATACCACAAAAGATCTTACATACAGTGTCAGCCAGTGCAATTGGTCTGTAATTTTAAAGTTCTTTTATACTCTTATTTAGAGATGCAACTCAAAAAAAAATGTGCTGTTTTTTTACAAAAAAATGGCTAAAAAGTGAATATTTTTTATCTATAATTTTGTTTGAAAATAACTCAGCAAGGTAAAGAACCACTTTGCATTATTTGTTTTCATGTCAGATTATAAGATAAAACAGCATACTTCTTAATTCATGGTTTTCTATGGTTGTATTGAATTTTTTATTTTCTGTGGTTTCATGTTTTGATATTTCATTTATTTTACAATGCATGTGAATCACTTTCAACTTCCCAAATAGTGTGTTGTAATAATATATCTTTACTTATGGTCATTGATAGAGATGTGACCAAAAAAAACAATGCTGTTTTTTTAAAAATGTTATTTTTCCAAAAAAACATGACTAAAAAATATGGATATATATTTTGTGACAAAAAAAAACAAATGCTGTTTTTTTACAGAAAAATCATGCCTTAAAAAAGCATAGATATTAACATATTTTATGGGACCAAAAACCATGCAGTTTTTTTAAAACTTGTTTCTCAACAAAAAATTCATGACTGAAAAAAATGGGTACTATTATGTTTTATGTGACCAAAAAACATGCTTGTTTTTTCAAAAAAACATTTTTATACAAAAAATCATGACTAAAAAATGTGGATATTAATATATTTTATGTAATCATAAAACCCAATGCTGCTTTTTTGAGAAAAAAAAACATTGCTTTTTTACAGAAAAGTCGTAACTAAAAATCATGGATGTCACTTTATTTTATTTGACCAAATACAACGATGCTGTTTTAAAAAAGCATCTATTTTTACAGAAAAATCATGACTAAAAATGTGTATATTAATTTATTTTATGTGACCAAAAACCATGCTTTTTGTAGAAAAATGTTCTTTTTACAAAAAATGACAAAAAAAATGGATATTAATGATTTTAAGTATAAGTGTCTCATTGAGCGCTAATCATTGGTGTAAGGTAAAATTAGGTGGGGGGGAACAGGGAAGGAGAGGTAAAAAGCTCAAATCTGTATGAATTCTTCTACTCAGTCTGGAGTGCAGCTACCGGCGCTGCACAACCTCTTAGAAGGCCAGCAGTGTAGCTGAGGCATACCAGCACACACTCTGCCTCTTAGAAGGTCGCCATCATTATTATTTTTATTCTTTTTGTTCCATAAATG
Source organism: Morinoia aosen (assembly GCA_030386875.1). Taxonomy (NCBI): domain Eukaryota; kingdom Metazoa; phylum Arthropoda; class Malacostraca; order Amphipoda; family Talitridae; genus Morinoia; species Morinoia aosen. Next base: position 10,422,977 of record CM059567.1, on the reverse strand, counting down.
GGAGTTCAAATCCACTGATTTACTCCTAGGCAAAAAATATCACCATTGTATTTTGGGAGGAAAAGCTCTATGCATATCAAACTCTTTACAAGCAATGAAACTGCTTGATAACAGCCTATACACAAACTGAACTAAAAAATAAAAACTGTGTTTTACATACAACGCACATAACTCCGGAACTATTAGACCTGAAAAAAATTCACATACCACAAGATTCAGCAACTCAGAATCTATGAAAATGCATCATAAAAAAACATGAAAGTGCAATAAATAAAAAATGGCCAGTGATTTTCTGATTTCTGTTTTTTTTGTATTTTACCGAAATAAAAACTCAAATTTCATAGATTTTTGTTGGGGTAGCAGCATTTTTTTCCCCACTGACAGAAAGAGAAACTCTCTCTCTTTACAACGAACCACCAATGAAACTTCTAACATGATTAATGAATGTACAGTAGGTTGCACAGTTGACCCATTTTCTTCAAACCTCCCGGTAGGTCGACCATGTAGAGAAGGGTTACGAGGAACAGCAGGAGCCACAGAACTTGTATAGATGGAGTCAAAATTCAGAGCTTACTATCTCTACTATGTCTGATCTTTTGGTCACATAGAAGTAAAATCATAGTAGAGATAGCAAGCTCTAAATTTTGACTTCATGAATATAAGTTCTGTGTCTCCTGATGTTCCTCTTAAGGCCACCGACCAGTCAAAAATCAAAAATCCATCATATTTTTTTTTATTGCTCTATTCGATTGAGAAAGTCCTAAACTTCATTCCTGCAAAGCGGCAGAACGATCCGTCTCACCAAAGTATGTCAAATGGGGGTTTGAAAGGAGGGTGGAGGGTAGCTCGCCCAGCCAGCTCGTGCAGATATGCCACGCTGGCTGAGCCCGTTGGCGCTGAGTGTCAGTTTGTTCATAATTAGGTATGTATCTATCTCCTTGCAAGTCAACACTTTTGAGATTTGGCATGTTGAATTCTTGGTACCTCTACCCCTCCCTCCCTCGGGAGTAAGAAAGAGGGTGGGGGGAAGCTCGCCCGGCCAGCTTGGGAAGACGTGCCAAGTGAGCTTGGTCGGTTGCTGCCGACTGTTGGTTTGTTCATAATTAGGTATGCATCTATCTGCTTGCAGATCAAGACTTTTGAAATTTGGCAAGTTGAATTCTCGGTAACTCCACCCCTCACTCCCTCGGGAGTGAGGGAGTGAGGGTGGGGGAAGCTCGCCCAGCAGGCTAGTGCACATGTGCCAAATAAACCGAGTTAGTTGTTGCTGACCGACGGTTTGTTCATAATTGGATATGCATTTATGCATATCTAATTATGAACCGCAACTCCATTGTGCATCACCCTATTACAAACGTAAAGAGGTTGGGTCGTGAGGGGTAGCCACAGTTCTTTTAGTTTTATAATTTTCTCTAAAAGAACTGTTGCTACCCCTCACGACCCAACCTCTTTACGTTTGTGATAAGGGGTTTGCTCTTCGTCGGCTTGGTTGGCGCGCGGGAATGCCTGTTTACTTTCACGTCGGACCGCGCGGTATATTTTTCCCCGCCTCAAACACTGGAGTTACGATAACTCATTTAATGCCATAACTTTTAAAATACTCGTTTCCGCCGGAAAGTCCATTGAAGAAAACTTGTTTATTTTCATGTGATTACCATTATTAAGGCATCGAAAATTCGAATATCAATTATGGTCAAGTCCTTTACACTTACCCCTCTTTTTTGCCAACTTACACGCCCTTTTCCTATCATATGATACTTATTCTTCTTACATGTTAAACTGACTATCATGCATTTGGGTCTCTACTACACCAACACAATCTAATTTTCCATTCTCAAATTCTACTACAAGGTCATCCAACTTTTCTGCATTCCATCCACGCACATTTATACTTCCAAACCTTACAACACAATTGGACAATTCAAGACATTCTTATTCTTCACTTTTGCTCTGACAGATTTTCATTGATCCTGTTCCACCTTCTATCATGATATGAGTAGCCCTGATCCACTGGACATACCTCCTGGAGAGTTTCATCTCACCTTCTTTTGTAAGATGGACTCCATCTCCAAGAAAACAGCCATCCTGGATCACGCTATCCACATCTAGGAAGCTGGAACCCAGCTTACGCTTTCTCATACTCATAATAGTCATAATCCTTTCATGCACCTCCCTGTTAACCTCCTTTTGCACCCTTTCATAATCATCATCATTACAAGCAGGCCTTCTGAGAAGACTTGTTACAGCCGCTCTAACATTCTTCTTTTGTGCACTTTTGATCGCTTTCATAATTGCATTCACCGTACAGTTTCTCCCACATTCAAGCAATCCATTGCCACCTCCTTGCAGTACAAACATATCTTTGTCCATTTGATCTATCACTCTCTCAGCATGCCTACAAATCTCCTCCACTCCTTTCCCTTTCATGCTCGTACATCTGCTACTGTCACTCATCTTGATAAACCTATCCACATTCTTAACCATACTGTCTCTATATATTCTATTCATTGGTCTTACTCTCCCTATCGTATTACTCTTATGTTCACTTCTTCCACTCATATCACTCTTTCCAGCCATCTTCTTTTCATTCACTTCCACTACAGGCGCCTGCACCTTATGTGGCACATCAGTGGGTTGCTCATTCACACTGTTTCCATTTGTACTTTTTTCATCTTGCTCATTCATCCTTCTACTCTCATCTGTCACATTTGCACCATCATTTACAGCATTCACACTCCTTCCACCATCATTTGCCTTGTCATCCATTGCATTTGCACTCCTTGCACCATGATTTGCCTTGTCTTTTGCACTCCTGGCACCATTCTCATTCTTTCCTTCATTCATCTTCCTTTCATCCTTCAGATCAGCCTCTAAAGCAATCATCAAAACTGTCAACCTCTCAACCTCTTTGGTAAATCTGAAGGATTTGTCAGTTATCGATTTTCCACTTTTTGATGCATGAACCTAATTAATTGAATCAAAATTAACAAGTTTTCTTCTATGCACTTTCCGTCTCAAATGAGTATTTTACGATTTATAGCGGTAGGTTTGGTTTCGTCTTTGATGACGATCGCACTAGAAGCGCGAGTGCATTGCAGTATTGCTGTCCGACGCGCACCTTGAATTACTTACCGCTTCAAACACTGGAGCTGCGGTAAGTCATTTACCGCTATAACTAATAAAACACTCATTTGAGACGGAAAGCGCATAGAAGAAAACATGTTTATTTTGATCTAACTACTATGATCAGGCATCAAAATTTACAAAATCAATAACTGACAATCCTTCAGATTTACTACCTCTTCTTTTAAGGAGAGCGTACGGGGTTCCTTTTGGGTCGAGACACCATATATGAGATTTTTGCGTGAAAATGTTCCTAAACCCTTCCTACATCACGTAGTGAAAACGGGAACCCTGTACGAGGCTTCTAACCCCCCAAAATACCCCCCAAAAGGGGTATTTTACCCTAAATAACCTCCAAAATGGGGGTACTTGAGGGGTATTTTGGAGGCATACCCAGAGGGTTACCATAAGACCCAAAGGGAGAAAACAATGGAAAAACCAAGTGAAATATTATATAAAATTAGTTGTGTTATAGTTATTTTGTAGGAATAACAAAAACCTAAGTATGTATGGCAAAGTACTCTGAAGGGTAGAATACCCCTTTAGGAAGAATTTCTTTGATATTGAACCTAGAGCAATGAAATTTGATACACTGATATGAAATGCAATTTGGAATCATTTATCTTGAGTGAAAAAATGTGATTTTCTTCAAAGAAAACGAGATATTCATAGAAAACGAAGTTTTTGGGGGAGTTTTTCAAAATGCATCTCCTCCGACAGTTTTTGAGTAAATGTAATGATTTTAGTGTCATTGGATGCGGAAATAGTTGTACATTCTAAAAACTAACATGGCATTCTCCAAACATTCAATTTAAAATGGAAAAACATAAAAAACTCCACGGCACGTCTTCTTTTGTAAAAATACGTACTTTATGACGTCACAACTCATGATCAAAAATGAATTTAGGATTGCCCATTTAGTTTTTGAATTGCCCGCATTATTACGCATCCAATGATACCAAAATCATTACTGTAGCTCAAAAACTGTAGGAGGGAAGCATTTTGAAACCCCATAAACCATTGTTTACATTATAAGCAAAACAAAAAAACATGAACAATTCAAATAAAAAATTTTGTAAAATTTTTGGGTCAAGTTAGACCCCTGAAATCATTATAGAGTAATCCAGAGACATAGGAGATGACATAACAACTTTGCGCCGTGAAGAAAGTGCCATGTAACATGATAAAATACCACTTCCCCCTCCCCTCCCCCCCATTCTTAAAACCCTCGTAGCATCGGACCCAGTCCACGTACGAAGCTAATTTTTTCACAGGATGTACCTACCTGACATCTTACTCTTTCTATAGCACCTAAAAATCAAAATCCGAGAAAACTCGCCAATCTGGTGGTATTCTCCCCTGAACAAAACCCCCATTTTCTCAGAACAAACTTTTCAAGACTTTGACGCTCAATTTCAGCCTCAGTTTTCATCCGATTGGGGTCATCTTTTTTGTATCACCTAGAGCAATGTGAGTCCTATAATATGTTCCAGTTAGTTTTTTGATAAACTTGAACAAATATTTGTTATGAATTTTTTTGTCAAAATAATCGTGAAAATATTTTTAAAATTTTTTAAAAATTTGGTAAATCTGAAGGAGATGACAGTTGTTGATTTTCCACTTTTTGGTGCCTGAACCTAATAATTTGAATCAAAATAAACAAGTTTTCTTCTATTCTTTTTTCGTCTCAAATGAGTATTTTACGATTTATAGCGGTAAGTTTAGTTTCGTCATTGATGACGAATGCGCTCGAATAAACAGCTACTCATCGGTTTTCGAATTTTTGTTGCTTGAAACATGGTAATAACATCAAAATAAACAACTTGGAACTTGGAAAATTTTGAAAACTTGATAGGCTATACCTGTTTATTCGAATGCTTCAAACGTGCTATGAATACCTCAATCCTTAATGCAATCTGGAAGTATTTTTTTTATTTTTTAAAGTTTACCCCCGTATGCTCTGCTCTCCTTAACTTCTTTTTCTCATCATTCAAATATGTCCAGCATGTAAACACAAGATCACTCAACTTTCTCCAACTCATCTCTCTCAAACCATTGTGTGCCAACATGGTCACGCATTTACCCTCGTGCACATGTTTAGTACGTACGTTTCGGGCCACGCCTGGTGCGACTTGCGCACCATGCGCAGCTGAGTCAGCATTTTGTGTGTATAAAAGCCCCGTGTTCAGCTAGCAGAGCGCATTTGGTTGTACTACCTCCTTACCTCAAGTACACGCTGAAAAGTCTACTCGTTCTACTCAATATCCACCCTTAGATACGCGTCAGATGCGGCACACTGGTGGATCAGTTCGTACGTACCCACGACGTGTTGTATTATTGAGACTTGTGCTATGAACGTGGTTCAGTGACTTTTGTATTTGAAGGAAACGGAAGTTGAGTCAAAAGCTTCGTCGGTGATTCTACTTTGATCGTGTTTTTACGGAACTTATCGTAGTGTGGAGGTCTGCTCATCGCTTCGTGTGAAGAGAAACTTTTGGATCAAGCGTCGATATTATTATGGAGGCATCTAAGGCAACGGGAAGAGAAATTGAAGAAGCACCGAAAGTATATAACAACGTTTTTAAGTTTATGGTGAAAAGGGTTCCTGAGAAAGATATGGTCGATTCTTACAAATTGGACCTGCAGATCCCCGTCGGAGTGCCCTACAAAGCGCGTGTCGACCTGGAGCAGGAAGGAGATAACTGCGTTATTAAATTGTGCGTAAACTTCCATCGGAAAAAGTAACGTGGTCATTTATCAGTTGAATGCATAAGTGATTGTGTTCATTAATTTACACGAACAATTCCTGTGATACTACATCTTCGAGAACATTTGTAACACGTGTATGTGATAAATAGATTGCATACAAAAGTGTGTTTACTTAAAGTCTATACAGAAACTGTGTTAAAGTTATTAATACGTGTAGATAAACTGTTGACTGTGATCTTATACGCAGTCTGGAACCGTAAATATCCGTAAACACTCCAAGAACGTGCTCGTGTTCCCATCGCTACCCCGCTGTGTGTCGGCGCTTCGTGTACGACCTTGGCATCTGGCAGTCTCGCATCTGGCCGTGCTGTGACTGTGCTACGCAGGCGACCTTGAGACAAGCCGCGCCGAGTCTGGTACTGCTGTTGCTGGGCTGTCATCCTCGGGCGTCCTTGCAATCAGCTGTAGCTGTGCTGCCTACTCCCTGCGGCTGCTACACTGCATTGGCTGCGTGCTGTATTATCAGTTAAGTGTTCTATAACTATTTTGTTCTTGTTGAAATTGTTAGGTGATTTTCCGTGACTTCGTCAGTTTTATTTTGTTACTTCTTATTGTGTCAGAAATTGTAGGGATCAATACCTTTGAATTCGTGTAACAAGTTCCTTGTTATTAATTGATTTCAGTTCGGTTTGCAAGTAGCAAGAAAAAAATTTTGGGATTTAAATTTTCAGTGATATGTAATTGGAGATTTAACCGTGTACTATCTCCACGTTTGGTGTAACGTGTGTCTTTAGCGTTACGTTATGTGATTAAATTTTTGCGAGGTGAAGTATTTTTTTTGAGGTTCTACAGTCTTATTTTGTGGCGTTGGAAAATATTGAGTTGGACAGTGGCGTTATTGATTTTTTTAGCTTTGTGCGAAAGATTTGTTTCCTTGTTACGATAACTGATGGGTGACTCAGATTCGGATCCAGAATTTATCCGTTCTACGAGTACTATTACTGGTAGTGGAAGGGTTTCTGTTCCAGTATTTAGTGGTACGTTACCTGGTACGTGTATCAATACTCCATCTAGTGTGATAATGTCTGGACCACAGACCACGACAGTAATTACGACCACTGTTAGCACACAGACTGTGTCGTTCAGTACGCCGAGTGTTAGTACAATGACGTCCTCTAGCGGACCGTTGACAGGTGGCGGTGTAACAACCACGTTACAAAGAGGCAGTACTATTTTGTCAAGTGCAGAGCTACCTTTGTTTAAGGGCCGTCAAAGAGTCAGAGATCCTATTTTCAGTGAAACGAAAAGTTTTCGAACGCATGTGGCGAATCTCAAATCTTACATGTGTTTGTTGCCCGACGTTACTTCAGATGAGGCGAAAAAAGAGTTACTTGTGCGCAGCGCACACAAAAGCATGGGCGACTTTAATAGCGTCGTCACAAAATTAGTAGACCCTGCTATTAATTATTCATTTGACCAAGTTATCGATATTCTCGACGACATCTATGTCTCGAAAGGTGAACGATCTGTACATGCTTTAGCTTGCGACCTTAACCAGCTACGGCTGTTACGAAACGAAGGGTTGTCTGCCCAATTGGTTATGGCGATGTCAAAAATAAGAAATTTGAGTGATCATATTCTTAATAGTAATGAAGTGGCAATACAAAGACATCCATTTGTAACTGCCTGTACAAATCAGAACGAATTGAAAAAGTTCTCGGGCGATCTAGTTGTTTTCAGCCTTGCTATAGCACTTCTTGCACCATTATTGGAAGAGAATTTCTGTAAAAAAATATTTTCCCGACCATTCATAAGTTCAGAGGAGCTTTTAGCTCGTCTCGTTTCCGCTGTGCGTAATAACCCTGAGGGAAGAGAAATACTTGCGCGCAAAAATAATACCCAGTACCCGTATCAAACCAGAGAGACTTATCTTGCGGTCGTACCTGAAGAGGGAGAATGGGATGAGAGAGATTCGTCCCCCGAGGTCTTGTATGCATCACAAAATACCAGCCGACGATTTCAAGGTCGAAGACCATTTTTCAGAAGCAATTGGAGAGCTGCTAGATTTCAAAGGGGGAGACAGCATGCTTACTTCGGAGATCGACCGTTCGGTTCGTTGGAGTGCCACGAGGCTCAGGTGGTAAACCCACAACAGACTAATAATGATAAATCTAAGTCGTTTTGTTCACTGTGCAATACCGCAGGTCATGTTCAGAGTATGTGCACGAGTAAAAGAGGCCAAAGCAAATCAAATTTCCGAGGCCATGCTTGTTACGCTTGTGGGAAGACGGGCCATTTTGCACGCGAATGTCTTTCGCGTGGTCGTGGTAGAGGGCGAGGTGAAGCGTGCTACGCTGCATCTTGCGAGGGTGAAAATTTTTTAGAGTAGACAAAGAAAAATCGGAAAATTCAGAGTGTCTTGGAGTAGAGAAGGAGTTGCCAATGCCCGGGGTTGCAGCTACTATCCTCGTCAACAAAAATGTGGTGTTGAAACCAGATACTATTATACAGTCGACTTCTGTGGTGGATCCGCTTTTCCTGTGTAATAATAAATACGAATTACTAGGTGAACAAGAACTTGATGTAGGTGCAAATTCTGAACTACCTGTAGAAGTTTGTTTGTCAGCGACGATAATGAAGGAAGGTCGTTTAAGGAAAGAAAGCGATGGATTATTTTCATTACGGCGTTTTAAGAAGCCTACAATTATTCTACGTCATGATACAAAGTTGATGAGCGCTCTCATAGATAGTGGTAGCGACAGATGTTTAGTGAGTTACCGGAATTTAAAAGGTATAAACGAGCCAATTAACCCAGTGCTCTGAGTATCAGAGGTGTAAATTCCAAAAGCCAGGTATCAGGAGAAGTCGATCTATGTATTACGCTGCCTAATAGTAAAAAAATCAATACCAGCGCTTTGATTTTGAAGGACGCCGAATTTAAATATGACGTGATCCTTGGCAGAGATGTTTTGCAGGACGCCGTGCTAAATTTTAAAGAAGGATTCATTGTTCTCGACGGCGTAAAAGTACCGTTTCATGATGTGCAGGAATTGCACGAGCAAAGTAGGAAGGAGATATTCTTGAACACTGTGAGTAATCCAGAATGTCTGATGGCTGACATGCTTGCGAATAAGAGGAAAATAAGAAGATATCTGCTGAGGGAGAGAGAATCAAAAATTGCGAGCAAGGAAGGTGGAAATAAAAAAGATCTAGAGATAAATACTGCAGAAGAGAAGGGTAACCAAGGCCCAACTGCAGGGCGAGAGAATAATGGGAAAGTAAAAAATAAACAGCATGCGAAGAAAATAAGAGAAACTAAGGAACATGCGAGAGGTTTAAAATATAGTAAAAAACGAGAAATAGTTGTTCATTGTGGAGCATTGGAAATGCCCAGAAACTGCTTACGTGTTATTAATGGGTATGTCAAAAAGGCTAAGCCCGGAAGGTATATTATGAATAAGACAATTCTCGCGAATGGTATTTATGTCGCCGAATCTGTTGTGGATATCAAGTCAAATGGGTTTGTCCCTGTAATGCTTTTGAACGTCTCGGAAGACGTGGTATATTTGAGCGACAATACGATGTTAAGTACGATTGAAGAAATTAACGACATGGAAATTGAACACGAGAGTTACATGTCTACCGTGCACGAAGCTGTGCGAGATGCAAATTTGTGCGATGCTCGAGATAATGCGGATCTACCCAAAGTCGACAGTGTTAATGGTGGAAAGTTCAATGCCATCTCTGGTAAAGACGTTGGTTTAGTATCTGCAAAAACGAGGCATTGTGGAAACGATAATCGTATTGATGAAGTAGAAATTAATGCAAACAAAGATGTTGTACCTGAAGGAGGTAGTAACGGGAGACGTCCTCTGACGTGTAACGATGTAAATTGTGAAAATGATGATGCTAAACCATTATTGATGAATTTATTAAACAATTTTAGAGACGTAATTACTCTCGAAGGCGAAAATATTGCAGTCACGAATGTAATGCGACATGATATTGTATTAAAACCTGATGCTCCAGTACTTAACATCCCTCCATATCGAATTCCACATAAGTATCAAAATGAATTATTGGAAGCCAATAAACAGATGTTGAATCAAGGAATAATTGAACCTTCAAGCTCCGAATACAATTTTCCTTTAATCGTGGTGAAAAAGAAGTCGGGCGAGATTCGACCCGTCATAGATTTTCGTGAACTCAATAAAATAATTATCAAGGAAAGTTACCCAATCCCACGAATTGACGAGGTTCTTTATTCGTTAGGTGGTAATTGTATTTTTTCAAGTCTTGATCTCCGCTCAGCCTTCCATCAGGTCGAGTTGGAAGAGAAATGCCGTAAATTCACCGCGTTCAGTATCGGTTACGAGAAATTTCAGTTCAAGAGGTTACCATTCGGGTTATCCTCGAGCCCATCAGTTTTCCAAAGAATAATTTCTTCTGTTCTTGCAAATATCATCGGTAAATTATGTTTTGTATTCCTTGATGATATACTAGTATTTTCCAAATCCATGAACCAACATCTGAAAGATTTACAGAGTGTTTTTGAGAAGCTACGTAGTGGAAATCTGTCCCTTAAACTTGAAAAATGTCATTTTCTAAAAAGCTCAATTGAATATCTTGGACACATTGTGTCGGCAGACGGAATCCGTTGCAAAGAATCGGAAAAACTACAAAAATTCCCGATTCCAAAAAATGTGAAGGAACTACAAAGTTTTCTAGGTGTGGCGAACTATTTCCGAAATCACATCCCGATGTTCGGTTCAATTTCATATCCTCTCTATCAATTATTACGAAAAAACGTTGAATTCATCTGGACGCCTGAATGTCAGAAAGCTTTTGAAAAGATTAAATCTGTTTTAACATCAGATACCGTTTTAAAGCACCCTGATTTTTCCAAGCCTTTTCATGTATTTACAGATGCTTCAAACTATGGTATCGGGGCAGTACTTTTGCAACAAGATAATGATTCAAAAAAATCCATGAAGGCTATAGCTTATTACAGTAAAAGTTTAAATTCAACACAAAAGCGCTATTCAACGACGAAAAAAGAATTCTACGCCATTGTGAGCGCACTTAAAGCATTTAAATATCTCATTCTTGGATACCCGATCCATATTTACACTGATCACAAACCCCTACAACCTTTATTTTTCAAAAAGCTTCCTGACGATTCGGCTATGTCTCGATGGTGTCTAACAGTGCAATGTTTCGAACCAATAGTAAAGTATTTCCCCGGAAAAAAGAATCTAGTTGCAGATTGCCTAAGTAGACTACCCGAGCAATTAACTATTTCTGATCTTGAAGAATGCTCAGAGTTCGACGAGGTTGATGTCTTGGCAGTGACTACACGCCGTGGTGCACTGACAGCCGACGTAGACGATACAGACGCGACGCCCTCTAATCAAGTGGCGCCAGAGTCGACTGAAAAACCCCGACTGACTAACTACGTACCTAAGTTAAAAGACGTATCATGGACTTTAGACGAATTCAGAAATGAGCAACGACTAGACCCATTCTGTTCTGAGGTTAAGGACGCATTACTATCTAGTAGGCAATCTACGATCCCTGACTTAGAAAAATACCTAATTCTGAACGACATTCTTTATAGACGACGACAAATAGACTCTAGGGAAAGTACTATTCTCACTTCGGTTATACCGACATCGCTCATGCACAAGGCGGTGCTGAGTATACATTCCTTGTACCATACTGATGCCACGCATACGTTGTTTAAATTTAAGTTGCGTTATTTTCATTTATTGGAGAAGAGTATCATCCGAAAATTTGTCAAAATGTGTGATGTATGTAAGATTCTGAAGGCCCCCAGTACTGTACCTATTAAAATTTTAGACGCTCCCATCGCTAAAGAACCGTTTGAGGTGGTATCAATGGATTTCCTGGGCCCTCTACCGGTCACAGATCAGCAGAATAAATATATTCTCATTTTGATTGATTTATTTTCGCGTTACTGTAAGCTTTACGCGACAGCAGATCGATTAGCAGATACAGTTGTCTCTTGTCTGGACAGCTGCTTCTCAACCTTTGGCTATCCTAAAACACTTCTAAGTGACCAAGCTCTTGAATTTAAGTCTGCGGCAGTTAAAAAATTCTCTCAAATTCATTGTATTGCGAAAAAAGAGGTCCTCCCTTGGAGTCCTCACAGTAACGCTATTGTTGAACGTAATAATCGCAAAATTACGAATTTATTAAAATTATACATAAATTCTTTGGCGCATACGGAATGGGATCAATGCCTCAACAGCACGGAGAACGCGATAAACAATAGTTTAAATACCACATTGGGGGATACACCCTCGTTCATTGTTTTCAATCGCGATACGTGTCCGAGCTTTAGCGCTGTAACTTTCGAACCTAATTACAGTCACGACACGAACGTCGATATAATAAGATTTCGAGCTCAGGAAGCTGCCCGCATTGTTGAAAACGTTAGAGCTACTATCATAAATAATACCAGTGAAAGAACCATGTATCACAACCTTCGACGCAAAAATAAAAATTTTGAACTCAATGACCGTGTATTATTGCGCAATCACATGCGAAAAAACAAGCTTGATATAGCCTGGAACGGACCAGGTATTATAACAAAAATTAACCGAAATTACGTGGAAATAAAAATAGGCAATAAAATATTCCGAAGCAATAAAAATCATGTATTACCCTTACGTAAAAAGTGTTGAATGAACATGCTATGCGACTTACGACTGACGATGTTAGGAGGTCCACATAATTCTATTGTGTGATTCTTGTTTCGATGTTAATTTTACGTATATTTTTAACTGGAACTTTCCTTATATAACCGTATGTATTTACCTTATATTTCGTTTCGTACTTGGTGTACCGTGTTATTGCGTGCGTGATCGAGTCTGTACCCATTAACTTCACCACCAAGGCTTACATCTGTCCGAGAGCCTTGCTCAGTCCAATAACATCTTGCTCAGTCCAATAACATCTTGCCCGGTTCAATAACATCCTGTGTTTAGAAACGCGGCCCCTCATTGCTGTGGGAGCGAAGGCTGGCTCCCGATTTGTTTTGCAAATAGGTGTGCAGCTGTCGATGCCGTGTGGGACTTGCTGCGTGAAGATTTGATGTTTGTTTTTTTTTCCCATAGCAGCTGTCGCCAGCTGTGACTATTGGTTTCTTTAATTAATTTGACGTAATATTAATTGGTTAAAAATTTTTTTATGAGGCCATGCTAATTGAACTCTGTGTTTGTTTCAATTTCAGAACGAGCACGCTCACGTTCCTGTCGTCCACGATGGGAAATAGAATGACGCATGTGTCGGTGGAGGCACTAACGAATGCCCTAGAGAGCCATCAAGGTAGAGTCTCGGAGGACTGGGTGCGAGCGAACGCGCTCGTCGACATTCTACCGGATAGAGTGTCCGACCTCGGTATTCTTCTTCTTTTCCCTTTAACTCTGGCTTTAGGTGTATCTTTCTTCTACCTTCGCCGAGAACTTCGTCTGTTAGCGGATCGCTTTCGCGCGGAAGATGCCTTACTCCGCCGGCAGCAGCTCAGATCGAGTAACGCTGAGCAACCACTGCGTCACCTGCAAGCAAATAGCGAAGTTTAGGTGTCAGTGAAGCATGTGTTTTTCTTGTTTTTTTTTAATATGTGGACTTTAATTTTTTTGCGTGTCTTCTAAGCGACACTATTTTTCTCATGCGTTTTAAACCGGAATTCTAGTTTTATGTTTAACATATACCTCAGGAATTAGTTGTAAGGTATTAAGTTGATTCACGTTTATAATATGACGTTAACGTAACTCAGTATGTATTATTGTTTTCCGAATTCAGTAAATGTAATGCGAATTTTCTGATAAACTAAATTTCATAGACATTGCGTTGGAATTATTTTCATGTTTGATTATTCTTATATTTAACGAATGTATTGTTCTTACTACAAATTCATGGCAAGTATAACTTTTTATTTTTTAATTATGTTTGAATAAAAGTATTTTATTGTTGTTTCAAGATGCGATTTTCTATTTTTACTGCGTTTAGCATTTACACTGTTCATCACGAATTAATGTTGCGGTAATTGTGATTTCATGGCGAATGTTGATGTAAATGTAATAGATACATACATGCGATGTTTAATAATTACACTTCTTCACGCGTAATGAATATAAAATTTTTTTTCTTCAAAAATATGAAAATAATAAATAAATTTAACGTTGAAAATTTTTTTAAATAAATTTTTGTTGTTTAATTTCATATGATGCCTACGTAGTTTGATATTGATGTTGTTCGTTAATGTCGTAACGTTTATTTTTCTTCGGTGATTTCCTTACAGGTATAGAGATAGTTAAATGTTGGTTCCTTGTACCGTGGATTTTTTTTGGTACGATATTTCTGAAATCCTTCACTACTTTTGCGGTACGCTGATATTGTTCTGTTGCGATTCTTGCCGTCTTTATTTCGATGCGTTTTACTTATATTTACGAATGTTTTTTTTCGATAAACATATTATTGTTGTTGTACTATTGCGTTTTTCAATACGGGTATTGTTTGAAGAAAATGGATATCTTTCACTCTTTATTACGAAATATGTTCATAACCTGCGGCTCTCATCTTCTTTTGGTTGGTGGGGGTATATTGCGCATTTTCACCTTGCATACTTTTTCAATCTTAGAAATTTACGCCTTTAGATAACTTTGTCATTTCTTGGAGTTATGAATTTTAAATTCTGAGCGATTTATTCCCTTTTGAGTAATAAAACAGGTATGGTGGGGAGGTGTGTGCCAACATGGTCACGCATTTACCCTCGTGCACATGTTTAGTACGTACGTTTCGGGCCACGCCTGGTGCGACTTGCGCACCATGCGCAGCTGAGTCAGCATTTTGTGTGTATAAAAGCCCCGTGTTCAGCTAGCAGAGCGCATTTGGTTGTACTACCTCCTTACCTCAAGTACACGCTGAAAAGTCTACTCGTTCTACTCAATATCCACCCTTAGATACGCGTCAGATGCGGCACAATTGCATGCATCTATATCTACCCACTCTTTACAATTCATGCACTCAACCTTCTCATCCATTACACTTGCACCTCCCTTCCTTGAACTTGAACTTGAGGGCCGACAGTGTCGGGGCCTTTGTAACGGCCTACAATTCCCTCCACAATTTCCACACAAAGAGTTCAGCGCCTGGTACCAGGCTTGTCCACTAAACTACTCAGGATCTACCAATCCTTGTCACAAGCCACCATTGGATGGCATCACCGGGACAACCAGTGTGTCAAAACACCATCCCCAGGCACATTGGGTTATTACAGCCCACTCTACCCGACTGGCTCATTCCAGTCACTGTCTCTTTCTCCAGGCACGCACAAGAAACATTTTCATAGCTTCAACGATACTCAAATTACACTCCTGATCTAGTCCAGCAAGACAACTCATACCGCAATCATCTTCAGCACATCTGGCATACCACTCATTCCCTCCATACTGCTCAAGCACCACATTCATGAGACTTTCTCTCTCCTGCTCATACTTACTACATTCCAGCACAAAATGCTCAATTGTTTCCTCCACTCCACTGATACACTGCCGACATAATCTGTTATTATTCTCATTCCACCTCCATGTACGTCTGCTCACACTCAATGACTTACATCTCACAGCACACAAGAGTTGACTTCCAAAACTACCATCATAGAAAATCTCAAACTTAGGTGCTTCTTTTTTCATATACCAGTCAAGTGTAGGCTTCTGCACCATGCTAAGCTTCCACTTATTCAATCCATACTCTTTTGTTTGCCTCTCAATCTCTTTCTTCCACCTCTTGCAGTCCCACTCAGGCCCTACACCTCCAGCATTTATTAAACTTCAGTCATCCACAGGTCTCCCAATTCTAACATGAATAATCTTTTGCATACTAAGCTTCCTTGCATACCCCCAACACACTTTCTCCCAATAGCTTACACTCAGATTCCATTCAAAAATTCGCTTTACCCATCTGCTATTCTGCATTCTTTCAATTCTCACCTTATAATTCAGCACCGCTTTCATCATTCTTTCTGAAAATAGGCTCCACCCAAGGTCACCTCTAATGGCTTCTGTAGCTGTCCATTTCGGAGCACCCAATGCTAACCGTCCTACCTTATTTTGTATTACATCCAGCTTTTCAAGATCACTTCCATTCCAGGCAAGAGCACTCATACCATACATGACACTAGGTACAGCAACATACTTCCACATTCCTCTCACACATTCATACTTGTTTGCTCTGTATCTGGCCACGCTGCTTAATCGTCCACTCCACTGCATAGCTTTTGCCACTTTCTCACCCTTAGTTCTAGTGCATCCATCTTCACTTATCATACAACCTAGATATTTGTATTCTTTTGTTCTACCTATTCTGATTTCTCCAATATTCCACAGTCTGTCTCTATCAGTCTCATCACTATGTATAACCATAACCTTGCTTTTGTCGGCACCGAAGTTTATCTTGAAATCTGTACTATAACCGTTCACAATGTCAAGCATCCTTTGCAGTTCATTTCCACACTCACTAACCACAACCACATCAACAGCATACAACAAACAGCTCAGTCTCTCATTACCAACTTTCAGTCCTAAGCCACTCCTTCTCAGTCGAACTGCTAATTCTTCTGTGTACAATCCAAACAACAGGGGAGACAGAGTACAGCCCTGTCTCACTCTTCTAACACTCCTTACTTGCCCCATTTCCAAATTTCCTAACCTGTAAATAGCGCTTGTGTTCTCATACAGACTTTGTACAATTTTTACTATTTTTCTGCTAAACCCCACTTTTCTCAAAACTTCAAAGAGCCTAACCCGATCCACTCTGTCATACGCTTTTTCAATATCCAGGAATGCTAAATACACCTTCTTATCATCCTTCCTCATTCGCTCAATTATTTCACTCACTACAAACAGATTATCTTCCCACGTCTATCTTGCCTAAAACCATTCTGTTCTTCACCTAGGACTCCAAACTCCTCAACTAAATTTTTCATTCTCTCATTCAAAATACCACAAAATATCTTACATACAGTGTCACCCAGTGCAATTGGTCTGTAATTTTTAAGTTCTTTCATACTCTTATGTCCACCCTTATGCAACAGAACTACATTACACTTGTTCCAGTCATCCGGTACTCTTTCACTCTTCCATATCTCATCAAATAAACATTTCAACATACTGACTACACTCTCTCCTCCACATTTATAGAACTCATATGGGATCTTATCAGGGCCACATGCCTTTCCATTTTTCACTTTCTTCAAAAAACTTCCAATCTCTTCACAAGTGATTTTGTCTTCCATTTGCAGTTCACGTTCATCAATCAGAAAATTTATGGGTGCATCATCTGTAACCTGCTCATTCATTCCACCAATGTCCTCCCAGTATTCTTCAACTGCTTTCACCATTTGCATCCTATCTTGCACACTGCAACCATTAACTACTAATTCATCAACTTCAACTTCACTACTTCTATCATTACCTTGTATAAACTTATACCAATCTTTTATTCCATCCGGACCTTTCTTTCTTAGATTTTCAACTTGGTGTCTCTCCTCTATAACTCTAGCCTCATTAATCATTCTCCTTACTTTCTTCTGCTGGTCCTTGTACTCATTCCATGCACTCTGCCATTCATCCTCAGTAATTCTGTTTCTTTCATACATTTTCCTCCTACTGCGTTGTTTCTTGTTTAGAGTCTTTCTTCTCATTCGTTTTTCCTTTATCTCACTTGTAAACCACCTGGCATTCCCTGTCCCTTTTCTAAATTTAATTCTACCCATCTTTTGCTCTGCCACATCATACAAGGTTCTTGCAATCTCACTATTTAGGGCATTTACATTTCCATACCTGTTCCAGTTACATCTACTCAGTTCATTTCTAAATTCTTCCCAGTTTGCCATTTTTATACGCCAATTTTCTTTAACTCTGCTGGTCTTCTGCATTGACTTCTTTCCACCCCAATTATATTCTAGCACAAGCATTCTATGGTCACTGTCAATATCAAAATCACCTTCATCTGCAAACATTTTTTTGACACACGCTCTAGCTCTACTATTCACTATCATATAGTCAATTGCAGTTTTAAATTCCCTGCTTTGCCATGTATGCAAGCCATTTCCTATTGTGACATTCAGGTTCTCAAGTTCATTCTCATCACAGAAATCAATCAATTTTTGTCCATTTGCATTCACAGGCTCACCAAGTATACCAACATGGCCATTCATGTCACCCATCACAATCAGAGGGCATATGCCATGTTCTTGCACAATTCTTGTTAATATTTCATACTTTTTCACATTCTCTTGATGAGCTAAAATCCCACCAGTTGTCATATAACATACAATCACAATGACACATTCTCTGGCATGCATTCTTTCACACTTTATTACTAACATATCTTCATTCTCAGGTTCATTTCCAACAGGAAGTTCCTCTAATTTCCAATTCAGAGCATTCCTTATAGTCAGACCAACTCCACCACCTCTTTTGGTAAATGTAAAGGACTTGACCATAATTGATATTCAAATTTTCGATGCCTTAATAATGTTAATGACATGGAAATAAACAAGTTTTCTTCAATGTACTTTCCGGCGGAAATGAGTATTTTAAAAGTTATGGCGTTAAATGAGTTACCGGAACTCCATTGTGCATCACCCTATTACAAACGTAGAAAGGTTGGGTCGTGAGGGGTAGCCACAGTTCTTTTAGTTTTATAATTTTCACTAAAAGAACTGTTGCTACCCCTCACGACCCAACCTCTTTACGTTTGTGATAGGGGGTTTGCTCTTCGTCGGCTTGGTTGGCGCGCGGGAACGCCTGTTTACTTTCACGTCGGACCGCGCGGTATATTTTTCCCCGCCTCAAACACTGGAGTTACGGTAACTCATTTAATGCCATAACTTTTAAAATACTCGTTTCCGCCGGAAAGTCCATTGAAGAAAACTTGTTTATTTTCATGTGATTACCATTATTAAGGCATCAAAAATTCGAATATCAATTATGGTCAAGTCCTTTACACTTACCCCTCTTTTTTGCCAACTTACAAGCCCTTTTCCTATCATATGGTACTTACTCTCCCTACATTTTAAACTGACTCTGTCACGCATTTGGGTCTCTACTACACCAACACAATCTAAATCTCCATTCTCAAAGTCTGCTACAAGGTCATCTAACTTCCCTGCATTCCATTAGTGATGTACCGATGTATCGGTATCGGTATCGGCAGTATCGGCCATTTTTAGTGGTATCGGTATCGGCAAAATTCGGCCGATACTTTACCGATACTTTCCAATAATACGTATTTTATCATTGAAATGAAGGTCATAAATCATGGAAGTAAAAGTATGTAACCTATTAATACCCGTTGTGTGTTTATTCATATATTTATTTGGTACGTGTACGCTTCTTAAGAAACATAGGGTGCGTGAGTTTGCGGTATCATGGATACCGAATTCCTCAGTGTAACATTGAAAGACGGCGTTTCCATGCATTTAAATATTCGACATTTTATCAGGATAGGTTTTGTTAGGATAGGTTAGCTTAGATTAGGATAGGCTAGGTTAGCACAGGTTAGGTAATACTGACAGAATTTTTTCTCGGGTCCGCCTAGCTTGACGATGACATTGTCCATGGAATTTTCACGTGTCCTGCTACTATCTAATAATACCCCTGGTTTATTTGGAGTCCGTTTCTTTAATTTTTTTTTGTCATGCTCATAAAGAGAGTTATAGTGACCGTATCTGTGATACGAGTTTCACCAGTGCCTAAGTACAAGAATATTTTTCATCACGGGTGCTGTTAGGATGGATACATTCGTTGGGCACCACATGCACATCTGGAAAATTTGTTCAAGAAAGTTAGTGAATCTCGTCATTTTTGACGGGCTGTGCATACTTGTAATCAAATAAAGAGCCTATTCATACCTAGTAAATTTGTTAGCTAACTGTTGAATTATAGCATTTAATCAGGCCCGCTAACTGAATTCACTACTTTGAATTCCCGATGAGTCACGTACGGTCATAACTGAAAGATATGTAGCACGAATAGTTAAACCCTGCAGCGACATAAAATTATTATACTTTTACGACTAAAACCTATATAGTTTGACCTAATATCTATTTCTTAAAGTATGTGACAGGCTAACAAGAACCAAAACAATTTAAAAAAAGTTGTAGGTCCATTTGAAAGTTTTGGTGAATTTAATATAGAAGTAGCTGAAAATTCTATTTTAATTTAGCTTGTAAATCGTCAAAATATTCCGAAGCTAAGAATTTATTTTAATTTAGCAAGTATATCGCCGTTCATAACGAATTTTGTATTTTTCTTCGATGTTAAGATGTTTGAAAAATTCGCGAACAATCTTATAGTTGAATACATCTGAACGGGTCAGTTGATTGCTTTAATCGCAACTTGACGAGGAATTTAAAAACGAGGAAAATTCCAAGGAACTTGATCATATTTACTAGAAATACGTTTCGGAGTCCAGCTCCATCATCAGTTCGTAAAAGTAAATTTCATTATGACTACAATAAAAGAAAAAATAAAATGTTGGATACAGTCATTAAAGGAAATCACGAAAACAAAAAAAAATCAAAACATGTCACAGAGAAAATTAAATCGACAAGGTCTACTTGCAATTTGCAATGGGTAGGAACTGTCAGCATTGTGGAGGGCCAGTTTTCATTTGAAAATATGTTGCGACTCTAAAATTCCGAGGTCACATGTAGTTGAAGCCGAATCTAAGATTTTGAAGTCCGCGGAGTATATCGGTACGTTGCATTCTACAGCGTGATTACGTACGAATTTAGCGAATTGGTTCCCCGTGCGGAAGCTTCAACTCCGATGTTCGGCCATTCTGATATGAAAATTTTGTGCCATCATGCCGACGTATGATTATGTGCACTGCACACAGCTGTACAAGTGTAAGAATAAATCAGAAAGGCTCGCTTCTCCATCAAAAGTGTATCCTTGTACCGGAATTGTATAATTTTAAGATTGCTTCTTTTTTCCGGTACAAGGATACGCTTCCGATGGAAAGCAAGCCTCTGATTTATTCTCATCAGTTGTACGGTTGGGTGCAGTGCACATCATCGTACGTCGGCATGACGTCACGAAATTTTTATAACAGAATGGCTGAACATCGGAGTCGAAGCTTCCGCTCAGAGAACTAATTAGCTTACCCCTCACACTCCGCAATACGTAATCACGCAGTAAAATGCAACGAACCAATATCCTCTGCGGACTTCAAAATCGTAGATTCGTCTTCAACTGCATGTGACCTCAGAATTTTAGAATCGTAACATATTTTTAAACGAAAACCAGCCCTCAACAATTCTGATAGTTCCTACCCATTACAAATTGTAATTAAATAATAATCTCGTCGATTTTAGTTTTTCTGAGGCATGTTTTAATTTTATTTTTATTTTCTTGATTTTCTTTAATGACTGTATCCAACAATTCGTTTTTTCTTTTATTGCAGGCATAATGATTTGGACATTTACGAACTGATGATGGATCTGGACCCCGAAACGTATTCCTAATAAATATGATCAAGTTCCTTGAAATTTTCGTTTTTAAATTCCTCATCTTATAGATGGTTGCGTGTTTGCGGAAATTTTCGGTTTCGGGGCCTATAGAATTTTCATGTTTTCTTTTCGCCGAAGTATGTACTCGTATTTGGTGTGAATAACACGAAAATGACAACCCTTTTTTGGAGAAATTGTTTTGGTCCTCTTTTTGAGCCAGTTGGTATAAGAGCTAGTCTACATTACGTTGCAATACGATTAGAAACACATATCTATTGAATGGATTTCATTTTGTTTTTTCTCAGCAATATAGTTAACATAGCAAGAGCAGTTTTATTATTAAATATATTAGCAAATAGTTTTATTATAACGCCCATGTAGGGCTTATAATGGTTTTATTTTAATACTAGTGTGCACGGCCCGCCAAAAATGGGATTCAATGCCTTCCAGGAACGAATTTTCAAGATGTAGATGACAAACAAATACAGTATATCCATCCCAACAGTACCTGTGATGAAAAATACTCGTATTTTTGTACCTGCGCACTGGTGAAACTCGTATCACAGATACGGTCATTATAACTATCCTTATGAGCGTGACAGAGAAATGGAAGAAACAGACACCAAACAAATAAACTAAGGGCAAGGGTATTATTAGGTAGCAGCATGACCCATGAAAATGCCATGGACAATGTCATCGTTAAGCTAGATGGACCCACGGAAAAATTCTGTCAACATGATCTAACCTATGCTATCCGAATTCTATGTCGTGACTCGCACCGCCGAAAAGCACGTTCACGACGCGAAGGCCTAGCGATCGTCATTACATGGTAGCAACTGCGGTTCTTGTAAGCCCTACACCAATAATGCATTGTCCACTGTTGCCAATACGTACGGGAACGGAGAGTCGGGTAGGTTTAAAATGTTTATGCCGAGCACATATGCATAAGAACACATAAAGTTCTCTTGACTCGGAGTTCCCATCCGGTAACAAATCACCATTACTCAAAAACGATGACTTCGGTCACATCTATTCTCAAAATTACTATATTTAATTTAATGTCTTAATTATTCAATACCTGAAAGCTGCACAAAAGCGACATGGTTAGGAAAAATGTGCAAATTACGGCGATCACAACAACCTATCCAATACTACTAACCTATCTTGATAAAATTTCAAACATATCAATGCATGTACAAACGATCTTTCAATGTTACACTGAGAAATTCGGTATCCATGATACCGCAAACTCAGACATCCTATGTTTCCTAAGGAGCGGACACAGAATAAATACATAAACAAACGCACAACTGGTATTACTAGGTTAGATGATTGTTAAAGTATCGGTATCGGTAGTAGTATCGGTCAAAGTATCGGTATTTTCAAGTATCGGGGTATCGGTATCGGTATCGGCAAAAAAATGGGTATCGGTATCGGCCAAAAAAATGGTATCGGTACATCACTACATTCCATCCACGCACATTTATACATCCAAACCTCACAACACTATTGGGAAATTCATGACATTTTTCATTTTTGCTCTGATGGCTTTTTATTCATCCTGTTCCACCTTCCATTGCAATATGAGTAGCCCCAATCTAATGGATGTATCTCCTAGAGAGTTTCATCTCACCTTCTTGTGTAAGGTGGATTCCATCTCTACGAAAACACCCACTCTGGATCACGCTCTCCATATCAAGGAAGCTGGAACCCAATTCCCGCTTTCTCATACTCTCAGCCTTCATACTCACAATCCTTTCATGCACCTCCTTCCGCACCCTTTCATACTCTTCATTACAAGCTGGAATTCTCAGAATGCTGGTCATAGCCACTCTGACATTCTTCTTACTCGCACCTTCGATCACTTTCATAATTGCGTTCACCGTACGTTCTCTCCCACATTCAAGCAATCCATTGCCACCTCCTTGCAGTACAAACATACCTTTGTCTATTCCATCTATTATTCTCTCAGCATGCCTACAAATCTCCTCCACTCCTTTCCCTCTCATGCTCGTACATCCGCTACTGTCACTCATCTTGATAAACCTATCCAGATTCTCAACCATAATGTCTCCACATATTCTAATTGCAGGTCTTACTCTCCCTTTCATACTATTCTTACGTTCACTTCTTCCACTCATATCACTCTTATTCTTACGTTCACTTCTTCCACTCATATCACTCTTTCCATCCATCTTCCTTTCATTCACTTCCACTGCAGGCACCTGCACCTTATGTGGCCCATCAACAGGTTGCTCGTCCACTCTCTTTCCATTTGTACTTCTTTCATCATGCTGGTTCATCCTTCTACTTTCATCTGTCACACATGCCCTATCATTTACTGCATTTGCTCTCCTTGCACCATCATTTGCCTCGTCATCCACTGCATTTGCACTCCTTACACCATTATGTGCCTCATCATCCACTGCATTTGCACTCCTTGCACTATCATTTACTGCATTTGCACTTCTTGCATCTTTCTCTTTCTTTCTTGCATTCAGCTTTCTTTCATCCTCTAGATCACACCTCAAGCCAACATTCAGAGCTTTCAGCCTTTCATTCTCTTCCTCTAACTTATTTTTCAAATCATTCAGGCATTTCCAGCACGTAAACACAAGATCATCCAACTTTCTCTGCCCCATCTCTCTCAAACCCTGGCATGTATCCATATCCACCCACTCTGAACAAGTGTTGCACTGAATCATCTCCTTCATCCCACTTGCACCTCCCGTCCTTAGACCACTCCTCCTTGTGTTTTTAGCCATTCTCAAACACAAACTTCTATTCCAACACAAACTTTACAGGCAGAGGGGCCTTCACTCAAT
Source organism: Morinoia aosen (assembly GCA_030386875.1). NCBI lineage: Eukaryota > Metazoa > Arthropoda > Malacostraca > Amphipoda > Talitridae > Morinoia > Morinoia aosen. Next base: position 10,398,776 of record CM059567.1, on the reverse strand, counting down.
GAGTCTACTAAGGATCCAGTTATCAAACAAAAGGAACAAAAACGTCAACTACTCCCACAGTTATTATATACAAAGTCACACACTATACTTCTATTCTATTCAAACCCACCGCGCGCTCGCTAAGCCCGTAATCATCGACTGGTCAAATGTGAACTTTTATTCTGTGAGGGCACTGTCGGCTGGGTCTATACCATGTCACACTCTATACCATTTGTATGCAAAGAAAGCTTACCAGTCAAGACAACTCAGTCAAAAATTGCAAGTCACGACACCGATGCTCTGTCTCAACTCTCATGCAACAAAAAGAACTACTCGCACAAGCACTCCATACAATGTCACCTACTACTCTCACAGTCACCCTATACCATACCAGCTTACCAGTCAAAACAACTCAGTCAAAAATTGCAAGTCATAACACCAATGCTCAGGCTTAACTCTCACGCAACAAAAGAACTACTCTCACGAGCACTCCATACAAAGTCACACACTGTACTCACGTGAATACACAACTATACCATTTTTTCAACAACTTCACTTTAATTCACCACAATTTTCGTCGGAGGAACAAAAACACAAGTGCGCACGCCAAGCGAGACCTTCGTCCCTGTCCTATGACCAGTCCTATTTCTTGTCATTCTTGTCTTGGACGGCAACCACTCCGAGAATTTATTTGGAAATAACCGCATCCGCCACAAACGAAAAAGAAAGAAAGAAGAAAGAAAACCGTTTATTTCCAAGTTGATACATGAGATACATGCCAACATATTGGCTTTTGAAAATTTCTTAATATAAGACGTCCTAAAAAAAGTTCTATGCGAGGAGTACTAATTGAAAACCATCCGCTGTGTACAAATAGATAAGCCATACGAGGAATAATAGTAGATAAACTATACGGGGTGTGCTAATAGACAAACTATCAGAGGTGTACAAATAGATAGACCATACGAGGCATAATAATAGACAGAATATACGAGGCGTACTAATAGACAAATCATACCTACGTGGCGTGCTAATAGTCTAACTCTGTCAAGGGGTAGTTGAATAAAAAATGAAAATATTATCTACTGGATATTTTATATTCCAAGAGATTGCTAACAACTTCTATATAATTCGAATACTACTAAAGAATTCTTCGGAACTCCCAAGTTATTTGTCGAGATTCCGGCCATTGCTTGAACGCTGAGGTCCTTTGCGGACTTTATAAGGCACAAAAAGGCCTTTCGCAATAAAGGGCATAGGCTGTGCTCCTGTAGCATTAGCTACAAAGTGTAAAATTATAAAATTTCTCATTCGCACTCAAATAGCCTAATTATTGACATTAAAAATCTTACTCTAAATTATTATTAATAATTTTCTACTTATAATTAGTAATCCTTGAAATTTTTGTGAAAATGCATAAGATATAAAATAGCGCTCGACATTTTCGAGAGAGAAGCCTCTGTGATTGGCAACACCGCGCGGGACGCTTGGTTTTCCGCGTCACTCTCTCGTGCCTCTTTAGCTTGTGCATACAGCGTTCTTGTAAGTGAAAGAAATTTAGTGTTCAAATAGAGCAAAATCTGGTAAAGTATATCGTGTCATTTCTTAGTGTGCATTGTGTTTAAGTATAAGGATCTGGTCAGTGTCGTGATATATAGATAAACATGAAAATAGTCGTAGAAGTCGTAACATAGCATGGCTCATTCCAAGAGCTATCTCAACATGACGTAGCGTAAATTTTGCGTGTCATGTGCATTTCTTGTGTCAAGATTATAGTAAGATGCTCAACTATGTCATTTCCTTACTACAAAAATTATATACTTGCAGCTGTCATTATGATATTGAAATTCGTTCATCAAATACTTCGTGAGACCGCACGGCAGATTTGCCGGCGTTTTTTGTGAAAAATGGCGGAGCGTAAACTGCTGTGTCATGTCATTTTATGTTCACGGTATTATGTTCTGAATATTTTTCTGTTGCTGCACGAGATACGTTTAGTGTTTCTTTTCTCAGGTAGATATTATTCTTTTTTTTACTACAAGACATACTTGCAGTGTTTTTCAGTATGATGGACATATTAATGAATTTAGGACTGCTTTCTTTTCATTTCTCGTACGGATATAGATATATTATAGAGTACGAAATTTATTCATTCATGTTCTTGCAATTTTTAGCTATTTCGTATTTCAGTTAAATTCCTCGAATCATGGTACTTAAATCTCATGTATTTTCCATAATTCCACATAATATAATAACAGATTATTACTGCTTTAAAAAAATCACAAGTCTTGCTGTCATGCTTATACTGTAATTCAAGCATAAAGGAACAGCCATTGCCGGCTTGTAACCTTTCTATTTTCTTCCTGAGCCTGTAAAGAAATCAATAGCTTTGAGTTAAATCTATGGAAGAAGTTCAGGGCTTTCTCCGAGATGGGAAATTTACATTGCAGTGTAGGGATTGTCAGTTGTGGAATTTTTCCTTGATGCCTCTTCGAGAACCTTCTCATTCAGCGTCTTCGATTATTGCAGACCCTTGACGGCCCCAAACACCACAACACACATTCCTTGGGCTTGAGCTTTACAAGTTAAATTCGTGTGGCACATTATCTCTCACTAAACCATCGAGATACACCACATAGATTGCTTAATTTTGACGTGAGACGATCTGACCTTTGGTCATATTTCACATTGAAATCCCTTGTTTCGGAGCTAGTAGAGCCTAGTATATTACTACTAATGGCAAACTAATCTACCGCTCAACCACGAAAACTTGCTTCTAACATCGTGGAATTATTCTAAAGTCTAACCCATAAATAGTGACTCATCCACACGTCACGGGTGGCTTTGCTATTCTGTCAGTCGTTAAAATTTAACAGACTGCGACACTCCACAAACACACTCACTTACACCTGGCCAACGTCATCGCTCACCGGACCTCGCCTGCACGGAGTTTTCCCATCTAAGAGAAGATCGTCCGAAATCAAGCACGCCATCGGTCATCACGGTTTCTTTCAATAAACAAAATCCCAGCTGAGTGATTCCCATGAAGTGTCTTATCATCCCTCTCTGACGATTTCGAAAAACACTGTTTGAGAAAAATGTTTAAGGTTGGAAGTTAATAACTAACCATACCCACCAATCTTAACACTCCTTCTAATCAGCCTAAAATTAATAACGCTGATAATTTTACGACTAAGCGGAGCAATGGCGGGGGTTCCTCACGTCTTCGGCGACAAATGTAAATCTAAAACTAAAACGTGCGTCAGATCTTCTTGTTCGAGTCCTAAGCCATCGCGACGGATTCGAGAAAGCTAAGGAGCGTGGCGACAGAAGGCGGCCACCTCAGATGGAAATCGGCCGTGAACGCGAGTGCACCTTCTTCTTGTGTGCTCCGCGGGACTCGGCATTCTGCCCTGGCTACCGGGGACTTTTGGGTCCTTGACAGCCGGCTACAGTAAAGAGTGTTCGCCTGAACATTGTTTTCGAAGATCTTCAGGTGAGACTCGCGCTAATGACGCTCCGCTTGTCCTTAATTATCTTAAATTTCAGCGTTACCGGCCCCAGATGGGTTACCGGTAAATTTGTGTGTCGTAGGGCCCGTTAATGCGGGGAGTTGAGTCCACTTGTTAGGGTGGCTGCACAAGTGTTAACTGATCGCAGAAGTTTGGGTAAAATGTATTGTGTCTTAAGGTTTTGCTTTTTACGCAAAAAATAGAAATATGTATATGCACATGTGTGTATATATATGTACGAACGATCTGGAGAGTGAAAGGAGTTGTCTATTTTTCGCAATGTTTAAGGTTTTCATAGTACATAACAGAAAAATTACAAAAAACAGAATAACAGTTTATTTGCAATGAAACAAAAAGCAATGATTGGTTTCAGAATATCTGAATGTAAGGATCCTTAGTTGATACGCACACATGAGTATCGTAATACCCATGGCACTAGTCGAAACAAATGATAACAGGAAATGTATTCCAATTGATGCTTAATCTAGGTTTGATAACATACGTAATTACAATTATAAAAAACAATTAACTTCAGTGATGATGCATTATTGAAAACACTTTTTTTCTTCAACAAATTGCTCTTAGATCACCTTTGGGCACAAAGTAAGTTTTCTCCTCTTTATATCTTCCTCATCTTCCTCTTCCTCCCAGTGTGTACTAGAGTAGATGAACCAGTCGAAAGTGCATTTTATGTCATTCCTCTCCGTTTCTGTGCAAGCATCAAACTAGACCGTCATGGTACCTATGTGTGTGTATGTTGATCAATTACAGACATTCTGCACCATATTACAGAGATAATGTATTTTTTCTAATATGAAATTGTAAAGCATCCATGTAAAAAAAAATTCGTTGTGTGATCATCCATTTATACTGCAGTAATATACTTATTCGGCTTATAGTTATATGCTTTTAATAATGTGATACCTATATATGTTTGTTTATCAATTGACGACAATTTGCACCATATTTCAAAGATAATGTGATTTTTTTTCCAAAATGAAACCTTTATAGGACATTAATGTTTTCTTTCTTATTCACGTCCCACAATCGTTTTCATGTTTCTGTTTTCATGTTTCGTTTTCATGTTCAGAATGCGTATGTATTGCCTCGATGCATAGAAATGCATTTGTGTATGCTTACGAGTTAGGTGTAAATATGTGCGTGGGTATATGTGTGCATGTGTATGTGTAAATATTTACATGTATACGTGCACATATGTGTGTACTAGACTGACAACTAGCATTTCACTAGAGAAAATGGTCTTTTTTCTGTGCACTCTCAACTTGTAACGTTACCTAACTCGTCATATCTTTAGTATTGTAAAGCATTCATGTAAAAACTATACATTTGCTGTGCGATCATCCATTTATATTTAAATAAAATGCTTGTTAACTAATGACCGTTATGTTAAAATTGTTGAATCAGAAATACAAAACCTATAATCTTCTTGGTCCTCATGCTTATATGAACACATGTGTGTGTATGTGTGTGTGTGTGTGTGTATGTGTGTGTGTGTGAGTGTGTGTATGGATATATACACACATGCATACGTATGTGTACATATGTGTGTATATGGATAAATATTTGTACACAAGGAGTTCCGAGACTCGAACTCAGGACTTAGAAATTACCGGCGCGATAATTTCTAAGTCCTGAGTTCGAGTCTTGGAACTCCTTGTGTACATTTATTTCGTTTCAACTTGTGGAAGCAGCAGCTTCTCGTACCAGAATCATTATCTGTTTCTGGGAGTTTACTAGACTGTGAACTCTCGATAAAAATAAGGAGTAAAATATATGTCGGGACAGCACGTACCTGCACTGGGCCAAGCATTGCTATCGTTGGGCTTCGGTCACCTTTTTTAGGGTGATCGATAGCGCATTCGGTAGCGTGCCGGCGCGGTAATTTCTAAGTCCTGAGTTCGAGTCTCGGAACTCCTTGTGTACATTTATTTCGTTTCAACTTGTGGAAGCAGCAGCTTCTCGTACCAGAATCATTATCTGTTTCTGGGAGTTTACTAGACTGTGAACTCTCGATAAAAATAGGGAGTAAAATATATGTCGGGACAGCACGTACCTGCACTGGGCCAAGCATTGCTATCGTTGGGCTTCGGTCACCTTTTTTAGGGTGATCGATAGCGCATTCGGTAGCGTGCCGGCGCGGTAATTTCTAAGTCCTGAGTTCGAGTCTCGGAACTCCTTGTGTATATTTATTTCGTTTCAACTTGTGGAAGCAGCAGCTTCTCGTACCAGAATCATTATCTGTTTCTGGGAGTTTACTAGACTGTGAACTCTCGATAAAAATAGGGAGTGGATATATATTTATATATATATATATATTTTTCTTCTTTTTGATGCTTCCTTAAAATGACACTTGTGAACATTGACCGAAACAAGCGATTTCATATATTATTTCCTGGCGTAAAGAATTGCGAAGTTTTATGTCATGTACATGTAAACTGTCAAAAGTGTTTTCACCCCACAATGAAAATGCATCGTCCATGAAATTGTGTTATCTCTTACAATTATCATTACATGTATTATCAAATGTAGATTAAGCTAGATTAGGAGTTCATTGCCCTCAATCATTTCTTTTGACTAGTGACACGAGTTTTTCAATACTCGTGTGTGTGTATCATCTAAGTGTATTAATTTTAAAATATTTTAAAAACCAATGATGGTACTTTTGTACCATCTCTATTGGCAATAAACCGTTTTCTTTTCTTTCTTTTCATAGCAGTGCTGAAATAGTGTAATTCCATTCCCCTACCGTCACCAACCAAAAGCCGAACAGAAGACGTGAATCACGTGATGTCTCAATCAAATACCGTTCATCTAACATCGGGCAGAAAGCTCTGTCAGTATCTTTGGGATGCTTTATTTCCAATCAAGCCTGATACATATGATCTTAAGCATTGGTTTTTCAAATGTCTTATAACTAACCCTATATATAGGACACCATGACGGTTCCCCCGTTAAGTCGGTGCCCATTTCCGACACCTGGGTTGAGTGGGGTATTGTGCTTGAGCATTCCCTTATACCCAACGGGGAAAATCTCTGCGCCAGCGCCAGGATACGAACCCTCGTCTCCAACATACAAGGCTGATCCCTTAACCACTGTGCCACGGAGAGCACTCCTTTATCAGGCACCTTACTGTGGAACAGACTCCCCCAGATCATCAAAACCCCTCAAACCCTAAGAAAATTCAAAACTAAAATGGCTCTCTATCTTGCGTCAACACAAGAAGTGTGAAATGCAGTACGTGCTGGAAAATAAGTCAGGAACTTTTATTGCCAATTATCTTCTCTCTCGTTACATTATACAACAATCAAGACAGATTTATAATATGCACGTGCAATGTGACTGCCCATACGCAAGTATTAAGTACATGTATGTACGCGCATGCGGTGCTCGTAAGTACGTATATGTGTATATATGCGTATGGATATATGTGTATGTATGTGCGTGTCTATATATGTAGAACATATTCCCCTCCTAAAATGTTCATGTTGATCTTGTGTGACACAGTGTCGTCCCTTACACTCTTCTCGTATGCGTTCGGCCACACCATTTTAGGTTGTTTTGATTTTCTCATTTTGCCCCAGCAACGTTGATAGTGTTACGATTGGCATTGTACAACGATCCTTCTCAGCTATTTTGAATCCGGTGAACTTTTCTGTACCAAAGCTAGTAGCATACTAAATTTAAATTTTTGTGTTATTGTAAAATCTTTCATTTTATCCGTACCAGTTATTTAGCTTACTAGTTGATACAGAACAATGTAAAATTGCCTCTAATATCAACCTCGCAGTGAAAAATTGAATACTCTAATGAATATTCAAAACAGGAAAATGAGTTGAATGACTGCTCTAAGTTGACAGACTTTCCACGCGAAGCCTTTCCCCGTGAAACCTCCAGCAGCATTAACCGATGTTTACCTTCATATAACAGACCTTCTCCTCCCCTCTCCTCCCGATGTTTGCCCTCATATAACAAGCCCTCTCCTGCATCTGCCACAAACAACTGCAGAGTGCCTACAAAAAATAGGTTTTCATTGCTTTCCGATGCTGATACAGCGGATGAAAAGCCCTTCTCAGACACGAGTATAAATCAACATCCAATCACACACTCAGAAGCAGTGAAATCCACAGGAAGAGAGAAATCGCTGCAAAATTGTAGTAAAAAATCGATGGAAAAACCATCCAACTACATGCACAATCATCACCAGAAAAATAGAAATGACACGAGCATTTCTCAGTTCTCTGCAGATCCCCATACAAGCAATCACAACAGCCGGCCCATTCAGAGCCAGAAAAACGTAAATTCCCCGCACCTCTCCGAACCTGTTAACGATGTGAAAAGTACGAAAAAAACGTCTCCACTCCCATTTGTGAACGCATGAATTCCACAATGGATGAATTGATACGATCCTGGAAAATAGAGCTGATTCCCACCAAAGCTGATGAACAATGCCTCCTTCATGCAGTAGCTCATATACTTACGAAACAACCAGCATCAAAATGGAACTACAATTCCTTAAAGACTGCAATCAAAACGGAGAGCAAAGTAAACCAAAGCACATATGCTAAATTTGTTGACAAAAACAGCGGAGACAAGCAAAACCTCATAAATAATTACATCGACGACAAATATTTTGATCAAGCTGCTGTAGACCTAATACCAATAATCATCTCGAACGTGACAGGCCAAAAACTTCTCATCCTGGATGAGCAGGATCATTGTGTCTTGAAAATATCAGTCGATCCCTCATTAGAATTATCAAATAATAACCCTCCACTACTGCTCCATCGTAAAAACGATCACTACAGTGCTCTTGTCACACATGGCAAAAATCAGACGGGAGTTACCTCATCTTGACAAACTGCCGCTGCATAGCTACATAGTAGACTTTCTTACATTGCAGATGCTGGGCCAAACACCCCAAGTAAGGTAGACATGATCGATAAATCCTTGGAACGTTCCCATCGAGGTAGTAACTTTGCTACCTTCAAAAAGAGTCCTAATACAAGTAAAATCAAAATAAAGCACATAAATGCTCAAAGCCTGAACGGGAAACTGGATAAAGTCAGAGTAATGTTGGTCACTGAAAAAATTGACATTTTGTGTGTTTCAGAAACTTGGTTTGATTCACGAACCCAAAGTTCATTTTTTAACATTCCTGATTACGTGTTGTACCGCTGCGATGGTGCTAAAACCAGCCGAGGTAGTGGATCTTGTATTTATGTGAAAGAAATGTACTCAAAATCTTCACTTCTAGCGAATAAAGTTTGCGAAGGCATTGAAATGGTTTGGTTAGAAGAGCTAATAAATAAACATAAGTCCATAATCATTGGCAGCCTATCCCGGCACCCATCGTCTCCCCTAAGTCTAACACTAGATTTCATTGAGAAAACCTCAAAAGAAATCCTTCAGACAAAAAAATTATTCTTTGCTTTCGGAGATTTTAATGTTGACTTACCGGACAAGAACAATCAGCTAAGCAAACTGTTGTATAACTTAAGCCTGTCACAAATGGTCAAATAACCGACTCGCATCACTAAAGTCTCTGCAACTCTCCTCGATCTGGCAATCACAAATAACCCCACCGCAATACTTAGTACAGTATTATCACCCTTTATTTCCGATCACCACTCTATTGAATGTGAAATTAATATTGCATTGGAAAGACAAAAATACCGCTTAATGACTTATCGCTCGAAAAGGCACTATTCTGCGGAACTATTTCAAGAAAAACTTCTCAATAGGTCCACCGAATTCCAGAATATGATGCAATCTGACGATGTTGACAGTCAAGTGTCCATCTTCAACGAGAACTTCACAGCAGCTCTCGACGAATGCGCACCTAACGTCACCAAAAAAAAACAACCTAAAACGCATTGTTTGGATTGCTGACGAAGTTGAGGAGATGAACAGAATAAAGAAAGCTAACTTGCGAGAGTACAAAAACAATAGATCAAACAGTACCCTATACAAAAGATATAAAGAACATGAAAAAATTCTTCGAAAGAAAATCACTGAAGCGAAACAAACTCACTTCCACCAGAACTGATAACGGCTAAAAATAATCCGAAACTAACTTGGGAAATCATTAGTGAGGTAGCCCCATATAAAAATTTTGACCATACAAGTAATTTTGAAAACCCCTTGGCAACAGCCACGGATTTCAATACATTTTTTTTCAAAAGTAGGGGCTCAAGTTTCCAGTGAGGTGTGTACCAATCCAGGTGAAACGTCAATTGCAAATTCATGCCCCACTGCAACCTCGAGGGCTGATGTCAGGTGGAGACCACATCCTGTCGATTTACCGGAGTTAAGAAATATCTTATACTCCCTAAAAAACACAAAGGCAGTTGGACATGATGGTATCAGTCTTCAATATATCAAAGACAGTTTCCCTGTTACAGCACCATGGATTCGTCTGATAATTAACGCATCAATAGTAACAAACATGTTTCCAAACCAATGGAAACACTCCATTATTAGACCGTTGCATAAAAGTGGTGACCTAAATACAGCATCAAACTACAGGCCCATCAGTCTTTTACCTGTAATGTCCAAAATATTGGAGAAAGTGGTGACAAATCAACTGTCATTTCATCTGGACGAGTCAAACCTACTCCACCGAAATCAATACGCCTATAGAAGAAACACTAGCACTCAAGATGCTCTGCTCAATATCTCTGAAAAAATATACAGTGACATAGATCAGAAGAATGTAACACTCTTGCTGCTACTCGATCTCTCTAAAGCGTTTGATAGCGTCGAACATGATAGACTTCTACGTAAAATACAGAACTTGGGAGTTGACACGCAATGGTTTGAAAGTTACTTGCCAAATCGTTCTCATGCAGTCCGCATAAAAGACAAACTGTCCCCATTCATTCAAAACAATTTTGGTGTTCCCCAAGGATCCATTCTTGGTCCGCTACTGTTTTCTATTTTCGTTAATGATTTTCCTCCAATGCCTTCTAACACACGGATCTCAATGTATGCAGATGATGTTCGAATTTAAATAATAAGTTCTGTATCGGAAATACCACAGATGCAAATTAAAGCCGAAACTATACTGACTAGCCTGAAATCATGGTACGACCGAAATGGTCTCAAATTAAATCCTAATAAAACACAACGCATTATTTTCGGATCCAATGATGCCACAAAAAAAACTTCAGATCTTACTCTCACAGTTGGAAATGATAATATTAAGGCATCAGAAAAAGCTAAAAACCTAGGTATCTGGTTCGATAGAAACATGTCCTTCAAATCTCACGTTGAGACTACCTGCAACAAAATCTACGGAACTTTAATGTTTTTTCATCGTATAAAAAGTATGCTAGACGAAAAATCCAGATTATTAGCCATTCAATCCCTTGTGTTATCGCGCATTGATTACTGCAGCCTAGTATGGGGAGACTTACCTCAATTCCTTCAAAGCGATTTACAAAAATGCGTAAACTTCGCAGCCAAGGTGGTATGCTACGGTAATTTCAAAAGAAACGATCACGTAACCCCTCTCCTTAATAAACTCGGCTAGATTCTTATTCAAGAAAGGCTCCTCATGCAGGAGGCCCATTACGTATTCTCCTCGTTGTATCTTCCTCAGAGCAATGCTGAGATAGTGCGTTTCCATCCACCCACTGTAACCAACCAAAAGCCGAACAGAAACAATAATGTCTTAGTCAACTATCGTTCATCTCACATAGGGCAGAAGGCTCTGTCAATATCAGGTGCCTTACTGTGGAACAAACTTCCCCTGAGTATTAAAATCCCTCAAAGACCGAGAGAATTTAAAGCCAAAAGAATTCGTCATCTATCGTCTCAACGATAATTCTTAGTTACAGAATATACTGAACACGTATTGACAAATCTCACTTTGCCTGGTATCTCCATTCCTTAATGCTCTCCCTTGCTCATTTTCTTTATAATTCAAGACATCACATAACAGTCTTGAAGTATGTGTAGGTATTATGATTTGATCGCCCATACGCTGGGATTTGCAAACATGCTTACTTGTATATGTGTGGAAATTTCACTGTTCCCTTTACCAATTTTACTGGCGGGAGACGTGGCTGGTAAAGTGTTTTGCAGATCAACCCAGGCTTTACAGGATTTTGTTTGCGAGCCTGCACGTCTCTAACGTATTTTCACTGTTCCCTCTACTACGTTTTACTGATTGTTAATAACGTTTTAAATAAATGAGTGCCTTGTATCACTCTGTCCCGAGTGGGACGTGCTGTGGGCTGTGCGGGGAAGAGTTGGGGGGTTCGGCCCTCAAGTGTGCGGACTGCGGAGTCTTTGTCCACCTGAGGTGTTCCGGTCTGCCAGTGTACCACCTGGTATGGTTGGAGACCTCCCGCAGCAAATTCAAGTGTGAGACGTGTGTCGTGAAAAGGTGCGGCGAGGAGTTTGCCGGCATGACTTCCCGAATTGAGAGGCAGCTGAGGGCGGGGAATGCCGGATCTGGGACTCCCGCCCCATCCGTCGTCGTCGAGTGTCCTCTTGCTCCGCTGACACCGGGCCATGGATCTGGATCTGTGTCGGATGATTCGCTGATGGTGCCGGAGGGGGAGGTTTCGGCGGCGGTGTTTGTGCTTGAACCAGCTAAGGCTTTGTCGGCCACTGGGCTCTCTAAAGCTGGACCTGAAGTGTGTAGGCACTTCCTGAGGAGAGAGTGTAAGCATGGCAGAAGAGGGGAAGGTTGTGAGTTCTCACACCCCAAGGTGTGTTATAAATTCGCGAAGTTTGGGGGAAAACTGAAGGAGGGATGCAGCAAAGGCCGGAAATGTGAGTACTTCCATCCACCCTTGTGTTGCAAAGCGGTGGAAGGTCTGAGTTGCCCCAGGAAACAGTGCAAGTTCCTCCACCCGGCGGGAATAAAAGTCAGAGAAGCTGCCAACGCGGTGGGTAGTGAGGTGGCTCCGAATGCTGTTGGCACGCCTCCACCGGCGAGAATCTCTTTTAGAGAGGCCGTGAGCGGCCGCGGAGTTGAGGTTTTTGGAGTTCCTCCGACTGCAGTGACTGTGCCGAGCCTTGGGTCGGACAGGACTAATCTTATAAATTTGGAGAATGCGACTCCTTTTTTAGAGTTACGGCGACAGGTGCAGGCAATCCAGGAGCTTTTGGAGAGAGTACTGAGCGGGCGAGAAGAGCATCGTCCTCTGGTAACAGAGGCCCGAACCTGCACCTGCAAGCGAGTCTGGTAAGCAAGGAAACTCATTGCACTATAATGATGTGCAATGTGGAGGGCTTGAGCACCCGTCAGAAGAAGTTCAAGGTCGGAATGCTCAGGGACAGAGCTCTTCTCGCGGGTGCTGTGTTGATTGCTTTGGTGGAAACCCATCTGAACGTGGACGTGCTTGACGCTGAGGTCTACATGGAGGGTTTCCAGATATTTAGATCGGACCGACTTCCAGGCCGAAAGAAGGGCGGAGTTGCGGTGTTTGTAAGGGAGGATATAGCCGCTGAAGCTGTTGTCCTCACTGGCGGTTCTGATGGAGTGGTGGAGCACCTTGCGTTGTGGTTCGACAGTAGGAGGCTGGTCCTGGTTGTGATTTACAGACCTCCCACATGTGAATCGACCAACTTCGATACTGTGCTTGGCCATCTTGTTGGGAGGTTGGAGGAGCTGGGTACTCCCACCCCAACCATGGTGGTGTTGGGAGACTTCAACTTCCCTCGGATGTGCTGGTCCACTGGTAGGATGGAAGGAGGTGCCAATGATACCAGAGCACAGGCGACTGCTCTTTGGAGTTTTATGGAGGAGTTTGCCCTGGAGCAGTGTGTCACTGTGCCTACGCGGTTGGACAGTGTACTGGACCTATTCCTGACAAATGACGGGGATCTGGTGAGAGGACTAGCTGTCGAAGACACTATCCTGTCGGACCACCGGTTAATCCTGGCCACCGTTGACCTAGGCTCGAAGTCTCGTAGTGAGGAGCGCCAAAGTGGGCGGTGTGCGCTTGACTCACTGAACTTCATGAGCGAACGTGTTGACTGGACTGGGTTGAAGAGGCACCTGTTGGAGATACATCCGGGAGGACCGGGAGGACCGGATAGATGCAGATGTGGCAGAGGAAGTGTATCAGCAGTTCTGTGGGGTGCTGGCTGGCGTCTGCCCAAAGTACGTGCCGAGGAGAAGGAAGCATAAAGGTAGATCTGTTCCCAGTGATCGCCGTACTTTGATGCGCAAGAGGAGACGGCTCTTAAAGCGACTATCAGAACCAGCCACTCCAGAGACAAAGCAGAGAATGGTTTCAATGGTGCGTGACCTTGAGGTATTGCTCCAGCGTTCGCATGAGGAGGAAGCTTTGAGGGAGGAGGATTTGGCCGTGGAGGCAATCCAAAGAAACCCTAAGTACTTCTATGCATTCGCCAAAAGGAGAACCCTGACAAGGTCTACGGTTGGACCGTTCCGCATCGGTGATAGTATTGTCAGTGCTCCAGACGAAAAGTGTGAGGTCTTGAGAAAGCAATATGAGTCCGTATTCAGCGTACCGAGACTCCAGAGCCTGAGGTCACACTTGGATGAGCTGCTGCCAGGGATCCGTGAGCCGGGACTGGTGGAGGACATCTGCTTTACGGAGGATGATATGGTGGTCTCTATAAAAGAATTGTCCCCGACGTCGGCGCCGGGACCGGATGGAATCCCTGCCGTATTGCTGCGAAATTGCTGCGAGGAACTAAAGATGCCACTCTTTCGGCTGTGGAGGTCGTCGATGAGCGAAGGTAACGTCCCGCAAGCACTGAAGCGTGGGTTAGTGACGCCGATATTCAAGGGCGGAGAAAGCACGCCCCAATGAATTATCGACCGGTAGTACTGACGTCACATGTTATTAAGGTTTTTGAGAGGGTGGTAGCCAGGAGATTGGTGCGTCTTTTGCAGAGTGCGGACCTCTTCAACGAGCATCAACATGGCTTCAGAAGAGGAAGGTCATGCCTCTCGCAGCTCCTAGAGCATCACCGCTTAATAACCGAAGAGCTGGGCAGTGGACGGGCAGTCGATGTCGTGTACTTGGACTTCGCCAAAGCCTTTGATAAGGTGGACCATGGTGTCCTTCTGCGAAAGCTGCGGGCTTTCCACATTGGAGGAGCGTTGCTGAGATGGTTGGCCAGTTTCTTGACGGATAGGAGGCAGATGGTGGTCGTGGATGGGTGCCTCTCGTCTGAGTCGGTGGTTGCAAGCGGGGTCCCGCAAGGCTCAGTGCTGGGCCCGCTGCTGTTTTTGATCCACATCGCAGACATTGATCTAAACCTGCAACATGCGCGGGCGTCCTCTTTTGCTGATGACACCGAGATAATTAAGGAGGTGGCCAGCTCAGAGGATTGCGTCGACTTGCAGGAGGATTTGGAGAGGATCTATGTCTGGGCGGAGGAAAATAACATGAAATTCAATGAGGCTAAATTTGAGCTCATTAGGTACGGCCGGCACCCAGACGAAGCATTCTCCTACACGACAGCGGGTAACCTCACGATTGAGAGAAAGCTTTCTCTTCGAGACTTGGGGGTTGTTGTGGAGGAGGGAGGAGGCTTCGGCGAGCACATCAGTGGTGTGGTGAAGAGATGCAGGCGGCAGATGGGGTGGGTGTAGAGGACCTTTAGGACCAGAGAGCCGACCCCAATGTTGACCCTGTACAGAGCACTAATTCTTCCCCTGGCAGAGTATTGCTGCCAACTTTGGAGCCCAAGTGGGCGGGGAGATATAGTGCGGCTGGAGAGTATACAGCGGTCCTTTACTGCCAGGATTGAAGGTGCTCGTCGACTGGATTATTGGAGTCGACTTGAGCATTATCGGATGTACTCCCTCCAACGGCGTAGGGAGAGGTATATAGTAATATATACATGGAAGATGCTGACGGGGCTTGTTCCGAACTTCACGGACGGCAGAATTGGGCTTCGGACGAAACAGCACATTCGGTTCGGTATATTGTGTGTGGTCCCGACCCTGAATAACAGAGCCCCAGCAAGTGTGAGGAGCAGGCATGAGCAGTCGTTTTCGGTCATGGGCCCAAAACTTTTAAACTGTCTTCCCCGCACCGAGAGAGAGCATGTCGGGTCGCTGGAGGCATTTAAGAGGCAACTGGATGAGTTTTTGGGGACGGTTCCGGACAAGCCACCGCTGCCTCACTACTATCAGCCTGCTGCAGGCAACAGTTTGCTGCAGCAGCTCGCCCACCGAAGAGCGCAACAACTGTAGCGGCGCGACAGCGCTGTGAGGCGGCGCCTTCGGCGTGACCTGGACCAGAGCGTCCGAACATCACCAAAGGACCAAAGGTACGTATATGGGTGTGCAAGTGGGCACAATACACCTGTGTGCACTGGACTAGCAACTGGTACATAAACTATAAACACCAGACTTTTTTCTCACTCCCAAATTCAAACACTACCCAACACATCATTTTATTTTATTATTGTAAGGCAATCCATAGCTTAAATGTCTTGTACATGTAAAACGTGGTACCGATGTATATATATCAATTGCAGGCATTTTGCGCCATATTTCAAAGATAATGTTATTTTTTCTCAATATGACACCCTTATAGGACATTCATGTTTCTTCTTTCGTCACGTCCAAAAATGGTCTTGGTAGGCTAGTGTAGTGCAAATTATCATGTCATCTCTTACGCTCTAGAGTATATTATAACAACTGCACCTAAGCCTCGCGTGCTTCTGGAAATATTTCTGTACTTGGGAACCGTTGTAGAAAAATCGTTTTCATGTTTCTGACTAGGTTAGACTGTTTCGTGCCAATATTTTTAGTACGGAAGTTTTATAAAACTCATGCCATAATTAATGATATTTTCTCCGATTCCTCGATTGGAATGCTAGTTTATACTGATTAGTTGACGCTGATATTTGCGCACATGCTTACTTATGTATATGTATACTTGTGCACGCTATACGTACGTAGATAGGTGAATGTGTCACTACGTAATAAATACAAATATATTTGTTGCGCGTTCCCCTACATATGATAAATTGAAGAGAATACCGATAACATGTGAACCCCGAGATGTTTTCTTTGCTGTTGTGTTGTTTTTTTAATGTAACCTGAGTTTTCTTAAAATTTCTATTAGGAAATTAAAAACCAGTTCATTTTTATGTTTTTCGAAGTCTGCTTTCTTTTTAGTTATTTTTCCCGGATAATTTCCTACGATTACAGTGAGTTCGACTGTCATGTTAGATGTAGTAGGAGGAAGGTTGTTCTTTATCCATTTATTTTATATATATATATTTTCTTATATTCATTTTCAACAAGTATGTATGTTAATAAGTGTTTGTACGAATATAGGTATATGTATATCTGAAGGGAGATGCAAAAGGTCGTGATACCCCCTTAATATGATTGTTGTGTACGATTACTGGTAGGGTGCAGGAACAAGACAGTTATTTTCGTTTAGTTTATTTTATCTTATTATAGATAATGAGATCGCGTCGGGCAAATAAGTTACTGAGTAAGTCGGCGATACGTAATGGTAAGTGGAGTGAGTAAAATGAGTAACACGGTAAAAGGAAAAAGGGGTAGCATAGGGAGCCCCAGACGGTTGTATAAAAGAGAACACTGCACGACTACATCGTACTAGTGCTGGCAAGTAAATAGGCTGGTGTCCACAGCTTGCCGATCGGCCTTAATAGAATGTTGCTAAATAGCCGTTAATATATCAATGCGTGAGGCGCTTGTGCATATTTTAATTTTTGGTATCCATAAAAATGAAGTTTCAAAAATAATAATAGTGCTCTAGCTTTAATGCTGGACTTTAGTAATTACTTAAGAATTTTACTAGGCACTACATATCTACATAAATAGATATACATATTTCTATTTCATTTTTGGGGGGGCTCTGTGGAGGCCACGTCCTGTCGATTTACTAGAGTTACGGACTATTTTGTACTCATTGAAAAACACAAAAGCAGTCGGACATGATGGAATCATTCAATACATCAAAAACAGTTGTCCAGTCAGAGCACCGTTGATTCGTTTGATTATCAACACATCAATAGCAACTATTAAGTTTCGAAACCAATGGAAACACACCATAATTAGACCGTTGCATAAAACTGGTGGCATAAATACAGCGTCAAATTACAGGCCCATAAGCCTTTTACCTGCCCTGTTCAAAATATTGGAAACAGTAGCAACGAATCAACTGTAATCTTACTTGGACGAGTCAAATTTACTTCATCGAAATCAATATACCTATAGGAGGAACACTAGCACTCAAGACGTCCTGCTCAATATCACTGAAAAAATATACAGCGATATCTATCAAAAAAATGTAACACTTTTGCTGCTACTCGATCTCTCTAAAGCATTCAACAGCGTCGAACATGATCAACTCCTACGAAAAATACTGAACATCGGGGTTGATAAGCATTGATTTAAAAGCTACCTATCATATCGGTCTCATGCAGTCCTCTTGAATAAGAAGTTGTCCCCATTCCTTCAAAATAACTTTGATGTCCCTCAAGGATCCATTCTGGGTCCTCTATTTTTTTTAAATTTTATCAACGATTTCCCTCCAATGCCTTCGAACACTCGAATCTCTATGTATTCAGATGATGTCCAAATTGCAATGACAAGCTCTGTATCAGAAATACCACAGACGAAAAATCGAGCCGAAGCCCTATTGAGCAGCCTCAAGTCATAGTATGACCAAAATGGCCTCAAGCTAAACGCGAGTAAAACACAATTCATTGTTTTTGGGTCAATAGATGCAATAAACAATATTCGAAATCTGGACCTAACTCTTACGGTTGGGAATGATAAAATTCCCCCATCAGAGAAAGTAAAAAATTTAGGTATTTGAATCTATAGAAACAAGTCCTTCAAATCCCACGTTGATAAAATCTTCAACACAATTCACGGGACTTTAATGTTTTATAATCGTATAAAAAATATGCTTGACGAAGAATCTAGATTGTTGGCCGTTCAATCTTTGGCTTTATCACGTATTGACTATTGTAGCCTGGTATGGGGAAATATACCGAAATATCTTCAAGAAGATCTACAAAAATGCATTAATTTCGCAGCTAAGGTTGCCTGCAACGATAAATTCTAAAAGAATGATCACGTAACACCTCTCCTGAATAAGCTCGGCTGGGCTCCTATTCAGGAAAGGTTTCTGATACACAAAGCCCAATACGTATTCTCCTCTTTATATCTTCTTCATAGCAATGATGAAATTGTGAAATTCCATCCCCCTACCTTCACCAACCTAAAGCCGAATAGGAGACGCGATGTCTTAAGCGAATACCGTTCATCTAACATTGAGAAGAAAGCTCTTTCAGTATCAGGCGCCTTACTGTGGAAAAAACTCCCCCAGATCATCAAAACCCCTCAAACACTAAGAAAGAATAAAAAAGAAAAGAAAAACAGTTTATTTCTAATAGAGATGGGACAAAAGTACCATCATTGGTTTTTAAAATATCTTAAAATTAATACACTTAGATGATACACACACACACACGAGTATTGTAAAACTCGTGTCACTAGTCGAAAAGAAATGATTGAGGGCAATGTACTCCTAATCTAGCTCAATTTACATTTGATAATACATGTAATGATAATTATAAGAGATAACACAATTTTATGGACGATGCATTTTCATTGTGGGGTGAAAACACTTTTGACAGTTTACATGTACATGACACAAAACTTCGCAATTATTGATGTCAGGAAATAATATATGAATCGTTTGTTTCGGTCAATGTTCACAAGTGTCATTTTAAGGAAGCATGAAAAAAAATATAAAAATATATATCCATGTACACTCATACGTACATATACGTATGTATGTGTGTATATGTGCACGTACACCTGTGTGCACTCGAGTAGATAAACCAGTCGAAGGTTGCATTTTATGTCATTCCTCTCTGTTTCTGTGCAAGCATCAAACTATACCGTCATGGTACCTATGTGTGTGTGTTTATCAATTGCAGACATTCTGCACCATATTACAAAGATAATGTGTTTTTTTTTCTAATATGAAACTGTAAAGCATCCATGTAAAAAAAATTCGTTGTGTGATCATCCATTTATACTGCAGTAATATGCTTATTCTGCTTATAGTTATATGCTTATAATAATGTGATACCTATGTTTGTTTATCAATTGCCGACAATTTGCGCCATATTTCAAAGATAATGTGATTTTTTCCAATATTAAACCTCTATAGGACATTAATGTTTTCTTTCATATTCACGTCCCACAATCGCTTTCATGTTTCTGACTTAAGTAGACTGTTTTGTGCCACTATTTTTAGTACGAAATTTTATAAAATTCATGCCATAATAAAAGACATTTTCTCCGTTTCCCTCGATTGGAATTCTGGTTTATACTGACTAGTTTACGCTGATATTTGCGCACATACTTACTTGTGTATATGTATACGTGTGCACGCTATGCGTATGACACTCTGTAGAATGCGTATGTATTGTCTCGATGCATAAAAATGCATTTGTGTATGCTTACGAGTTTGGTGTAAGTATGTGCGTGGGTATGTGTGTGCATGTGTATGTGTATATATTTGCATGTATACGCGCGCATATGTGTGTACTAGACTGACAACTAGTTTTTTACAAGAGATAATGGTCATTTTTCTGTTCACTCTCAACTTGTAACATTACCTAACTCGTCATCTGTTTATTATTGTAAAGCATTCATGTAAAAACTAAACATTTGTTGTGCGATCATCCATTTATATTTAAATAAAATGCTTATTATCTAATGACCGTTATGTTAAAATTGCTGAATCAGAAATACAAAACTTATAATCTTCTTGGTCCTCATGCTTATGTGTACATATATGTATATCCCTATATGGCACAATGTTGCCTTCAGGCAACATACCAAAAAAACCTTAATATCTCAGAGTGTTTTGTAGGAAACAAAACAAATAAGATATTTCCCAATATCTTGGGATGTAAACTACCGCTGCAAGACACCCATTCAATGAGATTCAGTATAACACGTGCAGTGAAAGAGAAAGGTAGCCTTACATTGGTGCTCTTAGTAATTTGCGAACTAACAGGTGTTTCTCTTCGCTTGCCGTTCATCGTTTTTGAAGTAAGTATGAAAATAAATTATGCTATAAATAAACACTGTTCTAAAGACTATGTGTAAGAAGTCAGAAATGATTTGACCAAAAATTAAAGTTTCCAGATCAAAAGTTCTGTTTGTTGCCTGAGAGCAACATTGCGCAACTAAGCGTGTACTTGCAGGACTCTGCTTGTTGCTTGAGAGCAACATGGCTCAACTACGCCTTTTTTTTTAAATTAGCACAGTAACTCGAGCTGAGCTTTATGATTGTACAGTTCCTACATTCATTTTGTCACATATTTGTTCATTTGTAGAGATGGCAAAAACCGATAGAAATATATTTGATTGAAGATGTATACCTTGATTGAAAATACATATAATGCAAATCTTTATTCTGCTCCAATACTACTGTGATGTTGTCCAGTTTACCCTTCAAAATTTGTATGTATTTATATATATCTACTCGCTCTCCTACAATTCATATATATTTTTTCCAGTAATGGACGCAAAAAAGTTCTACGGCTCGCACCTAAGCAATATTCCATCTGAATCAGAAGATGAAAACTTAGAATCTGACGGTGAAAGTGATGCCGATGAAATCGAAGAGCATTCTGAAATGCTTGACGTAAATGTGCTGGAGAATGAAATGCCAGAATGTGAAGAGGAGCAACAGCCCTGTTCATCAAACATGAAAAGAAGAAAGCTTATTTGGAAAACAAAAGACCCCTCTGAAATTTCGTACAATGGGTCTGATTTCACTGGACAGCAATACCATCCGGGCAAAGAAGTGAAAACACCGATGGTCTACTACAAGGAGCTTTTAGATGAAAGTCTACTGAGTAAACTGGTGGAGGAATCTAATAAATATTCAATTCAAGAAAATCCTTCAAAGCCACTAATGCTAACAGAATCTGAGTTAGAGCAGTTCATAGCTATATTATATTCAATGAGCCTGGCAAAGATTCCCAGAGCTAGGTGGTATTGGAGTACATTTCTGAGAATAGAAAAAGTAGCGAACGCTATGCCACTAAAGAGATTTGAGTTTATAAAGCGTAACATTCACTGTAATGATAATGAAACAATGCCTCCCAATTGTTCTGACAAACTTTATAAAATAAGGCCAGTTTTAGACTCATTTTGTCAAAAAGTAAGCAGTACTGTTCCATCAGAAAAGCTTTCAATCGATGAACAAGTAGTGCCATTCAAAGGAGCCTCAAGTCTGCGGACGTACAATCCCAGAAAAACCTAAAAAATGGGGGTATAAAATATTTGTTCTTTCTGGAGTGGACGGTCTTGTGTACAATTTCAAAATTTACACTGGTTCTGTGCCTGCTGTACCTGGTCAAGCTGATCACAAGGCCTCTGGCAACATTGTGTTGGACCTTCTGCAACCAATTCCTAGAGGAGTCTGGCACAAAGTCTATTTCGACAATTGGTTCAACAGCCCTGCTCTTCAAGCCACTCTGTGGAAACAAGGCATCTGCTGCTTGGGCACTGTGCGGCAAAATAGACTGCTTGGTTGCAATATGCCCTCTGACACTCAAATGAAAAAACGTGGACGCGGATCAGTAGCATTACAAGTTGCAACAGTAAATGATGTTGAACTTAGAGCACTGAAGTGGTATGATAACAAAGGTGTAAATTTGCTGACATCCTTCGAAGCAGTTGAACCAAGTCTGAAAGTAAAAAGGTGGGATTCTAAGACTAAGCAACACGTTGATGTAACATGTCCGTCAGCCGTGAGCACTTACAATAAATTTATGGGTGGTGTAGATTTGCTGGACTCACTAATGGCTCTATATAGGATACCAGTAAGATCCAAGAAGTGGTATCATAAATTGCTCTGGCATTTTTTGGATATGATGGTCGTGCAGGCCTGGCTATTATATCGACGTGATGCTAAGTGTTTCAACATTCCGAATAAGAAACAACTTCCTCTATTCAAGTTCAAGCTGGAAATCTCTGAGTGTCTTCTACTGCAAGGAAAATCTGTGACAAAAGGACTGAAGAGAGGAAGACCTTCAAATGAGGATGTTAGTTCACTGCATAAAAACAAAACGAAGAAAGGACCCACTGCCTCTATTCCCTCAAATGATGTCCGACTTGATGAGATCGGTCATTTTCCTCAGTATGAAGAAAAGAAAGGACGTTGCAAATATCCAGGTTGCAGCGGAATCGTGAAGGTTTCATGCATAAAATGCAGAGTATTTTTGTGCTTCACACCAAAGTCTAATTGTTTCCTGAAGTTTCACACTGCTTAGTTCATGCGTACATTAGTTGTGAAGGAATTATAATTTTCCTAATTTGTTGCGCAGCTTATCATTCATATTTTTCATTGTTTTTCCTTCTTTATATTTTTGTTCAAAAGTCATTAATAAAAAGAATTTAATGCCATTTGTGTTTTGAATGTCTTAGTTAAGAATTTTTGCCTAAGCGAGTCGTATACTTGAGGCAGTGTTGCACAATGTTTCTTTGAAGCTACAGACTGGAACAGACTCCTCGGTGGGACAATGTTGCTTTGAGGCAACAATCCGGAAAAATCTTACATACTCATAGAAAAAAACTTTCAACGTGATATATACCATTCTGGCACTGTTATAAACTAGGTTTTCAGTGAAAATAATTTTTTCCCTAAAACTGAAAATGCGTGCCATATAGGGATATATATGTATGTATGTATGTGTGTGTGTGTGTGTGTATGGATATATATACACTCATATGTGCACATACACCTATATACGTACACACATATACAAGTAAGCATGTTTGCAAATGGCAACGTATAGGTGGCCAAATGATAATACCTACGCATACTTCAAAACTGTTGTGTGATGTCTAGAATTATAAAACAATGAGCGAGGGAGATTGTTCAGCAATTGAGATACCAGGCAAATGAGATTCGTCTGTACTTATTCAGTATGTTCTGTAACTAAGAATTATTTTTGAGACACAAGATGACGAGTTATTTTGGCTTTAAATTCCCTTGGTCTTTGAGGGACTTTAATACTCAGGGGAAGTTTGTTTCACAGTAAGGCGCCTGATATGGACAGAGCCTTCTGCCCTAAGTGAGATGAACGATAGTTGACTAAGACATTATTGTTTCTGTTCGGTTTTTGATTGGTTACAGTGGGTGGATGGAAACGCACTATCTCAGCATTGATGAAAACGCACTATCTCAGCATTGATGGTGGATGGAAACGCACTAAGAGAATTCAAAACTGAAATAGCTCTCTCTCTTGCGTCTACACAATAAGTGTGAACTGCAGTACGTACTGGAAAAGAAGTCAGTAATTTTTTTTAATTATCTTATCTTTCATTACACTATACAACAATCAAGAAGTATTAGTAATATGCATATGCAATATGATTGCTCGTATGCGGATATTAAGTATATGTATGTACGCACATGTGACGCTCGTATGTATGCATATCTGTTGTCAAATGAAATTCGTATTCAGCTGGAAAATATTATTTTCGGTCGAGCTTTCGAAATTTTTAACAAATTTCGTTTTCAGGACAGGAGACTGAAGTTTTTGGAAGCAAAGTTATGGCCAAAGCAGGTATCCTGGATACAAGGGAAAGATATTACATATAAGATAAACGAAAGCGGACATCGGTGGAACATGCAGTAGTCACAGTAATTATTTCAAAAGTGGTTTATAAACATCCGGAATTTAGAGATATCTATTGTAGGAATTTGAATTAGTTGTGGAATAGAAAGCTTCTAAGTATCTTCTTTGTTTCTTGTTAGAATTTTGAGATATAATTTAATAATTTTGAAAATCTATTTAGTGACCCGTATCCCGAACATGTTAGTAAACTAAAGAATTAATTTGCTATTTTTCCACATTTTGGCAATGTTCATTGACACGGATTTTTAAATTCCTGCAAGTTTCACCGATATACACTTTTTAACAATTTTTACAACCTAATTTGTACACTACATCGCAACAGTCTCCAGGTGCTTGTTTGTCTTTAATTTTTGATAAATTTCTTCCTATCAGGTTAATTGACTTCTTTGCTATTTGTACATTGAATGGCCGGAGTATCCAGTTGACACGTTCAGATGTGCCTTTTACATAAGGGGCACTAAAATAGCTAATTTTGCCCCTTATGTAAAAGGCACATCTGAACGTGTCAACAGGATACTCCGGCCATTCAATGTACAAATAGCAAAGAAGTCAATTAACCTGATAGGAAGAAATTTATCAAAAATTAAAGACAAACAAGCACCTGGAGACTGTTGCGATGTAGTGTACAAATTAGGTTGTAAAAATTGTTAAAAAGTGTATATCGGTGAAACTTGCAGGAATTTAAAAATCCGTGTCAATGAACATTGCCAAAATGTGGAAAAATAGCAAATTAATTCTTTAGTTTACTAACATGTTCGGGACACGGGTCACTAAATAGATTTTCAAAATTATTAAATTATATCTCAAAATTCCAACAAGAAACAAAGAAGATACTTAGAAGCTTTCTATTCCACAACTAATTCAAATTCCTACAATAGATATCTCTAAATTCCGGATGTTTATAAACCACTTTTGAAATAATTACTGTGACTACTGCATGTTCCACCGATGTCCGCTTTCGTTTATCTTATATGTAATATCTTTCCCTTGTATCCAGGATACCTGCTTTGGCCATAACTTTGCTTCCAAAAACTTCAGTCTCTTGTCCTGAAAACGAAATTTGTTAAAAATTTCGAAAGCTCGACCGAAAATAATATTATCCAGCTGAATACGAATTTCATTTGACAACAATGGAACCTGGATGTCCGCTATTTCAACTAGTATGCATATCTGTATATATGTGTATGGATATGTTGTGTGTTCTCCCTCAGGCTGCTTTACACTCCGGGCAGACTGTGAATATCTTTTAGACTTTCGAATATCTTTGCCCGAAGCGAGTGCCTGAGGTACAAACGAACCCGGCAGGGTAAGGAAAACAGAACTGGAATAAAGGCCGTATAATTGGGAAGATCGCCGACAGTCTGGCACATGAGGTAAATATTTACAGGCAGGTAGTATAGTACCCGAGGACGACTTGGAGGACCGACGGTTGTCGGTAAGTCGCGTTGTGCGCGTGCCGTGGCGTAGCGGTGCGCCGTCGAGGTGGTGATGGAGGCCGTGAGGATACTGCTTGCTGAGCAGCCGAGACTTATAGTGGATATCAGAGTTGCTGGGAAAGAGCTGCTGCGTGGCGAGTCGTTGTATGAAGCCGGCTGCGAGGAGAGTCACAGGGAAAAATACCGACAAGGCTGTGGATATATCTGGTAAATGGTTTAAAATTACCAGGTAAATTTACCAGCGAGGTTGAGTAATACCGTTGAGGAATAGTATTAAATTAATGCGCGCAGAGAAGTGAATAAGCTTTAAGAGAAGCTCTACCGTAGATTTCCGATGGGACTCTGACTTTAGTTCATAACTTCATGTGGTGGCAGTAATACCATTGATACCATGACGGTCAGAATTTAGCAATGTAGATTGCGGTTGTCATTGTGCTGGCGGACAGAAGAAGTACCATACGAGAGTAATAATGAGAGGCAATAGACGCCCATTACTTAACCACACGTGGTGGTCTGGTGATTAGTTAAGAGTAACGAGTAATCGAAAGTGACCATGAGTATGACTAGGTGACTAGTCATGAGTATGACTGGTGAATTGTCATGAATGAGATGTGTTTTGGATAATTAACGAATAATTGACTAGTGGAAACTAATTAAAAGTAGGAGCAAAATTTAATTTATTTCATTAGTTATCTTTTAAACGAGAGTGGCTGCCCCTAAATTTTTTTTGAGCACGTTTAAATGATCTAGTGCGTCATGCAGTCATTTTGCAAGCCTACTCGAATTTCATGGTCAATAAAGCTTTTTGCTATGTAATTTGAAATTAATCAGACGTAAAAGAATGCAAAATTTATCGTCAAGTCTCCCAAAGTTTCCCCGGGATAATTTACAACTGATTGAACGATTAAAATTTTGAGTGTTTAACGTCAATATTGATTTTTACCTTGACAACTATTCGTGTATGTACCCTAAAAAGTATGTTTTTATGTATTCAATTGTGTCTTTCTGTTGTATTTGCCAAAGCTTCATGGTAACCTCGTATATGCTTTAGTATTTAACTTTTTTAATTAAGGCATTAACGTAACGCGATATGTGAAATGTTGAGTAACCGTTTACAGTATGAAAGTATAACAAGAACAGAATAACAATGTTCTTAAGTTCTTACGTTCTTGTGTAAAAGCCGCACGTGATTGTTGGCATGTGATGCAAGAATTTACGACTTTGCACATATTTTTTTTTTGCCGTGTATTGTCTGGGAACGTTTCAAGTGCGCACTCTCATGTCTCGATGAGAATTAATATGCTGAATTAATTAATACGCCTTCCAACACTTGTCTACTGTGTTCCCAAGTTTTTGTGCGGTGAAGCTCAAAGAGGGCATCTTTGTCGGACCTCAGATCCGAGAAGTACTGAAGGATACTGATTTTGAGGAGGTTCTTAACTTAAAAAGGAACTGAGAGCATGGGAACCATTCAAGTCAGACTGTAGTGGCTTCCTTGGTAACACACGCGCACCAGATTACCAAGCCTGCATTAAAAAGTTGCTAAAGTCGTACGAGGAGATGGGGTGCCTAATGTCACTCACGATTCATTTTCAACATTCCCACCTCAACTTCTTCCCGCCAAACCTTGGAGCGTGAGTGATTAGCATAGAGAAAGATTCCACCAAGACATTATGAAGATGAAGAGCAACTATCATGGTAAATGGAACCCCCCCGCCATGATGGGAGACTTCTGCTGGATGCTCTTGTGTGACATCACGGAGGCAAAATACACCAGATTTTCTAAGAAAACACACTTTTGACTGTCTGTAGTACTATAAATTGTGTAATTGTGTCATCCAAGTATACTGATTCAATCAGTGTTCTTTATCTATCCTGTTTTATCTGTTATAAGCTGCTACAAATCTTGAAATGTGAACATATATTTTCTGTTTATAATAAAATGAGACTATTTAAAAGCCAGAAAACTAAAGGTGATAGAGCAAAACTATTTATAAATTTGAATTCAGCACACCCAGATTAGCAAAAAATACTTATCCCCATTCTTGCCTCAGACCACATTTTTATTTGTAAACCAGTGATTATGGAGTTTTCCATTGGTTGGGGAACTTATTAATTGCTTTTGATGTATTATTTATCAGACGAATCAATGGCGCTGTGACTAAGAAGCTGTCTTTGATATATTGAAGGCTGATTCCATCATATCTGTCTTCCTCTGTTTTTCAATGAGTATAAGATATTTCGTAACCCTAATAAATCGGCAATACGTGGTCTCTACCTGACAGAACCCTTTAAGGTGCAGTAGAGCACGAATTTTCCACAGACGGTTGATTGGAATTGGTACACACACCTCATTGAAAACTTGAGCACCTACTTTTCAAAAGAATGTGTTGAAATTCGTGGCCGTTGCCAAAGGATTTTCAAAATTACTCATGCGGTACAAATTTTTATAATGGGTTCCCACGCTAATGATTTTCCACGTTCGTTTCAGGTTATTTTTAGCCGTTAATAGTCTATGATAGAGGTGAGTTTGCTTGGCTTTTGAGATTTTCTTTCGAAGAATCTTTCCACGTTCTTTATTTCTCTTGTATAGAGTACTGTTGAATCTATAGGTGTTACACTCTCGCAAGTAATTTTTTTTTATTTTTCTCAGCTCTTTAATTTCGTCAGTAATTCAAACAGCGCGTTTTGGCTCGATTTTTTTTGGTGATGTTAGGTGTGAATTCATTAAGAGCTGCTGTAAAGTTCTCGTTGAAGATTGAAACTTGTATATCAACATCGCCAGATTGCATCATAGTCTGAAATTCGATGGACCTATTTAGTAGTTTTTCATGAAATAGTTCTGCTAAACAGTGACTTTTCAAGCGGTAAGTCACCAAACGATAGTTTAGTCTTTCCTTTGAAAAATTAATTTTACATTCTATAGAGTAGTGATCGGAAACAGAGGGTGATATTACTGTACTAAGTATTGCCGTAGGATTATTTTTGATTGGGAGATCGAGGAGAGTTTAGAGACTCCAGTAATACGAGTCGGTTCTTTGACCATTTGTGATAGGTTTGGTTTATACAACAGTTTCTTTAGCTTATTTTTTTTACCCGGTAAGTCGGCATTAAAATCTCCGAAAGCAAAGAACGACTTTTTTGTCGCTAGAATTTCCTTGAAAGTTTTCTCAATGAACTCTAGCGTTGGATGTAGGGGAGACGATGGGGGCCGACACATAGCGTTAAACTCTTTTGATAGTCAGCACTTAAATTGGTACTGGTTTATAAGCTTCGGCTTCAGCAATTTTAAGGAATAAAAATGGAAGTACAATGAAGGAGGGCAAATAATTCTGCATGCTAAACTAGAAGGTCGACATGGTAGAAATTCACGACTATCATTTCGCACAAAGATATCAAAATATTCCTCGGTAATTATTTTCAAAGGACATGCTTAGCTACATAACATATTTATGACATTTTATTCATAAAATAATGTTGGTAGAATGAAAAAAGAAAGGAAAAGAAAACAGTTTATTTCCAATAAAGCTGAAACAACGAATTTGTCACAATATTTGATGCTAAATAATTGTTGACGCAGAGATCTTTTATTGGTACATGAAACTATTTTAGGAGTATTAGCCAAATTTTTTCAATTTAATAAAATAATGAGAAGAAGCTACGAAAGGTATTCCTTGGTTAGTTTACCCTACGTTTAAATGCTTATGAAAACTGCTCAAAAAAGGCCATGAGCATTGATGTGAACGCTTTGGGGAAATAGACATCGTCTATTTACATTGAAACGCGAGTTTAGCAATTTTGGGATAGAAATCAATGTTGCTGATGCTGAGAATATGGCGAGTGGAAATAAAACAGTGTACTTCTAAATTGATAGTATTTACAAACGTCATTTATTTTTAAGCGAATATCTAATAATTACTCACCGTTAGATCATTTAAATCGTTAAAATGTGCACAACAACATCGTCACTATACGCAGTGCCTACAGACCACTTGCAATACATGGACCATGTCCGTGAACACAACTCTTTCTTTTTCACGCCAACTAATCCCTCAGATATATTTACGTGCATAAACAATTTGAAAAATTAATCAAGTGGATTAAAGACTTTGTCGGCTAAAGTTCTTAAAGCTACAGCTGTTATAATAGCACCGTGCACATTTCATATTAACAACTAATCAATTTTCCAGGGTATCTTCCCCAACTTTCTCAAAATTGCCAGAGTGACCCCTATTTTTAAAGATGGTGATAAAAATTGCATTAATAATTATAGACCTATCTCTATACTACCAATTATTAGCAAAATATTCGAGAAAATTCTGTATAAAAACTGTATTCTTCTTTTGAACATAAATCTTTTCTCTATGACCAACAATACGGTTTTTGCTCAAAAAATAGACGACACAGGCTTCATTAAAACATTGACAATACCTTTATTCTAATATAGATGAAGGAAAGCTTGTTTTTCAGTATTTCTTGACTTTGGAAAAGCATTCCATTGCTTGGACAATAACATCTTACTATCGAAACTACACTGTTCTGGCATTATAGGAGTTGCACATGATTGGTTCAAATCCTACTTGATAAATCGAAAGCAGTATGTTGGCATTGACGATGCACAATCGGAACTGCTGACAATCAGCCATGGAGTACCGCAAGGGTCGGTTCTTGAGCCTCAGATCTTTTTGATTAAATAGATAAGTCTACATTCTTTAAATTCAAACTTTTAGCCGACGCCAGCTCGCTCTCTCTGGCCCTTCCAAATGAAAATCTAATTTTAATTGCAGAGTATAACTAATGAGCTGCAAAATGTTTCAATGGGGCTTGAAGTTAATAAATTATGCCTAAATATCGATGAGAAAAAATATATTATATTCTCATATACAAGCGAAATATGTCTATCCATACATTAAAGTTGGTGATGGTGAAATCGAAGAAACCAACTCCTATTATTTTCTGGGCATTATATTAGATTAACATCTGACACTCAAAGAACATATTGCACACATCAGTTCTAAATTATCAAAATCCGTTGGAATCCTTCATACAGTAAAAAGTGAATTGCCTGAAGAAGCTTTAAAAATACTTTATCGAACGATCATTTCACAATATCTACAATACGGGAGAGAAGCTTGGCACGGAACTGATAAAAATAAAACCAGTCTGCTCTTTGGATTGCAAAAAAAGCCATTCGAGCGGTATTGAAATTAGAATTTAATGCTCACAAAAATGATTCATTAAAAAGCTTAAAAATACTTGAGCGTTTTGATTTCAGCAAGCTCTCCATATGTAATTTCATTTATAAAATACCAGATGATGATGGCAACAGAGAACTCAAACAATTCTTAACTCCTCAAACTGGCCATCATCATCATTTAACACGAAACAGATGTAACTTCAAACTTCCTTATTATTCAAAATTTCGGTCAAAATTTCGGTTCGGAGAATGATTATTTGACAGTGAATTTTCAGCGAAATGTAAGATTTTGTTTAGCTTTGAATCAGAAATAAATTGCTTGTCGGCAGCAGGCAGCATCGTATTTATCTTATCAAAGCTCATATATCGAGAGTATAAGATATAATTTTCTTCTAACTGCATCATCAAGTTCATGAACAATCATTCGTTATCGATAGTCTGACAAAAACTAAAGCATATTTATTCATTTTATCACGCTTTCCGCTAGAAGGAAGTGCTTTCTCTTCGCACCGCCTCCTTTTGATGATCATCTCGCTACTAAAGCTGGGGATACATTGACACTCGCATTGGAAGCTCACAACCATCGAGCGCGGGCAAGCGCGCGCAGCGAAAGAGCAGCGATCGTTCACATTGGCACAGCGCTAGCAGGCAGCAGAAGCGTCAAAGTCGGCGGGCAGAGTGTGTTGCTCACACTGCTCAGTTGCAATCCAGACGCTACGTTGGGAGGTACTGCGCTCCGCGCTCTAGTACTTCTCGCCAGGAGCTGCTGATGCTTAGTAGAATAGCGCTAATAATTTATTTCGTATGTCATTGATTGCACGTTCTTCAATGTTCTTGTTTTTGCTTATTTTTGTTGCGCATATGCAGCATAAAATATGAAGGCTTCGGCAAGAATTATGCTAGAAAAACCATATGTAGAAACACTCGATGCATATATGCTACACTCAATGCATAATTGTGGAAGCGCATATTACATGCTAAGCAGAAATATGCATCCATATAAATGCTTCACTTGAATAGCTCCAAATTTATATTTTTTGTGAGGAAAATTTAATTTCTTTCATAATTTTCTATTAATAATTGAGTGTATACAATTCTCAACTAATTTTTATAACTTATCTAAACATAAATATTTTGAAAGAAAAATAATTCTAATCTGAACGAGTCAAGGACGATGATAACGAACGAAAAAAAAGTAATCTAATCCAAGGCTGGTTCTGAACTATATATTTTTTCATGAATGCAAGGAACATTTCTTAATCCTTCTTTTATACGAGGAATATATTTTAGCATCAAATTCGAGGGTTGCTCTTGATAATTGCGTGGTAGTTGAGATTTTTAAAAACAAAACTTCTACGATTATCTGCCAGCAAAGTTTTATATTGCGAAAACTTTCACTCGACATCGCAAGAAACAAGTGGAGCAAAAGTGAAGCAAGCTAGTTCGAATATTCCTTTATGGATTCATCCATTGCGTCAGAGATCTCACGAGTCAAAATTGAGTTGATTGTTTTTATCCTTTCAAACCCTTTGTTTATCACCAAAATGCAATTTAACTCTTCATAATACCTTGTATCATATCTGTTCTTCAATGTTTCCTCTACGATATCCATTAATTTTATTGCTCTCGAAGTAAGAAGTCCCTGTATTGTTATGCAAGAGCAATAATAATTATTCATATCCTTCGATAACAATAATTTGATAAAGTGTGCACTAAGCCCAACAAAGTTCTGCGTGATAATATTTAGAAACTAAAACCTTGTACCACGCAAAACTTCTCTAACGTGTTCTGAGTGAAAAAAAGTTTTATATATCACCTGTTTCTCGCAATAAATGCGATAGAGAAATTCTTCCTGGGCTTGAAAATCTTCAAATTCCTTGAAGTATTCTAAATATGATGCTCCTTGTTCACCTTCGGCATGATTGTAGATCACTTTTAGCCGCACTAATCTCAAATACACTTCATAAGGAACTATATCTAAAAAAAACTTGAGCTAATTCCCGCAAAATTAAAGTAAACTTTTGAAGTAGCTGTAGCAACTTACAATTATTATTGATTTACGAAAAATTTCAATTTACAAAATTGATCCAGTTATTCAAAAAGAATTAAATAAAACTGGATGAAAAAAAGAATATAATTTAAAAGTAATGGGAAGGTTTTACTAGGTTTCAGTTTACTGCCACTTACAGTTAATCACGCATGTTCGCCATATTTTATGCTGTTCCGAGTAAAATATGCGATATGCTCACACTGCATATATACTTGCGGGCATATTTTATGCTACCTAAAATATACTCAAAAGCATATATATGCAATATGTTCAATGTCACATCCCTACTGATGACATGCTGCAGGCTACGGCTCATCTGTAGATGGAGTGATTGACGGGCAGGCGGCGGCAAAGAATGGCTAGGGAGAATGTCCAAGTGAACCTCACTTTGCCCGCCTGCTAGCCCGGCAACAGTGTATGTGCCCGTCGAAGTGACACTCAGAGTGTTGAAAAGAGTGTCAATGTATCCCCAGCTTAACCCTCCTGCGCCTGGCAACACTGGCAGGCTCTGCAGCTCTCGGAAATTATTCCCAGTGTTTGTCGTATTCTTTCTTTATCAACTAAGCCAGCTATCACTCCAAATTGTTCTTTATTTTGTTCAACGTGGTTACTGGAAGCTATGTATGAGAGCCAATGAAGGTGATAACATCTGAAGCACACTCATTTCAACGGTAAAGTAGTAGGCCTGCGGTCAGGAGTGGGCGGGCGTAAGTACTTGATGGTTAGTCCATCTCTAGTGACGAGCAATGCTTCTTTTCATTAGAAGATTCGCCAAGGTCAGCTAAAACATGCGCAATTCAACATAATTCAGGGGATTGAATTTGTAAATTCCTTTTGATCATTTTTATGACTAAGATGCATCTATTTGACTCGTATTTTTGAAACAGTCTTCACTGTTGTTGAATAGTTCTGAGTGAGTAAAGTGACGCGTTTGGTTGAGCAATATATTGCCTGGCATCACTCAGGGTACCTGAAGGATCGCAGCTCCCAAGCGCAGTGTTGTGACCAGAAGCTCTGGGGTTCAAACGACGGCTCAAGCGCTCGTCACAACATTCTACATATCGCACCTCGCACCTTATGTAAGGGCGAATAAAATGTTTCTTATGATGCATATACTTTTTATGTCCGATCAACGCATGTTTCTGATT
The DNA here is from genome assembly GCA_030386875.1 of Morinoia aosen. NCBI lineage: Eukaryota > Metazoa > Arthropoda > Malacostraca > Amphipoda > Talitridae > Morinoia > Morinoia aosen. The sequence goes on along the minus strand of CM059567.1, from coordinate 10,364,768 downwards.
TAGAAAGTGGTGAGTATATGATCAACGTATACATTCGAGGTGTGGTAGGTCTGGCAGTCGGGGTCGCAGAAGTCTTATGGCTTGGGCTGCGCGACTCCCACTTAACCAACCTAGCCAACATAAAGCACGGGTGCAGGGCTGTTTCCCTATTTTCGGTTCACTCAATGTTCCGTCTCGCTATTCCGACCTATTTCTGGAGCATCCAGGACTCGACTCAGCCAACAGATTCCAGCAACGTCCCAGGCTTCCCGAATCACACCTAAGCACGAGTTACGACCAAACTGTTTCACCCGCAGCCTGTCCAGTTTCGGTTAATTTTCCCGACCCATCAGGACTACTAGCATCTGTGGCGTTATTCAAGGCAGGTTTCCTTGGAAAACAACTCACATGTAAAACTTACGTTTATTGACATCCAACGAACGGGATATTGCACCCCTAGTACGTGCTACTTACAATAAAACAGGTTTGGCATTGTAATGCTACGCGAATCTATACAGGCCTACTCTGTATGTTGGCAAACTATCTTACGGCGGGGTCATCTAGCACAGGACGTTAGCATTTTATTAATTAACCTGTCCACGCTCAGACCCACCATATATTCGCACGAGATAGTCACAGATGGAAATTATACACTGATCAGTACAGGGACAGTTACCCCAACACCTATGGGCCCAATCCTCAACATCTCGCCCATCTTCTGAAGCCTTCCACGTGATCTCGCTATTGCGCGTAACAGGTCGATCGTGGATGGTACTCTCCAGGATACACAGGAATCTCTACTTAAGCAACTTATAACATAGCACAACTAAAAATAATAAAGGAGCTTCAAGATAGTAGCGCACTACTATAGAGGGAGAGACAACTTAGTATGATTGGTAAAAATGTGATGATTTTTTTCAAGAGAGACGCCTACTGTCTTAAACCATAAAGGTCATAATCATGTAATTTTTGATGTAGCAAAAGGAAGTTTGTTTTTATGCCTATTATTTTTCTTATAGTATTTTCAATATGTATGTGAAAATGTGTGTATGAGTATGTGCGTGTATAGGTATATGTATATGTGTACGCACGCATGCATATACATCTTTGTGAGTATGTGTGTGTGTAAATGTATGTCTACATTCGCATAAACATATATACGTTTGCATTTCTATTTTTTTCGCGGAAAAACCAAACCTCAAGGTCCATTACATTTTATTTAATGCTCTGCAACCAGTTAACACTGAACCATAACTCAGAAATAAATATATTTATTGAAATTGCTAAATAATTAAAAATCGATCCATCACTACCCCAGAGGACGTTTTTGTGAATAGTGAAAATTAAAAATATAAACAGTCAAATGAAATGAGGCGCAATTTGAGCATATAACTCGCGAAAACAATTTATTTCTGTCCCTATGTTGGACAAGCTATAAATTTCATTTTTAGTGTATGTTTGTTTACGTCTTTCTAGATGTGCGTGTTGTGTTGCGAGATGTTTTTATAAATAACTTTGTTACTGACCCTTTCTCAGTACTTGATAATAATGTACTACGGTGTTTTAAGCTGTTTCAGTAGAGCGTTGTTTCTCTTTTCTTACTTTGTTTCAACTAATAATTAGAGAACTCCAAAGAATTCTTTTGCAGTATTTAAATTATGTATACGTTGTCAGCCATTTCTTGGTGTATAAAATATCAAAGAGATAACATTTTGATTAAATAGTCCCTGACATGATTAATCTATTCGTACGCCTTGTATGGTTTGTCTATTCGTGCGCCTCGTATAGTTAGTTAGTCCATTAGCACGCCGCGTATAGCTTGTCTATAAGTAGCTCTCGTATGGAACGTTTATATATAAGGACGTTTTATATTAACCAATTTTTAAAATATAATTTGTTGATATGCATCTCATGTATCAACATTTCGGAAATAAACGGTTTTTATTTCCTTCTTTTTTTCTTTATTTATTTATTTCTTTCTTTCTTCCATCTATCAGAATTCCAACTTTTTTCTATGTCATCTACAACAATAACCACACGTTTCTATGTCATCTATCAGAATTACGACTGCATTTTTGTGTGATCTATCGGAATTACAAGTCGATTTTATGCGATCAATCAGATTTAAACTGTTTACATGTTTCTAGATGTGTGTGTTGCGCGATGTTGTTCATAAATTACTTTTTAACTAACCTTTTCTCACTACTTGATGATCATCTACGAAGGTGTTTCATTCTGCTTCGCTAAGACTTTTTTTTGTCTTTTCTTATTTCGTTTCAATTAATAATTAAGGAATTTTCGAAGAATTCTCTAGTAGTATTGAAATTGTTCATGAGATGTCAGCCATCTCTATGTGTATAAAATATTCAAAAGGTAATACTTAGACTGTTACTCTTAATAACATAATTAGCCCCCGATACGACTATAGTGCGCCTCGTAAGGTTGTCTATCAATTATAAGGACCTTTATAATGAAAATTTTTTAAAATACAATGTATTATGCTTCTCATGTATAACTTTTCTGGAAATAAATGGTTTTCCTTTCTTTCTTCTTTCTTTTTTAAATGACATTTACAAATGAGAAGGGCTTCTCAGTGAGAGCGAGCATTAAATTAACAGTTGTATGACGTGAAAATTACATGATAAGGGCTGAACTATTTGGGCATAGATGTGGAGCGTTTTCCTCATCATCTGTTATTTTACGCGTGCGTTCAAATTATTCCAATCTATCCTCAAGTAAATCCCAACATGCACTGAGAATAGGACAGGAGTGATCAATAGATGAAATGAATGGGAAAATAAAAGAAACATTGGCTTAATGAATAAGTTAGACAAAGATGAACACAAGTGACTCATTTTCTGTCTGATAGTTATGAATGACCGGCAAAACTAGAACATGTTTTCCAAGTAATCGTTTGAAACCACCGTATTTGAAACTGAGAGCAGTGATGCTAGGTGAATTACAGAAATTCAGACGTGGAGATACGTCCAGACATAGGGTTTCAACAAATGTACGTCGTCGTGTCAAACAGTTGCTTGGAGCGTACACTCCTCCAAGAAACTTACGCTACCATCTGTATCGCTGCCACGGTGTTAATTAGCTGAAAATCTGGCCTGAAACTTTTGGCGTTAGGACCTGCTTACTCCTGCATGTCGGGGCATTTAAGCGCTGCGACAGCAAACGAAGAGGAAAGCATAAACGAGCACACAAAGTTGAGTGAGAGGCTTGAGTAGGAAGGAGGCTCCGTAGTAGTAGTGAGAGGCTCCGTCCTACTCAAAGTTGAGTAGGACGGAGCAGTCAGATGATTAGGGTCATTAAACGGATACCATTAATTTGTAAAGAACGTGTCGAGAGCGGACTGTGTGAGGCTCATAAGTATCAGCATTAGAAGAAGACAGAGTTTGGGTATAAATAAGGATGTGACATTAGAGATTGAATTTGGTTAAATGCTGCATGAGAAAGACAGCAGTTTGCATGGTTGTCTTTGATTTCTCCGTGCCAATGGAGTCCATCCTGGTTTTACTTTTGTAAATAGATTACTTTCGCGGAGAGACTGCTTATTTTCGTTAAAATAAATTTCGCAGTGAATTGTCGCCCAAAAAATGCTCTTCAGAAATGCTTATACGCATCCTACATTACGGGAAGAGCCTAGCCAAAACATCCTCACTGGATACCAGATGAAATAAAAGAGCTGAGCAAAGCAAAAATCCAGTTGTGCGAGTACAAACAAAATTGATCAAACGGTATTCCAAAAAACTGATATAAACTTCAGGGAAAACTGTTGGTGAAAAGTACTTGAGCAAAATACGCCCACTTTTACTGCTAACTATAACCGAGGGAAAATCCAAAACGGTCGTAGATATCATCATTGTGAGGGCTCTATAAACGATTTTTGAGCGAAAAGTTATTTTATAAATCCCTTGAAAACAGCTACTGATTTCAGTTCATTCACTTCAGACGTCGGTACGAAAGCCTTTGATGAAAGGCTAAAAGAAACCTGACTGTATAAATCCATGCCATGCTTCATTTATTTTTTGCAAAAATTAATGCAGACCGAGTGCAGGTAATGTAACAGATACACGAAGAATTTTATTTCTATTGAAAAAAACAGAAGGTCAAACGAAAGTTTTTGGCCTACGACATATCAAAGACAGCTTCTTCGTTACTTGTGTGTCTTCGATTTCTTTGATAATTCTTACGTATAGAGCCACAAATGAATTTCCTGATCATTGGAAGCCTTCTAATAGCAAGCCGTCGTACGAGTCTAGATACATCAGTGCAGCAGCAAATTATTGACTGATCAGCCTCTCTTACATGCATTGTCTAGCAAATTAAAAAAATAATAACAAATCAGCTATCCATTCAACCTAATGAAACCAATTTGCTTCACCGAAATCGATATGCTTACAAGATAGAGACTGTCACTTGAACAGCTTTTCTGAACATCACAGAAAGCAGTGACATCTACGTGAAGAATGCAATTTTCTAACTCTAGCTTGATCGTTTTGAAGCGTTCGATAGCGTTGTGCGTAAGTGACTCTTGGAAAAATCTCACATCTAGATATAGACACAGCTTCCAAGCAGTATGTAGGGACAACAAAGTTTTATCGTATACATATGGCAAAGTCCTTTGAGGTTCCCCAAGGATCCGTAATGAGTTTACTTGTGTTTTCTATTTCATTGAAACTTTCTTTTCCATGACATGAAAACTTCGACCTAAATTCTCTCTAGAACTCCCAAAGAGTAATGCGGATACTGTTGAATTCCTCCCACTTACTATAGCGGAGGAAAGCATGATCAGAGAAACTATGTTTTAGTAAGCTATCGTTCGGTATGCTGTTCACATGTTTTTAGTTGTACACATGTTAGTTGTACGATGTTTTTGTTCGTGATGCCTTGAACATTATATATTCCTCAATCAGATATCCATTATTCGGCAATATGTGAAAAGGTGATTTCTGTTTTTCGTGATGTAGTAGATGTTTTGTCTCAGTGCGTACTGATCATGAGGTACTCGAATATTCGTTTGTACAAAAATAATTTCAAATTCCTCAGCAGTCAATTTTATATTTTCCCTGTGCGATCGTTTAAATCGACTTGTCATTTCAAGCGACAAATTTTGTTGTAGAATTGTTACGCTGACGTTTCAATATTTGTAAATTGGTAAATATTTGATCAATTTTGTCAACGTTTGGCATAAATGTTATTTCAGTGACACAGTGTTAAAAATTAATTTGTTATACTTGCATTATGTATCGCCTTATGTGAAAATGTGCTGCGCTTACTATCTCTTTTTTGCTGGTCATCCAGTCCCCTCGCTTGGGTCGCGGGATCGTTTTCTATTTAAGCGTGCAATTTTTCCCTCCGTGCCATCAACAGATAACTTTAGAATCTTAAGTTCATTTTACAGGCTTTCCATTTTACATGCCAGAAATCAACCTTGAAACACACCAAAACGGTGGATGACAATTTTAATCGTGATTTGAAACGGACGTTCCGTTAGGACGAAGGATAAACCGTTCACTTGCTGATCTTGATAAGGAATCATTAAATTTGGTATTACATATTAACGAATTAAAATTTAAGTTTATTCAGGCGTGAGCACTGCAACCATACTTTTGCACTTTGTGCTCTGCACTGCCACATTTTTTGCCTCATTTGTCAAATTACATGCATGTAAAAAAATGAGCAGATAAAGAGACGTGAAGATATTCCGTCAACAAAACGTACATCGAAATTTTAAATACGTTTAAAGAAAATTGAAGCTTTTACATTTATGTTGAAACAGTCGATGAAAGTGTTGAAGTGTTTCTTTGGTAAATAAATATTTCTGTGCCTAGAGGCCCTAGAGCTACGTTCTACACTTCAGTTATATTTTCAGTTAATGCACGAAGTATAACTCAACTAAAGTTATGGAATATCTCGGGAAATTTTTTTTATTCCTACCATACTTTCGGTTTATAATTTTTCAAGTGTTCGAAATGACCGAAATTCACTCATAAAATGAGTGCGATCGCCGGATCACCCAGAACGTGAGCATTTCGGCGCGCCATGGAAGCTCTCGCCCAAGCTTCTGATTTGGTCTAAAAAAAACAAGAGTTGATCGTTTTCACAAGTCCGCGTTCTTTGGATGGCAGCGATTCCCTTATTTCCCTCGCCAGCGGCCAGTCTTCATGCCGCAGCCGTGGTGAGTGGAACTGTGAGTGTATGCCCGCCGTGTTGCTCGCTTCGGATGATACGCTCTGTGCATGTTGCACCATGTTTAAGGAACATCCCGCTCAAGTTTGAACTCACTGTTTGGGAGCTCTACCAGAAGCGTACGATTGCCTCCTCAAATTTAAAGGTCAGTTTTTGTTCAGATTATTCAAATTGAAATCAAGCCAATTGAGTGATGGGCTCCATGAACGTGTTTCGCTCACCAACTTGTCATTTTAATATAGGAAATTAAAATACGCATCGCGACGTTTAAAATTAAATATATTGAAAATTTTCTCATTAAATTCATTAACTCTTAATAAACGTAACTATCCTGACGCCGAATTTTTTTCCATGCGCAGCGACGATTATCAGACAAATTTCCTTTCATTAAATTTTAATTAACTTCTTTTGTGGAAGACTTTCAATCCCAGAAAGCGTACGAGTGTTTACTCCATGTACAGTTCTTCATTGTTGTCGAACTATAATAATTATTGAAGAGAGGCTATCAGAGAATTGTGGAACATTTTTTACTTGGCGGTCCTTCTCAGCGAACCAACATGTTCAATTGAGGAGTGAGGTGATGAACTGGTGAGATCTGCCATTGGCTGAACTCGGTAAGCTCTGCCACTTAAGCTACGACTTAGTTAAGTGGGACTTGATGAGCTTGTGTTGCTTTACTTGAATGCGAGCAGTTGTGCTGCGCTTGTCACGTTATTTCTAGCTAGTCGCATGGTGCGTTGACAAAATTATCACTATTGACAACAGAACAGTGGCCTGAAACTGATTTACTTATAACTTACGACCCTGAATAAATAACTGTGACATTTCGGCTTTCGTGCCGAGAACCATCACTTCACCAGTCCTCTTCACGTGCTTTTCGCTTATTAGACCGACCTTTAAGTTGAAATCCTTCCGGAATTGAATTTTTTTCGAAGGCCGCGAAAGAAAGCGGAGATGAGGAGGGGTATTTATTTCAGAAAGCCTATCAGAGATCACAAGGAGTAATGTTGGGGAATTATAGTTCAAGAACCAGGTTATCAAGGCAGTTGAGGTCAGGGTTGAAAACGCCTGGCAATGCATGTTCCTCACAGTCCAATCGACTACGTGCGGCTAAGTTTACTACCTACGTGCCGGAATCAAAATGCTTTGAAGGGTGATTTTAAAATGCTTTAGAGTGTGATTTTAAAATGCTTTGATGTGTAATTTTTGCCAAGGCATGATTTCATTAAAAATTTTAGTTCGGAATTTATGCTCCCAGCTCTTCACGGCGACGACCTGGAATGAGTGGTTACCAGGCGCGCTGTGGCACTTGCATACTTACTTCTGTGAAGGAGAAGGAGATGCGGCGCATCTCCTTCTATGGGAATTAGCGCCCCCCAATGGCACTTGAATGATTCTATTACTAGCACCAACCTCGCAGACCAGAGTGGGTTTGGAACAGGGTCTGCTCTGAAAAACTTGCAAAATAGAAACACGATTGGGGCGTTTTTTTAACCCCTCAGGGATGTACAACTATAGTATCTATTGGAATTATAGCTCCCATGGGAAATGTAAGGTCTCAAAGTGAAGTTTAGGAACCCTTCCATCCATTGAGATAGGAAGGATATTGTTTCGTTTTGTTTCGGACAGTTTTTTTCAGTTCAGTGCGGTGTATTTTGCGCTTATTTCATCGTTTACTTATACCATGCTTTATAAACTTTTCTCTATCTTACTGTTTCTACGCGCTAGGTGTGGGGCATACACCCTCTTGGGAAACCCTTAGTTGAGTTTGAATAGTTATTAACTGCCTTATAATTTAAAATAATTTGTTTAATATTTTTCGAACCGCTTCTTTGATCTTTCAAACAAAGAATTACCATCTCGTCAATTCAAAAACACGAAAAAAGTTTTCGTTCATATCGACCAAATTATGTTTGCACTGCCATCAGCTGGAGGTTTAAAGTGTCGCTAGATTTGAGTTTAGGTGTCAGGTTAGCCCTATTTTGATGGTTTTTGAGTCTTTCAAGGGAGCTTGCAGCCATTATTGATAAACTACATTGAAATATGAGGCTTGTAGGTGGGCTGGCCACCTTCCATGCATCCGAAAATAGGAATTTGCGGGGAAGGCTCAGATGCAGATTGTGCAGAATGTACCAAAAATTTGGGTTGAAAACGAACTTCATCTGTCGGCACAAACCAGTGCAACTGCGCGTTAATTAAAGTTCAAAATTATTGAAAACGCAGAAAACATTTGAACTTTCATCGAGAATTTTCCAAATAACGGAAAATATACAACTTAACTATGTAAAGTTACTAACAAGCCGAAAACATCTGACTTAAGCTCTGTGAAATCGTAAATGTATACTGTAAGTTTTTCCAGAGGAGGAAACGTGGAAGGGAATTGTCCATCAATTCCTGACCTTCACGTAATTGAAGGAATTCTATAGCGTGTTTGGTTGTTGAGCCTCCAGTCTATTTCACGCACTGCACACAAAATCAAACGCGGAAAATGTACATTCAATTGAATGAGAAGTTACCGCGGGTACGGATGAAGCCGTGTAGTGAATGTGTGGAAACTTTTTGGCATTTATGTCTGTTTTTCATATTTTTGTTTAGTTAGATTTTGCTATTTTTGGTATTATGGAGGGTAGAAGCGACTCCCTGAACATACGAGCCACGCCTGTACACGGCACTCATTCACTAAAATGAATTAAACCAGGCAAATAAGAAATTAAGGATTTAAATCACTCTAAATTGAAAAATTCGCAGGTTATTTGGTTGCTTTCCGTTATGATTCTTGAATAAGTTACTATTTTTACGTTCTAAAATTTGTACTCTAATCTTTGAATATGGGAGTAAGAACGACTGACAGATCTGTTAACGTAAGGTGCGTGAGATCGAGAAATTTCCTTCTCCTCAGTTGCGTTTCCGAATTTTGCAGTCAAATTTGCCCATGATGAAGTGTAAATACGCTGATAAAGGCCTCACGTTAAATATTTTTAAGGAAACTGTACGCTGTGCTTAGCGGGTACGTGGAGCTTAGAAGGTACGTGGTTTGTTTGGTCTAAATTTTTTAGCTTGAAAACTGTTCATAATACCTCGATGTGTGATATTTTCCATTAGTATCCCGATGTGTGGTATTTTTCATTAGTATCCCGATGTGTGGTATTTTTCATTAGTATCCAGATGCATGGTATTTTTTATTAGTATCCCGATCCAGTCTGTCATGTATTCAAGAAAATCAAACCGGAGTGAAAGAAATAAATGGCTCATTGAAACCCATTCACACCGAACAGAACTATGAAAACTCGGAGCGATGTTTTTTAGATGTTCGTTTGGCAACGCGAGCTCGAAACGAGGATGAGTTGCTATTTAGTGAATAACTTCCTATATAAAATGTTTTGAAGTTGCTACTTATGGCCTTCCTGCAAGTACTGCTGTTCTTGTTCAAACATTACTTTCAAATCCATGGACGCTTCAAACATGCATGCGTTATTTAGAATTTAAATTTTTTTTTCATAATAAATCCGTCCCTTATCAATTAAAACCTGAATTTGATCAGTAAACGTGGTGTTCGTTAAACCGTGGCGATAAGTGACGGCACTATTTACCCATCCAGACGGCTCGAGTTTTTCTATGGACTCGCGCGGACAGTCTTTGTTTTACATTGGTTAGCCAGATGCGGGTCGGAAATGTTACCCTGCAATGACAGATCGAGTCATCCAACAGAAGAGATAAATCATTCACATCTTGAATCGCAGAAAAAAATTAAGCAAATTTAAAGTCTTAATATCACTGAAAGTGAGGAAGCCGTCGCTCCCACGTAATCGTATTGTAACCAGTCTTATCTTTACTACAGTTGAAGTTTTTTCTATATTTTTCGTACGACCCTTCATAAAAACGTATGTTTTATTCATTTCATAAGTTAAAGACTTGTTCGAATTGAGCTTGTCCGTGAAGTGTTTCATATTCTACACGACTTGAGCGATATCGACACACAGCGTTGAGGATGTTTCTCAAAAACATATTTTTAAAAGAACTAATAATGAATCCTAAATTGCGTCGTCACAATTCGCTTGCACATATAACTCCGCCTCACCACACGGCCACCAACGAACTGATACGTGAACAGGAGAAAATAATTAATGGTGGATTGGAACGAGAATATTTTGAACTGAATCAAATGTCGAGATCTCGGGGGATAGCGAGTGTGCTGCTAGACCTGTCAATTATCATTAGTTTATTTTTTGAAGCATTATATTGAACTTCAGAATACGCTGCACAGAGGTAGAGAAACCAACTTTGTTGCATCCTCGGTATGTGTCGCGCTTTGGACACGTGGTAGGTGCTGCGTTGTGCGTGGTGTTGCTCACCGTCACGATGGCTGCACGCGTCACAATTTTGTTTCTGCAGGTGCAATAACGGCCACGCGCGCGTGTTTCCGTGCGCACGTGACGACGGTGGCGTGCCGTGTTGTGAATTGCGTCACATTTTGCTCACATTATTGAATTTATTTTAGTGTATTATTCCACACCATACGTCACACTGACCTGGTGTCTGGCTGAGATACTTTTATGTTTAATTAACTGCCCGTTTTTACGTGTACATATTCCGTCATTTTGCATGAGGCGTCTTTCGTTTTTACTATAATCATTTTCTCATTTGTTCGAGTAGCGGATATGAAATTGGTACTTCCAATCCTTCAATAACTGCTGCGTTTATGACAAAAGCTAATAGTTGATGGTTTGTGGTAGGTGATAGTGAACATTAAGGCTTTAATCTATATGTAAGTTTTGAGGGCTCATGTGTTTCATTTTCTTGACGCTGCCTAAAAGATGAAGATGCTAGAGTATCGTGGATGTTATTTATGATTTAGTTGTTTTGTTTTAGTTATGAATAACTCACCAATAATATTCGATGAAGGGACCCTATTCATTTCATTAGGTCGGTAGTTTGAAAAATAACTCTTCGATTGCTTGAGTACCTTGAAGTGTGGGATGAATTCATGTGTGACCTGGGCTTTGCTACCTCTTGAATTTTCCTTATATTAACTCTTCAGACCCCTCAGGAAGATATTTGATAGGTTTAGGTTAGTTAGTTCAGTCTACCGTGAGCTGTGGGGACTGGTGCCTACAGGGGACATATCGTTGGATTACTTCAGCTACATATACGAGGCCTGTCGAAAAAGTATCCGACCTTTGGCCAGAAAAAATACTTCAACAACCTGACGGGGTTGGGACCCTAATCCCCTTCAAAGTAGGCTCCTTGTGCTTCCACACACTTAGCCCACCGATCCTTCCACTGCCGGAAACACCTCTGGAAGTCTTCTTTTGGAATGGTGTTCAGCTCTGTCGTCGCGTTCCGCATTATCTCTTCTCTACTCTCAAAACGGGATCCTTTCAGTGGTGTCTTCAATTTTGGAAACAACCAGAAGTCGCAAGGAGCCAGGTCTGGAGAGTAGGGAGGTTGGCGAACGGTCGTAATTCCATGTTTGGCCAAGAAATTGCGGATCAAATGGGATGAATGTGCGGGCGCGTTGTCGTGATGCAAGTGCCAGTTGTTCGCAGTCCACATGTCTGGTCTTTTGCGCCGAACTGCATCACGAAGTCGCCGGAGAACATCCTGATAGTACTCCTTTGTCACTGTTTGTCCTTCCGGTGCGTATTCGTGATGCACAATTCCACGGACATCAAAGAAAACAGTCAGCATCACCTTGATTTTGCTTCGCACCTGCCGCGCTTTCTTCGGCCTTGGAGACTCGGGATGCTTCCATTGGGATGACTGTCTTTTTGTTTCTGGGTTTTGTGTTACACCCATAGCATCTTCCCCAAACACCTGCTGAATCTTACGAATTGTTTCAATTTGAGAATCACCAAGCTTTTGACAAAATTTGATGCAGTGTCTTTGCTCAATTCGTTCAGTCATCTTGCAAGAAAACTAAATCCGACAAACACTTAGAACAGCACCTTACTTGGCGACCACCAGCCAGTGACTGGCCCAAGTGAATGCGGTGAAAAAAGTCAAGCATGCGCATTAAGATTCCTCCTTCCACCGTGCACAGCCTTAGAATCACTACTTTGCGCGGGAAAAATTAAGGTCGGATACTTTTTCGACAGGCCTCGTAGATAGACATTTTGGGCTGCTGTCTTTCGTGAACCCTTTGCTTCTTTCGATTTTCATGCCTTCTGTGCAATCGCTCGTTTCCTGATTTCTTCTTTTTCTTCCTTCCTAAGTTGCCGCAGTTTATCGTATGGGAACACACCTTGGGTCCCCTCAGAGGGATACAACTGTTATATAAATGGGAATTAGCACTCCCAGTGAGAAAATACGAGGTCCCGAACTGAGAGTTTGGTAGGCCTTCTTTTTCTATGCGCTCGGGATCCTGTGCAGGAACACAACAATTGCGCACAGATTCAGCGTTCCCTTAACTTCGTTCCCGCCGAGACTTCATACTAAATGGTGCCATCATCCTTCCTCTCCTTGAACATGTTTATTGTGTTAAGGAAGTTGAAACTTGTCAATGAATCGAACACTATAGTGCTAGCATTTGGGTGCTTGGAATGCCTTGGCTATCTCCACAAGGTAAGGAACTGACAACTCAATGTTGCCGTTCATTAACACTTAAATTTGGTGCGGTAATAAAGTTCCTCTGATGTAACACATAGATGGTCAAGTAAGAAAAACCCTATTTTCAATTCACATAGTATAGTTTAACGACTAATGGCTGTTTTAGTAGTGCACACGTATGACTGAAGTGTGTTAATGTGCCAGTAATAATGTTACGTGTTCACCGCTTCTATAAGTTGTCATTTTTGATTATGATGTACGTGTATGAGACATGTCATCCTTTGTTAGCGTAATTTATGAGGTTGCTATGTTACAATTTTACCTTCTTTTTTATAAAAGCTTTTTTCGTTCAGTATGAAGAGCTTTAATTTTCTATGTAAGAACTGACGGAAAGAGTAAATTAATGGGCAGTGTTTTAGGTCCACGGTAATTTGGCTACTGAAAGAAACAACCGTCGCTGTCAGGCGCAATTATGTTAGTGAATTAGACGTCACCCTCTCAAGTCATCAGGTCCTTTGTCTCCTGTTCCTTTCTAATAACTGGCAAATTTTCGTCTTCATTGAAAAGATTTTTTCCACAATTTTGGACGATGAATCTCGAAATTTTACGAGGGAGCCGAAAGAACGGCGTCTCAAATGTTAGACAGAAATTTGCTCGCGGAAGACAGGATTGAAGCTAAGTTCTCCGTCGTAGCTGGCCGACTCGCTCACGTTCTTCAAGAAGTGAAGGCCTTCAAAGAAGAACGAAAATCTTAAAGAACAGCGCGTTGAACAAACAGTGAATCACTATCATTTTGTGTTGCATTGTTAGGGGCGTAAAAAAGACGTTCTACAAGGAGTTTGAAGATTTATCTTTTTAATTGCACAAGGGGTTCCATTTGATTTGCTTGTATTGTGAAAATTTTTGGAACACGTGAAAGACATTTTCTTGTTTTATGAACGGGATATGTATGATTTTTAGTGCCAAATTTAATTTATTTCTTGCATGCACTTCACGTCTTCAATTCGATGAGTTACAACCACAAAAACTTTTTCGCGCCTGTCGTGATTGAAGAGCTTTCAGGCAGTGAACATAGTCTACCTTTACCAATAATCGTGACGGCTCGTTGAGCTGCTTCGGATGACTCCGCAACCCTTGAAGTGTTTGTGCCCGTAAGGTACTGGCGCTACGTGCCTTTTGCCCCATCAGCGCACGTTGTGCCTTACAAACACTAATTGCATGCGCTGTTTCTGTGGGCTCTCAGCGTGCCACCGAGACTAGGTATTTCGAAGACGCCGCCCGCCACTCCCGATGTTGGGAGGTCTGTCCTTGTCAGTTTATCTTGGGGATTAGCTCTCCTCACGGATATCGCAGCTACTCAACGATGAATCGCTTCGGTTTGTCGTCAGCGGTAGTGTCAGCTCTGAGTTAAGTTTGGAGTTCTCGATGCGTTTTTTCTTTCTTTTCCCTTTTCTTTCCCTGAAAGCGACTAAAGTATTGTGAGAGCGATCTCCCGAGCTAGAACCTATCGTGCTTCGCGGGTGTTTAAATTTTACTGCTGATCATTTTTTAAAATTTTTCTCATTAGGGTTACGGCAAATACTCCTATATTATGCACTTGGTGTCAGGTTTAGCGAATAATGTTTGTGAGTTATCTCTCAATTTTTGGATTCGAAAAAAACTTTATCGCTTCATTGCCCACGGCCAATGATAATGGATCAGCCTATTGTGCTCAATGTGTACTACTCCGTGAAATATACAGACCGACTTTACTTCATGAGCTCGGACGCCTTGCACTTCAGAGATGGAAAAACTTGTTAACAGACATCTCAGTCAAGCCTCGTCTCGCCTGACCATTAAAAAGTAAAGAAGAATAAGGTGTCACTGTAAAATATGAACCTCTGTGCGGACGACAAAAATGCGTAACAAAATGCGTATTGTCATATTGCTCTAAATTCTTCATGTTTTGCTCGCGTCATTTTTTTGTTCGCAGGTCCGAAGCTGGTTCATCCTATCCTCACAACATTAAGGAGCGTTAATATTATGTTGCCCATATACCTGATTTCATAGCACGATGTAAATACAAACCTTTAGTCGTGTAACGATGTGTTGCTTAGTTGATCACGACGGTTTTCTGCCAAAGTTTCTCGCTTCGTGCAATGCTCATTTCGAACGAACCCTGCTAGCACTTACAAGTACAGGAGCATTCTTCAAATTAGATGTTTGTTAGCAAAAGCCTTGCTAAAATATTCAATTCAAGTTCTATAAAGGTAACATATCTAATCTAATTCTTATTTATAAGTTTTTTAATAAAAATTATCCCTTTGGAAACGTCACAAAAATAAAAAGCTCCAATAAGGCAGATGGGTGAGGGCAGTCGTGAAGACGCGCCAGACACGCTGCGATCAGGTGAAGGTTTACGACTGTCCGTCCCTCGCCAGTCACGCGCTCGACAACTTCTTGAGTCGGAACAGCACGCTCAAGTTTGTCGCTCTCAGCTTTATTCTTCCCATTTTTGGAGTTCGCATGGGCTGCGACTCTGTGTTCGCACAAACTGCAGCTAATAATTGTACTTTTTGTTTTATTTTATTGCATCTCACGTCTCAGAAATTGCACGTGCGAGTTGCCTGTTCGGTCGTTCGAATGGCGTGGTGTTCTTTTATTCGTATTTTGTTTCCAGTCGTTCTATTTCTCTCTGGCTCCTCAGGAGGATACAGCTATTGTAGCTATGGGAATTAGCACTCAAAGGAGGAAAATATGTCAGGTGCTCATACACATTTTTATAGCATGTAGTAACTCTTCTCTATGACTCAATCTCAGAAAAGCATGAACACGTTTCCAACACTCGATCTGTGACTAGAAATGAACAGTTGAGATTTTACCTTTTTGTTGTCAATATCAGTTCTCATATTTTGTTGGGCTTCTCAAAAAAAAAAATTGTTAGGCAATGTTTGAGTTAATTTTATGATTTGCTGGAGTGTTTGATCACGCTTTCAATTCGCTACATTAACTTCTCAAAGTACACTCTGACAGTTGCTTTGCGCTGCCCTTCAGACATCTAAAATAAAATTGAACAATTTTGAAAATATCTGCCGTAATAATTCTTATTCGTACTCATCAACTATGAAGGATACATCGACTATAACTGCTATGTTTGAACGCATGAAGAGCGTGAGTGATGACTGATCGTAGCTGTGGCTTCAATATTTAACTTAAAATCACGAGTGCAAATAAAAGCTTATAGCTTAAATTCCCTTGAATCGATGCTTTCACTGAGTTCAAAAACGGTAAATTTCGAAAGTCGCTTCTGCATTTTGTTTACTTACAAAATTGCACCAGTTTATGGGGCGTTTTTTGACTTAAAATTTTTATTTCAGTATACAATTGGTGTTTAAATTTACTCATGGCCTAGCTGATCGTATTTAGAAGTACATAATTTCTTTTCAAGCCTGCCCTGACGGTTCTTTTTTATTTAAATTAAATCCCAATTCTCTACCTTGCCGAAACCCCTCAGGGGGATACAACTATTGTATCTATAGGAAGTAGCGCTCTCAGGGGGAATATATGAGGTCCCGAGCTAAAGGTTAGCTAGGTCTTTCTTTTGTTAAAATAGAATTGGTTTTTCGTTTTATTACATTGCAGACCATCTTTTTTCGGTTCAATTATGTTCTGTTTTACTGGAGCTATACCTCCTTCTTTAACTTTTATGTTGTTTAAAAAAATGTTGTCTCAACTTGTTGCGTCTATGCACTTGGTGCGTAGATTCTGCGTTTCTTTATGTCAATACTATTTGGTGCAAATTTCCTTGGTGCGGCTAGGGAGGCCTAAACCAGCGTCTAATCTAGGGAGGCTTAAACGAACTATGAACTATAATCTTCGCAAGTGTCACTGTAATTAACTGTAGTATTCTGAATTAAGTTTATGCTCATGTTCCAGTCTCATATTTTGACCGAATGAAAAGTGTAAAATATGTTTCCTTAATGGGTGAGTCTTCAATATAAAATTGATGAAATGGGCCCTTCAGTCTAACTTGTTGTAGAGTATTTTCTTTTATGTAAATTGTATTTGAATGTTGCAGAGCATAAATCTTGCTTATTCTGTGGAAGTACACGTCAATAATTTTTTCAAAACATCTGTCCTTTATCCCGGCGCTCCCATTTGCGTTGTTCGAAAATATCCGCTATTGTTAGGCCTGTCCACGTCTTCCTGTAGCCTTATTTTCATTCCTGGGTATCTTCTTTCATTTCTTGCAGTTGCTTGACTGGCCAAAATGTCCTCGCGGCAAACCCTTCAGTCAGCAGCGACGTCGATTTTTGTTAAATATTGCGCTCTTGCGAGCCGCGTGGTGTTGACACGTTTCTGTCTCCAATCGATTGCTTTGCGACGACCTGGCAAAACTCGCGTGTAAAAAGACCTGAAAATTTAGCTCAGAGAGACGCGCGTGTCAGGCCTTGTAAGTGCAGTGATCAAAAACGCGCCCTTCAAAGGAAAGCTCGAGTGTTTGAATTTAGTTTTCGAGAGGCACTTTGAATAGCACTAATTGTACATCAGCTTGGGAGAAAATTTCTTTGTTTTGTGGATCGGGATAAAATTGGGCGTAGAATCGAAGACACAACAGAAGAGAATGGAAGACTCTGAAACAATAGGTGTAACGGTTGTGATGCTTTTATAGCTTACTGAGTTGACGACACCCGGGTCTAGTGAAACTTCTGTGACCACATGCACTACATGTTGGGAAACCCAAGACTAAAAAACACAGCTAGATCAACTGTCCTCACGAATGAAAACAGGTTTCTCTTTTCTAATAAAGGTTTAAATGATTAAATTGTCACCCAGTGACAATTTATGAAATGACCGGTTTCATCACGAGAATCAAATAGTAACCTGTTTATTAAGTGCATTAAGAAACTTAAATCTCTTTTTTCCTCTCGTGAACGTTCTCTATGACAATGGTAATAAACACATTAAAATATTGTAGTTCTTTTAATCAAGTTCATGTAAACACGCCATCATTACAGTCGCCTATTTTCATGTTCAAGACTGCGGGAATTTAGAAGCTTTTAAAGTCCAACCATTATGTTCCTTTAAATTACCTTAAAATCAAGCGGCACGAAGAGAAAACGGTGGCATCCGTGACTGCTGTCGTGGAGCAACACATTAGGCAACCGCACGGCCGGACTGTGACCGGCGGGTTCGCGTGAACCCTGCAGCCACGGCGCTCTATGATAATGAGGGGTCATGCCGGCCTGCCGCACCCCCTGCCTGTCGCTGCCTGCTTTGACTCTCCATTTCTAACTCTTTTCCTCCCAGCATTCATTTGTACACTTGTTCTTTTTAAAAATTTATTTTTTCGAGTTGTGTCGGTAGGAATTGGTTATCTGGTTCGATGGAATTGGTTTTTTAAGTTCGATGAATTCGGGCACGCTGGTTTCGTGGTGCCTTCATTTATCAGGGTTGAAAATTTCATCATGTTATGACCTCAATTTGTCTTTTACGAAATTCAGGTCTTGAACCTCTGAACAATAATATATAATTCGTGAGTTTGTTGAAAATGCATTCTCATCACAACTTCTTCAGTAGTATACTTCTATTGTTTTGGGAATGAACACTCCAATGGGGAAAATGTGAACTCCGGAGCCAAAGGTTGAGTAGGCTTTCTTTTTGTTAAAAGGTTCCCTTCTCTCCTGTTGTCAGCACCTATTTATTTTTTTAACTTTTATCGTGTTTTTACTATCCAGCTTATTGTTTCTATGCACAGGGTATCTACTGTGGGAACACACCTTGTGCGTAGATTGCGTGTTCCTTCATTTTCATACTAAATGGTAAGCGCACTGCATTGGTAGCCCGGTAGGAGTTTCAGCATGGGTTAGGCGCCCGGCCATTAGAGGGTGGGCAGCTGAAACCCCTGGGAACTAGGCTGCACTCCCATTTTAAATCCACGTTATTTCCTTTAAAATGCTTCGCGAAAGCGAAGAGGTCCACATTTGCTATAAGCTGGTGACCCCGGTGGAAAAGTGACCTCAAACAATAATAATACTAAATGGTACATTTGTCCTTCCGCTCTTTGGAACACGTTTGTTGTGTTTATGGAGGTTTACACGCAGTACAGCGCGAAACTTCCTGTGTTCTAATGCGGCCAATGGGCACACATGCTCAGCAGTCAAGTTTTGGCACTCTAAATGTATCTCAGTTGACTTTGTGTTTAAATGAAGCGGTTAAAGTGTTAAGGGGCGAGAGACTAGAAATTATTCCAGTGATGAAGCTCTAAAGATAACATGATAGCAATCTGTGAACACTGCTTGATCAAGCAGAAATTGTATCTTTGTCAGCATTGCTCTCATTTCTGTCAGTCTGTTAGCTTTTGAGTTGCAATCGATTTTGGGATTGTGCCCATGTGAATGACTCGCCTGGGATTCAAAAATGTATTTATGCAAAGTTATTCAATTGATCATAGTCATCAGTCGGTTGAATCAATCAAAATTTTAAAATCATTGTCTTGATTAACTCAGATGTACTCCTCGCTGTGTAATGTCCAGTCAGCATTGAGTGGTATGAATTTCTCATGAATTTTAAAACCCCCATTGAGGCTTCAGGATATCATGTTAACGCAGTGATGCTGGAAAACCTTGGATACATTTGTGTTTTGTCGTCTCCAACTCCCGTGCTGCTAATGCTCTTGTCGGAGGTTCCCTAAAACTAATTTTTCATTGAAGAAACAAATTAGTGAGTGATTAACCTCCTTAGCTCAAACTAATATTTTGTTCTGTGCGCGGTAAACGTTTTGATTTAATTATAACTGACAAGTAATCTCCGCATTACGCTGTAACAGGATATTATCCGCTCGTATATCTAACTGGAGGAGATTCACACCACATGTAATCAATGAAGTAAGGTTGAGCTACATGGTTCAGAATCATATGACCCCATGTTGCGCAGTCCATATCGGGATTGGGGCTCTGCCCTCTCATTTTTGTGAGGGACTCTAGAGCCCTTCAATGATGGTTCCTTTTCTAGCCGCGCTTCTTACTGGCTCTGTCTCGGCGGGCTGTGCGAGGGCCTTTGAAGCTTTTTGTTTCTTTTAAACGAAAACTTTGCAGTTTTGGGCGAGAGCAGGAGCCTTTTTCTCTGTGTGGAATAAAAGGAACGTGTTGCTTATGAGCGGTTTTGTCCGTTATTGTTCAGGCGAATCGCTTGGTGTAGAGTTTATGTAATCTCAAAAGAAATTGAGTAGTTTTGCATGAGAAATTCCGTGTTCAAACGAATCAAAGTAGTTAAATAAAATTTCGACCTCACATTTTAAATTTAATATTGTCAATAGATGAATTTTATGTTGTGTTTCACTCAACTTCCAACATCACATCCGATAATTGCAACACTACGAGGGAGGAATGCGTCTGGCCAACGAAATTTCCTCATAATGCCTAAAAAGAACCAACAATAATCCCCATCTCGTGAGAGATGTGTTCTCGTGGATGAATCCAGCATTTGTGCAACTATGCGATCCTTGCCACAATCCACAACGGATAATAACACGAATAACCGCCCAGCTCACGCCGTTTGAATTCTTATCCTCTGCCGCACGCCCTCATCACGCTGCGGAAGCGCCACGTCATAAGGGTTTCTAACTACCCTTTCGCTTCGAAAAATATATTCTATATCTTTGTAATTTTAAGCATTTAGGATCAAATTCGCTATAAAGAAATGAAATATAAGATTCAGTCTCATAATGAATGATTAAGATTGTGGGCTTTACACCAATTAACTTTCATACACTTTCATAACGTGTTGGTTCATAACGACACGCCTTGTGGGGGATGTTTGAAAGCGCCGACCGGGCAGATTACCCTGAAACATTTGCTGAAGAGGCTGACGGCGAAATCACAAGACTGGCTCTCCTTTCTTATAGGGTTCGTTGCTGTAGGCGATGAACCCGCATTATTTCCAAATGTTCTGCGTCGATAGCTTGACTTTTGTCAATGTCGTGGTATAAAAAAATCAGAAGGTCCATCTTGCCTCAATTATACCTATTGACTTCAATTTAACATGATAATTCTTCATTATTGCTATCGTGGCTAATTAGCATTTCTCTCAACAACTTTGTGATACATAGTTGTCAGCGTTCATCAATTTCAACAGTACAATAAGTGCTCTTTCATGTTCTAATTCCATTTGTGAGTTAGGAAGAATAAAAATCTTCAATGGAAAAGATGAATCGAAATCTATATTTGATACTGACGAAGCTGAACATGCACGTATAAATGATAGCTTTGAAAATATGGCTTCACAAATGCCCTTGACGTACTCTTAGAGAAAATAATGGTTTGCACGCGATGACTGCAGCTAATCATTGAATTATGTTATTAAAAAATAAATTATATCAGGATAGTTTGTCTCACTGGAGGCTGTTGGCAGCAGATACCAAATATCCTATTGAAATGATTGCTAAACGAACATTATTTAGGTTTAAAAAGATCAACTCTATAATGCGATGCCACAGCAGTGGGATTGGAAACATCCACCAAAAAGAATATAATATTTGTCGATGCCGAAAGATTGAACTTGGAAAACTGTTAGAGCTGATCTTACTGCTCCAATGACGAAACGAAATGGTTGTACAACAGATGCTGCACCCTAGTTACGAAACTCTTTGAATGGCATTATACTGCTTGAACAATGAAAATCTAATTGGCGTCGGGAGTCCTATGCTTAAGTCTGTGTTATGGAAACTCACCTACAGCGAAGATTTCAATTTTGTATGCATTTTGTGGGTTGTAAAGTAAAAATTAAAGTTTCAGTTCATGAAGTTTAGGTGAATGTATGCTAGTTTCACGCAGTAGTGCCTTAGATTTTCAAAATAGTGTTATAATTGAAACTTATAATTGAATTGCATGCAGTCATAGAAATGACGATGTTTGATATCGACACTCGCCTTGATAGATGTCGGTTCTACGAGTTGGGTTTTTCTGTTACTGTACATTATCAGGCCTGTATCCGATAGTCACAAGCTTTTTTTTATTCCTTGATTAAAATAAATCATCGCAAACTCGTCGCAGAGTTCAAGTTCACTGAAGATGACAAATGCTCGAAGTTTTTTTCCCTCTACTAAAATGACTATGGTAGCATCGTTTTTTTGTGGCAAGCACGGCAAATTCTTCGACAGAAATACGCTTTTCAGATGCGGCGTCGATAGTCGAACGGACTTGGGCCGCGTTCAACGCTCCTAAAATTACCAATACTCACCGACGTCATTGTTCTCGTCGTTCTTTTCTAGGATGGCCGATACAGCTTCCGGCCAATATATTCTGATAGCTCACTTTGAACCATTACAGATTCAAAAAATATCCAATACAGACGCCGTAAAAACTGACCTATATGCGTTCGCGATACAGATATCCCTGTCGCGTCTCCATCTCTACGCCTGAATTTTCTGGTGGGTGCTTCTGAAAAGCTAAGGTCGTTCAGCTTTGGCAACAGTGATGTACGGGTTGTATTATAAAGCGTCCTAGATTTTTTGTCAGCATTCTTCCTGACATTGTTTTCTTTTACCGGCACTGGGGCCATAGATCTTTTGATGGGCTGTACTTCCAGAGCTCTTGTGGTGTTTTGGAACCATA
This sequence comes from Morinoia aosen, assembly GCA_030386875.1. NCBI lineage: Eukaryota > Metazoa > Arthropoda > Malacostraca > Amphipoda > Talitridae > Morinoia > Morinoia aosen. The sequence goes on along the minus strand of CM059567.1, from coordinate 10,342,452 downwards.
GTGAAACGAATCAGTTAGTTTGGTGCAAAAATTTTGGCTCACTGCTGAGTGGATTCCGGCATTTTCGGAAGTGATGAGCTGATTAATATCACTTTTCTTCAGCGATACTTGGGTATTTATTTTACTAAGCTTGTTGATGAAAACGTTGATCACTATGTAGGTAACCGTAACAAGCACAACTTCGATCAACATCCGAGCGCGAGTCAAAGTTCATAAAAACTATTCAGAAAATTTATTGGTCGAAGAAAAAAAGCGTCCATTCTCACCAGCACGTCACATGCTATACTGATATCAAGACTTGTCCTAAAATATGTTCGGATTAAAATTCTCATTTGTTTGCGATGTTTATAGTTGCAGTATCTTCTCTGTTTCTAATCTGTCGTTTGAGTGCTCGTATGGTAGCATCGAGTGTTCAGTGGGTCTGGAAAGGAAAGGTAGGGGTTATTTGAAACTCATTATGAACTGACGATGTCAGTGTTCAAATTAGTTATCATCGTGATCCAAGAGAAAGTTACCATCCTTATTTTATAACAACATAAAGGCCTGGAAGCTTCGCAATAATTGTTAAAGCGTATGGAATAAATGAAATGATGTCCCAAAGTATTACTGGTGTAGGTAATGTACATGTACATAATTTTTTCTCATAAAAAATTGTGGCACATAACTGTCCAGTGCTGCTTGACCTCATGCTCATGTTCATATTTTAGAGTGACGGAAGGATTAGAGGGCGCTAATTAAAAAGAGAATCGTGCAACTGCGATGATTTACTGTCACCGATGATTTACTGCTGGTGTTAGCCATTGTTCCATTGAGGAGGCCACAGCTGGATCGGTCCTAAAGTGGTGTTCTGTGTCCGGTCTCATTCCGCTCCCACGGCCTGTTTAACAGAAGACCAGTCGCATTAGTCGTAAAGCCGATTAGAAGCCTGGGTCGATGTATCAAAAGCTCGCGAACTAATCTGAGCTCCATGTTGCTCCGACGCGCAGCTGCACAAACTCAGTGAGGCAGCACCGTGTCTTGCTTCTTGCAGCTGTCCAAGTTTGAGCGCCTTTGAGAATGCAGGAGCCGAAGCTCAAGTGTCGCGCGTTGTTCCTACAATAGAAGCCGTGGACCTGAAAGGAGCTGAACTATTAGCATAGTCAGAAGAATACAGTATTCAGAGATATGCCGACGTAAACTTCGGGCTGCTAACTTCATAGACTCGAGGTTTGTGATTTCGGCCATGTACACACCTGACGTCTGTGATTTATACTGTTGTAGTTTCGTCTGTAAGTAAAACTAGTTTAACAACCAATCTAAGCTGTTGTAACTCTAAGTGAAAATCGTTTTTGCCAATCTCTGATAACTTTGAAGATTGTTGCCGAGTTTTTTGGAAATTTCGTTCTGACATCCATTCTGCCTCATTGACTTCCAGTTTCTATGGACCATTGCACTGTGGACTATGTCAAATTTTTTTCCAATCGCTTCAACATCTCTGTATATTGAAGTGGAAAAATTCGATAATTATTTATCAACTTTGAAACCATTCTGAGCTGTTGAGTCCAAACTAACTTGTACGAGAGCAGCGATCAGGGTGCGTGCACCACACGACCCCGCCAGGCGTTCGATGTCATCTACGTTTAGGGGATGAAAATTTCGAAAACTCTGAGACGGCGATTAATTGATTCCAACTAGTTATATCTCATTTAAGCTTGTTCTGTTTGACTTGACTATTGCATTTTCAATTTTAGAGATGAAATTCAATTTGGTAAAGAGCATTAACTGCATTTTGATACGTGGTAGCGTGAGATGGCGTGGCATATTTCTTTCTTGGCATATAGCTGTGGGAATTGGTGCAACAACTAAGGGGTGCCACTATAGTGTGAGGTCTACCGCCAGATATCGCCTTCCCAGGTGCAGTTTGAGATATGCTAATTGTTTATCACTAAATTAAATGTATGGAAATAAGTAATATCCATTAGTAGCCTAACATAACTCATGCTATCGTACTAGCTAGAGGTAGATCTCATGCCATAGTGGGGGTAGACCTCACGCTATAGCAGCACCAACTAAGGTTGTTTGAATGTTTTATCAGTTCTGCATTGATTCATTCACTTCCTGCTGCATTTACAAGTATCTGATCCTGCCGATTCAAAATTACTTGAGTAACTCTGACATAAGCAGTTTCTCAAGTATCTGTTGAAGACAGTTTTGGTATACGCTCTACGGCAAAGGTTCCTTTATCTCGATCTTTTAGAGTTGAACGAACTGCTCTACATAGAAATGAATCATTCGTTTCATAATTCGAAGCAAATGCGACACGCTATTTCGTGTCCTTAAAATAAGAAATGGTACATATATGAAACTTGCAAGCGCTATCAGAATGGTCTTCACTGCTAATTGCTTTTCGGTTACATTTTGGTGGCCGTGGCCGAGTGGTTAAGAACGCGCCCTCCAGTGGAGGTGTCGGCAGTTCGAATCCCGGCTCTGCGCGGTGATTTCTCCCCGTTGGGTGAAGACGAGAACTCAAGCACAATTCCCCACTCCACCAAGGTGTCCGAAATGGGTATCGGTTTGACTGGGGTAACTGTCATTAATTGCGTCCTGGTATTAGTTATAAGGCATTTGAAGAACCAATGTACAAAATGATGTGTATCAGGCTTGATTGATTAGAATAAAGCATCCTTTCGCATGATTCAAGTGTTTTCGATGTTTCTTCTAATGCCGTTATTTGTGTATCTTTAAAATTGAAAAAAATCAGGTTGAAGTTAGTTTTTTTGTTACATGTTTCCTTGTTATAAACGTGAAATTTATTTGAGTCGATAATGTAAACTGCATTTCATAGAAAATTTCCATTTTTCAACATTTTTCTGCCGTTTCCCTCCGTAATCTTTGGGCAATTATGTTATAATTTCACGATATTTTATTAGTTTTCTCTAAAACAATGCCATTGGGATCGAATTACTGTCGTAGCTACTACCAGTTTCAAAACACCATCGTTACTTGATACATAATCATTTTACACGTATCACATCTTGCTTCTGTCATACTTTTTTTCTTTGGGGCAAATCTGTTTTCTATTTCCAAACTTAAGAGATCTCGCGTAACAATAGCTTTTACAACCTTAATGCGAATCATTAGGACAGCAGGTACTTGGCCAGAAATTGCTAATTTAAAAGATTGACATCAGATACCTAATCGTAGTTTCTATCGAAATGTTTGTGCCGTAATATAATTTTAGAATTTATCATCGTTTATTTATTTATCGTTATCGCCTCACTTATTTTACACAATTTTATTTTCTCTTATCGTTAAATTGAATACTGAAGTAGTTATCCCTATTGAAAATCGAGGACGGTGCACCGGTGGAATATGGTTGACAGGGCTTATTATCCGCGATTTATTGGTCATTCGGCCATCCGACCGATAAAACAACGGTACACCGCCCAATTTACGAGCATGTTATGATTGGCACTGCCATCCGTGGCCTCCCGTCCATACACCGTCTTTAATTCGCGGCATCTAGTAGCGATTCGAGGTTGACTTGGCCAAGGACGGCCATCTGGCTCAGAATCGCTGATACCGTGTTTTTCTGACACTTGTTTCTCATGCCCTCTCCCATTCAATAATTACTGCTCTGCATTTGTGGTTAATTCTCAATTGCATAAATTAATCCTTATCGCAGACCTCAGTAGCTGCAGCAACTGGTTCTAAATGTGCACCCAAACCAAATACGGTAACTATGACTCATGCCAATAGTTTACTTCCCGTTTTAAAATATGATCAACTCTATGGTCGAGTGAAAGTGCATCAAATTGCCGAGGTGTATTGTGGAACGTTTCAATTATATTTAACTTGTTGGGATATAAATGCACAGGCGTAGCCAATTACATTTCAACAATATCATAAAATTATTATTTATGTAACGGAGGTGAATACTGTATTTCATGCTGTGATTATACATGATGGGGTTCAACAATACATGGAGAAATATTAATTCTAAACACTTCAACTGTTTGTCGTTTCATTTAAAATGATAAACATACCCAGGTAGCAAGAAATTATTAGTTCAATATTGGGTTGATGATTATTTATTGGCCTGATATTGGAATCTTGGATTACAATAATAGGCTAATAGTAAGACAATATCAAAAAAAGATATATTTATTTATTATATCAACTTGTAATTGGGACAATGTAGTAAATAGTTTTATTTCTAATAATGAACTAACAGTGTATGTATGTATCTATGTACGATATTCACATAAGTGGAAACTATTTCATATGAATTAAAATATCGTAATTTAATAAAATTTGTAAAAATATAAATTATCATTGCCCAAACATTGGGTTGATATCGTACGCCAAGAAAACGGAGTAATTTGCATAAAATGTACCAATTAAGTTAATGAATAGTTATTTCAGTCATTAATGAGTGCAGATATATATGACAGATATCAAGAAATATGAATACGTTACAATAATATGTATATTCAGAATTACTGTATTCGCAGGTTCACAGTTCTAGTTTTTTCAGTCGTTCAATGAGTTTCGAAGGGCTAGTTTTTACAAAAAAAAAATGCTAACATCGTTTTTCATATTTTACTATAGCAATAAATTTCTATATGTATATTGAATTAAGAGGATATAAAGATATAAAGTTATTTATAAAGTTATTTATATAGATGATAGAAATGACTTAATTTCGTAATGATGGTATTGAGTAGGCCTATTCCTACCATATAACCCATTTGGCATGCATCATTCTTTGAGTAAAGCGCTCTCGTGCAATTTTTCAAGCACGCATATACAGTATCTGCTGCTCAGATGAACGTAGCGTATGTGGTTGTTTAGTCTGATTTCACAATCCGGTATTGACATCAATCAACTGAAAGAAATCACAAATTATAGTTTTATTCAGCAAAAATAATTCAGTTGTGTGAAAAACCTATTTAAATTGTCAAAAACACATATAAAACTATTTTTGAGGGGTAATTTTAACGACAAATCGATCTATTGCTGATGCAGGATGCAGCCCTTGAGTCGGACGTCTTGTGTGCGATACGTTAAGCTCGGCCGCAGCCACGGTGCAGCATGAGTCAGGCGTGCATCGCGGTAGTTTGAATTTTGTGACTGTCTGAAGTGAAGTAGTTGCTGTGCTCTTCATGTTTAGGACATTCATTGCTTAGCTATCAAAAGCAAGAGGGAAGTTAATGTGAATTTGAATACATTTAAGTAACTGAAGCAAACGTGTTACCATTTTTTTGTTTCATTAGGTTTTGAACAACTATATTTTTGAAACGAAAACGTTCCCTGCGTTTCAAATTTAACCGAACTACGCGTAGATAAACAGCCTCCATACTCCCAACACACAGAGTAGTCATAATTTGTGGTACAACTCATTGTAATTCAGTTCGTGAATTAATGTTCCATAGAAATCTATATTAAGCATTCGTCATATTCGAGTTACTTAGCAGTGAAGGGCATGAATAATAGACGTAACAAACCTTGTTCTAAACGTATTGATGACAGTGGTGACCTGACACGATTGGTACAATTACAAGTGTGGGAAGCATTGAAGAATTTATTTTTTCCAATTATTGATGTAAATGAAGTTATAAATATCGTTTATCCAGCAAGACATGGAAAATATTTGTGAAACGATTTTTTTTCAACATGACAAAAGTTTTACAAGGGTGACAAAAAAAAGTAGTATTCGCTTGGAAGGCCTCTCATTTAAAGTGTATTTTATTGAAAGTTTTCAATTTTACAATGTGTGTAAATAACTGAAATAGTGATAGCTTTTTGAGTGATGCAGTGTGATCTCAGCGCACATATGTGAGTTCTGACTATTACATTATTTTGAGAAAACATCAATATTATTTCTTTAATTTTCTTATTTCATTAGCTAATTGAAACAAGTTTTTTCAATTCTTACAAATTTTTTGATATAATAGCTTTATGTATTATACATATGTATTCTTAATTGTTGATGATAAGAGATATTAATGTTTTTTCAACTATTATTCTCTATATTTTTAACAGTACTTCTATTTTCTTTTTTATTGTCCAGAACAGCTGATTAACGGTTTATTCATTAAAATACTGCGCAAATACTACAAAAATGAAAAATAATTAATATGTCTTTCACAAAATTGTGAAGGAAAGATATTCATCCAAGCTAGCAGAAACACTATTTAATGACTCACAACATTGTCATCATTCCTCCCTTTGGAACGTTTTTGCTGTGTGGTTAGGGCTGCCTTAGCTCACTTTTAATCTAATTTTTCCTTTCGGCATTTTGGTAAGCATCAATGTTAGTGCCTGTTAGTGAATGGCATGTATGGTACCATATTAAATTTGGAACCATAAGTTATTCATTAAGGAAGTCAGCCACAATGAGTGGGCCATGGCACCCATGATACCCTTCCGTAATACTCATTTGCAAGTGACAAAACTTTATTTGCTTACGTTCAATAAATTATATTTGCATGAACATATTGCTCTTTACAGCACTTTTCAATGTGAAAATTAAATCCTTGCAAATGGGGGGGACTGACATTCAGATATCTACCCATTGGATAAGGTTGCGCAATTGATTCATATATCCAAAATAAGGGTATATGGTATTTAATATTGGTGTGCGGTTAGCATGGTATGTTAATATTGTTGCTTCTTCACCCTAGCAAAAACAGAATCACAGGTGATCTCTGTACGATGGATAAGAAACGCTCCCAGCTGCCAGTGTATGACGTCACAACCATATGTATATATGCTCGTGACGTCATACACTGGCAGCTGGGAGCGTTTTTTAAGCGATTGCGTAGAGGTGGCCACCCGTGATTTGGAGTTGATTAAGGTTGCGAAGCGAGCGATTCATTGGATGTAGAGTTGGGTTGAGGTTGATTTGAAGCTGTTCACCGACCAAAGTTGGTCGCAGTATGGGCGTATTGAGGGCGCGGTATGGTCGCGGAGACTGGACATTTGACCCTCAAATAGACGGTAAACCAACCTCAAATCGTCCATGTTTCCACTCATATTCCACCGGTGCACCGCCCTCGATTTTCAATAGGGATCTTTCATTATCAGTTAATTTTGTTTCTATTCTTGCCATTTATGCATTGTGGTAATCGTCGAAATAAATATGGTTACTGCTTCTATCATATAAGTCAGTGAATTTTTCCTTTTTATGGTAGTAAGCTCAACAAGCAATGACGCAAATTAGCCTCGTAAGATGAAACAACTATTGGAAATGTGAAGGTTGTCTCGAGCTGAAGGTTAGACAAGCCTTTTTCTGTTGAAATGGAAAACGTTTACATTTTGTAGCGGACTGTTTTTTTTCGGCTCCGGCTCACAGATCTCATTTTTTCGGCATCTCTGACTTCCTTCTTCAACTTTTATCTCGTCTGAGAAATTTCTTTCAATCTTGCTGTTTCCATACGCAGTGTGTGGTGACACACCTTGTGCACTGATTCCCTGTTTCTTCAATTCTATCCTAAATATTGCTAACAACCTTAGCTGCGGGTAGGGGAGCTTGACTCACTTATTCGAGATATACTCGTATTTTAGTCTCATCATGACGCTCGCGCGTAGTAACAATTAAGATTTTTGAGAACAATCGCTTACAATGATTAACTGAAAATATGCGCAACGCGACCTTCGTAATTACTTTCGATTTTAATAACTCAATTGGTGTAGTTCCTAAAGGCGACCTGAGAAAATAAAATGAAAAGCGAAGTAGTGAATTGATTCAAGAATTAATTTTCGAACTTTGAGACTGAAGAACGGCGCTGGCGCGAATGGCGAGACAACGCCATGTTGAACCGGATGGAATCGGGCGCTGGACCTAGAATTCTCACTGGACATATTTTAGGGGATCTCAAGCGGCGATTTTCCTCTTTATAGAATAGTCTTTCAATGGAGTTGGAGTACAGATTAAAGATGTTATAAAGAACTTGAGACCTGGATAATCGAGTTGATGTCAACAAATTCCTATAAAATGGCAATTCTTAAGGAATTTCTCCCTCACATTAATTTTTTGTTTTTGCATTCAGCCGCCACAAAACTTAGTGACCCACTGACTGGCTGACGGCAGCGAGTGCGAGTGCACGCCAAGCTAAAGGTAAATTGCCTATACTGACACGTACGTGTTTTATCGGCGTATGAGAAAGCATTAAAGTCGTACAGCGATTCTCTAAAATTTGCTTAAATAATAAATTACCCGCAATAAATTCCCAGACACATAATCCTCACAGAAACATGCCTATTTATAATACGGTAAATAGAGTAAAGAGAGATTAAAAAATGTCTTGAGAAGCGATCAATGCAATCTAGAGGTGTAGAGGGGTAGAGGGGTAGAGCGTTGGCAGAATCAAATATTACTTGTTAGGAACAAGGGCCTGAGATGGCGTCTTTGTTCGAGCTTTGTTCTCTGAGAGAAATTCCACAGCTTCCAAAATATGTTTTTTGATGAGATTGTAGAAAGCTTGGGACGAATTTTGTTTTTGAGTTAACATTTCACAGTTCTTTTCGGCTGATCGATCTAACTACGCAGGTCTGTCACGACACCTGGTCCGTAGCGCAGATATGTTCATACATAGACGTGGTCTTGATTGAGAAATGACAATATTTATCTCTAACACGATGTACAAAATATATATCATATTTTTGTAAGATGTTCTGTATTTGGAACAAATAGGAAGAAAATATGTGCATTCGATATTTGCTTTACACTCACGGAACGTGATATAAACTATTTTTCGCAACGTACCTCTCGGGGGGCATGGGATAGGTAGAATTAGGTTAGTGAAGTCTGTCTATCCTATGCTGTGGGGACTACTGTTTCTCGGGAAGATATCGTTAGGTTATTCTAGCTTTTGATGGGCCTTCGGTATTTCTGTCTTTTGTGCTCACTTTGCTTCTCTCAGTTTTCATGCAATCTGTGCCAACTCTTCTTTGACTTTTCTTCCTCTTCTTCTAAACTTACCGTTTCTACGTGCGGAGTACTTTGCGTGGGAACCCAACTTATACATAGGTTCCCCGTTTTCTAAAGTCCATCCTAAATTTTCCTCTTCCTTTGAATCTTGAGGTTGCCTTTGTTATGTTAAGGAGTTTTTAACAAACTTAAAATGAATTTTTAGGGAGTGTTTCTTTGGCGTGCTCTCCCCTCAGGGGGATACAACTATTGTATCTATGGGAATTAGTACTCCCAAGGGTATATGTGAGACCCCGAGCTAAAGGTTTGATATGCCTTTTTGTTGAAATAGAATTGGTTTCTCGTTTTGTTACGGACCATCTTTTTTTCGGTTCTCTGCTGCCCTGTTTTTCAGCACCTAGAACTTTCTTCTTCAACTTTCATCCTGTTTCATGCACTTATTTCTCAACTTATTGTTTCTATGCCCCTTCTACATAGATTCCGCGTACCCTTATCTTCATACTAGCAGGTTCCTTCCTCTCTTCGAAACGCTTTTTTTAGCTGTCTGGGAGGCTTTAACTAACATAAAATCTAATCTTCTATAGCGTGCACATGCAGCACATTTTTCAACGTTTGTATTTCTTTTATTACAATTATTGAAGCATCAGTACTTCGTCGTTTAACCTCAATTATCCGCCAAAAAATTGAACCATAATGAGTTTGTCGGGAATTTGCAGTTAAAGTTTTAATTTTTTGTTTATTTACTTCTCTCTCTTTCGTGAGTGAGGCAGTGTTCTGCGCAACTGACTCTCTGCACGAGTGTTTTGGTCGTTTGTATTTCAATGTCATCTTACCTTTTCATCTCATCAAGATGCTCTCGCTCTCTCCCCCCTCAGGGGGATACAACTATCGTATTTATGGGAATTATAGCACTCCCAGGGGGACAATGTGAGGGCCCGAGCTAAAGGTTAGGTAGGCTTTCTTTTTGTTAAAATAGAATAGGTTTCTGTTTTGTTACGGACCATCTTTTTTCGGTTCACTGCTGTCCTGTTCTTCAGCACCTGCTACTTTCTTCTTCAACTTTGATCTTGTTTCATGAACGGCTTTCTCATCTTGCTGTTTCTATGCCCCTTCTGCATAGATTCCTCATTCTCTTATCTGCATACTAAATGGTGCCGTCCTCCTTCCTCTCTTCGATACGCTCTTTTTTTAGCGGTTAGGGAGGCTTAAAATAACTTATAATCTAATCTAATCGAATCGAATCTCATCTCATCTAATCTCGCTCTCTCCGGGACTCGGAACTTGATTTGAATGCAAACTTCAGTGCTTTGCTTCGTGATAATTGTTTAATTGATCATAATCTTAAGTTATAAATGCAATGAATAAACTTCTCTATATGAATGGGTTCGCGAAGGACAACAAGACTAATCAAGTTAATGAATTTCAATTTTTAAACAAAATATCTTTAATGCTTTTCTGAGTAATCTTTGTTGGATCTAAGACAGTCGTTCAGTCTACTATTTAATTGTTCAAGATATTTTTTAAATGTGTTTTCTGTGATCATTGATAACGTTCGTCGTTTTTCTTCACTCAACAACGTTAGGGAAACGCTGTGCATATTTTTATTATTTAAAGATGTAAAAAGTTAAACATGGAGCAGAGCCGAGTTAGTAAGCGAGTGGAAGACAAGGATCCCGCTGTTTTTGGCAGAGTCGGTGTACAGGAGAGTGTCAGGGACGTTGAAATTTGACAGCCAACTTTCCCATCAAAATCTTCCTAAACAAACCCTGAACTTAGCTCCAAGTAATATCAGACAGTGGCACAATTTCTTTGGTGGCCAGTTGTCGACCTTTTATGTCTATTTCACGAATTATGAAGACATTTTCGTCAGTTCGAGGTCATTGTGAGGTTTGTTATCGTTATACTTACAGCAACATTTGGAACGGGAAACCATTTAAACGCTTGATTTTCTCATCGTTTCATTTTATAGGTCGGGAATTTGATGCTAGAACCAGCTATCGTAAAACATGTAATGAGCGCACTAAAGAGCTGTAACCAAAAGATTCCCACCGGCCAAACGGACATATCTCGCACGTCGACCCTCGGCGTAATTTCTGGAAGGCGTCTACCGCCCGCCCGACCAGAAGAAATCAGTCGTAAAGAACTCCCACTACCCCGCGACGTCAGTTTCATTTGTTTTCGCTACCCCCTTGCAGTTCAACTTGAGTTAAATTATCGATGTTCTTCTTAATTGTGATACGTTATTTTTTAAAGTGTGATCTCCATGTCTCGGGTATTATTTTCGATTTCATGATGGGAAGCTAAGGTGAATGACTTATTTTAATACTTTTTCATACCTAAATTAGCGATTGTTAGAGTTCTCCTGTGCATTTGATTTTTTTGATCGTTGAATTATTGGGTGTTGTCTCTTCCTTCTAATGTTTCAAGGTTTTATTGTCTTAAATAAACCACTTAGTTGCAGTCACCACCTGCATACAAGCAAGAAATAAGGTAGTATCGATTTAAACAAGAAGTTGACGGGAATTTAATTCATATTTAGGTGGCGTACTTCGTCAAATCATGCTTTCTGGTGGTGGTTAATATTTGAACTAATATCTATTCTCCAAACGAGCAGGCGATGGTACAATCGTGTCAAACATTGGAGATCTGTTTCTAAAAAGTTGTTATTCATAGATAATGATTTCACCGAACATTCCAGTAGTTTAGGTTCACGCTTTGACGTGAGAAAGCTTTTGGTTGTAATAAGAACGAGAGAACTTAGCTTTGAGTTGAAGAATCTGTAGACATTGCCGTGGAATATGTCGAGGAGGCGAGTCTAACCAAGATTCTGAATTCGAGGTACAGACGTGTAATAAGTAGTAAGTAAAATTAAGTCATGAGAACTTCACACTTCAAAAGGTCACGAGGATTGTCACACAAGATTAAGTTTTCCATCAAGGTGTTTTGGAGAGCTTTACGCAATAGATATAGTAATCCATTTTACAAAATAGTTATGCAAAATATAGTAAAAGTATTGAGTAGCATCGCTCAACTCGCATGTACTGCTGGAGGCGCCGAAATTCAGACTTCCCCAATCGTGGTTTGGCCGTATGCTACAAATGCTTGGTCGAACAAGCCCAAGCTACGAGTTCTTCTAAAGTACAAGAAACTATGCCTGGTGAAGTCAGTAACCTTAAAAGGGAGTTCCCATAAATCCCAAGTAATGGTAAATGGAGTTAGGGAATTGGATGACATCTTCAATAGCACTTGTTGAAGCCCTGAAAGCGGAGACGAGAGGAAGGAGGTAAATGTCGGAGAAGAGTGGAAACAGATGAGCAGAGATTATGAGGACAGACCGAACGGTATTATAACGCGTTCTTGAGACCCGCTTTGTTTTTGAAAAAGGAATTTATTGAATATTCGAAGTTTAAATATTAACACATATGTTGAATGCTTGTTATGATTATTGCTTCATGTAAGGACAACTACTGTTCTTTTCAGTTTCCAAGTAAAAGAACAGGACCATCATAACACTTTATTGTTCGTTGCGTAGATGTATGCACAATTAAGACGCGGCCGTGATAGAACGAAAAATAACCGAAGTTTTCTGTTCAATTCAAATATTAAATTTTGACCCATTGCATCACGCTAAGGGACTGATGAGCGAAGCTTACATCGGGACTTCAGACAGCTTGAGCCTGATTTACGTATTTGGTTTAAAGGTTTTAGCAATACTCTCTGATCAACGAATTGAAATGTTCATTCAATGGGATTTTTTATGGAAAACATATGTTTCAGTATTTCTTCCAGAGTCTCCCTCAGGGGGATACAGGTATTGTATCTATGGGAATTAGCGCTCTCAGGGGGACTATGTGAGGGCCCGAGCTAAAGGTTAGGTAGGCTTCCTTTTTGTTGAAATAGAATAGGTTTTTGTTTTGTTACGGACCATCTTTTTTCGGTTCACTGCTGTCCTGTTTCTCAGCATCTACTACTTTCTTCTTCAACTTTTTCTTGTTTCATGAACTTCTTTCTTAGCTTACTGTTTCTATGCACTTTGTGCACAGATTCCCCGTTCCCTCAACTCCATGCTAAATGGTGCCTTCCTCCTTCCTCTCATGGAACATCTTTGTCGTGGTTAAGGGAGGCTAAAACTTTCGTATATAATAATAATAATAATAATAATAATTCTTCCAGAGTCAAGTACCAGAACCTTGAGATTAATGGCAGTTCAGTGTCCGGTGTTGAGACCCATGTTTATTGGTTTGTAACGCTAACTTGTTGACTAGTTTCGGGTGACAAATCGTACTTTCTTAGCAAAGTCGCTTCAACTTCTTGACTCTTGTTTCTTTGATGCAATACGGGGAAAAAAATTTCAGGAATAAATTTATCATGGGCCCAGAAATACATTCGAAACTACGCTAACATAATTTGCTACCAATCAAATCGCAATTTGGTACTACTTGAAAATGCTTTGCTGAGTGTGAGAGTACACAAGAAACCGCTTCAAATTATGTTTTATGAATTAAGTTACTGTTTTTATTAATTAGTTTGGTAGTTAACAGAAAAGCATAATCGAGTAAGGGGAAAAATATCTATAATACTCTCGACGAATCGTCTTATATCAACTTACTGATTGCTAATATCCGTTAAGTGATTCTCGTAACGAAGAATGTGGCTTCCCAAGAGTTACACGACCCCACAATTTTTTTTCTATAAAATCCTGTTTTGCTATGGAGATGGAAGTACAGACAGTATTGACCATGGATTATTGCCAGCAGGTAAAGAGTTAAGGGCTATTGACCCTTCACCTCCTGGCAATAGTCTATGCCAATAGTGCCTCGATAATTCGATTCTCATGTGCCACTAACTTCCTACCTTAGGATATGTTGTTATTGGAGGGAGGTTAAATTATGGGTTGATCTCGTCTTACTCGTTGAACAGTTTTTAACCTATTCCAAGCTCGAACCTCATGCATCTTCCTTGTCCAACGCGGCAACGTGCATTGCAGAGCGCAGTGGATGCTGTTCTACAGCTTATCTTGGCGACTAGCACTTCAACGAAAGAAGCAGAAGCTGCTTTGTCCACTGCAAAGCCCCTTAGAGGGAGGATGAAGGCAAGATGCGCTCTAAGCTATTTGAGTCTTGGAGATCTAGCTTCAGTAGCTGACGTCGCTGCCTCCTCTCTCTGATGACGCATGAACTTAGCACAGGATAATTCGGGCAGTTCTAGGATCGCGAATAAAGAAATACTGGGATCCGGCGACCATACATTGTATCGATTCGTAAGGCGAAACCTTGCTTTGATTGCTATCATGGTGCAACCATTTTTTTAATTCATGATCTCAAATTTGAAAATTATGAGATTCTTTTCAGAAGGTTATAGATAACATATTATCTATCATTGCTTGAAAAACAGCCTACTAATTTTTCTTGAAAGGCCATAACATTCGTGGTAAGAATATGTGGGATTGGAAAGTTTTACCTGGTCTTATGTGAAGTTTGCCAATTTGAATGAAGCTCTGATATTTTATGCGGCACTTATCTTGTTGTGGGGCATTCATGTTATTGTTTCGGTGAATATGTCCTGCGATATGGATTCCGTTTGTGTCCGTTTTTTATTTTTAGTTCACTCCTGAGGATATGAAACTATTGTCTCTATGGGAATTAGCGCTGCTAAGGGAAATATGAGAGGTTTCGAGCTAAAGGTTAGGTAGGCCTTCATTTTTTGAAATAGAAAACATTTTTGTTACGGACCATTTTTTAGATTCGCTGCAGTCCTGTTTTTCAGCACCTACTACTTTCTTCTTCAACTTTTATCTTGTTTCATGAACTTCTTTCTCAACTTACTCTTTGTACGCCCCTTCTGCAAAGATTCCGCATTCCCTTATCTCCATACTAAATGGTGCCTTCCTCCTTCCTCTCTTCAATACGTTTTTTTTGTAGCGTTTAGGGGGGGCTTAAACTAACATATAATCTAATCTTTCTCCATAGGTATGACCTGATGCAACGATTCTATTTTAATTCGTGTGTTCTTAGCATTTTCATCAGAAAATTGATTTTTTTTCGGAAAAGTGAACAAATGGGTTTAGTAGAAAATGCTACTTCTACAATTTTGAAGTTACAGAACTAGTCACAATTTTTTAAATAGCTAAATGTATTGTCTAAGGAAACCCTGCAATTATTTTTTTGGTATTTTGATTCGTTAAATTTTACGATTTTTCCCTAAAATGGTTATTTTAATTTTTATTACCTTTTTATTATAAAATTTTGAAGCTTAATCAGATTTCAAAAATTGTTAGCAATTGTTCTATAGCTTTCTTTAAGCCCTACCGATCGATATATTTGCCATTCATATACCTCTAAGACTGGAGGAAGATTAGCATTTCAAACAGCTGTTAGTAAAGTTTTCACGGGAGTATAATTAGCTGATGACCCACAGCAGCAGCAGTTAACCCAAACACGCCGTTACATCGTCATAATTCACTCGCTGGGCGTTAGCTGAGCCCTTTTGGTATTTTTTTTACTGAAAATGGGTCTCTAGGTTGTGGGACTATGGGTTTGAGACTACGGGCACTAGAACCCCTTCAAGAGGGGTCTAAAGGGGGGGGGGGGGGGATGGGAAAGATTCCAAAACTGTTTTGACTGTTCCTAAACTGTTCTAAAACTGTTGGTTTTGTTTTAGCATGAAAAATCATTGACTTCTATTCTTGTGAAATATCCGATAAAATAACATAAGAACACAAATATTTCCCAATTTCTCAAAACTAAGGCCGAAACCGAAAAAGTTACACGAGTAAAAATATGTTTCATTTTACAAATTATGTATACTTGGTAAATTTCATATTGATCGGTCTACAAATAAAAAATGTACCGTGTGTGCACAGAAATAATAATGAGAAATGAATGTATTTCTGGTTGTAATTTATACTTGTAAAATGCACTTCACAGTAGAAATATGGAATTATGCATGCATATTATTTGTAGATGATAATACAACATGAACAAAAGATTCGAGTAAAATAAGTGCACTGTATCACATTTCGCCACAAAATTTACGTTTTTCGTCTGTTTCGTTGAAATAAAATTTTCTACCTAAAAAATAAAAGTCAATGAGTTTTAATGCTAGAGAAAAAACAGACAATTTTCGAATCCTTGTTACATTTGTAACAAACTAATTGATTAATTTTCCAAATTTTTGCATTAAATTATTTTCACTGTTCAAAACCGAAAATTTTGTATATTATATTTAGGGATCGAAAATCGAATATGAAAAGAAATAAAAAAAGAGAATTGAAAATCAGGTTCTATTATTTTGCCAGAAATGTTTCAAGAATTCTAAAACTCCCCTCAGGGGGATACAACTATTGTATCTATGGGAATTAGCGCTCCCAGGGGAACCATGTGAGGGCCCGAGCTAAAGGTTAGGTAGGCTTCCTTTTTGTTGTAATAAAATAGGTTTTTGTATTGTTACGGACCATCTTTTTTCGGTTCACTGCTGTCCTGTTTTTCAGCACCTACTACTTTCTTCTTCAACTTTTTTCTTGTTTCATGAACTTCTTTCCTAGCTTACTGTTTCTGTTCACCTTGTGCATAGACTCCGCGTTCCCTCTACTCCATACTAAATGGTGCCTTCCTCTTTCCTCTCTTGGAACATCTTTGTCGTGGTTAAGGGAGGCTAAAAATTTCTTATATAATAATAATAATAATAATAATAATAATAATAATAATAATAATAATAATAATAATAATAATTCTAAAACTGTCTTAGTTTTTCTAATAGCATATCAACTCATAGACTTCTATTGTTTTTAAATGTCCGAGAAAATTACATAAATTATGAAAAATATTTCCCCTGTTCTCAAAAACTAAGGACAAAATCGAAAAAGTGACATGGAGCAAATTGTGTTTCTTTTTGAAAATTACAAAGACTGGGGCAAATTTCAGAACAATGTCCGAAATTGAAAATCAGTCAGTTGTCCCCTTTAAACTAACATCTAATCTTATTTTTCGTTCATTCATCCGTGATCACAACTAGTTCTGTTTGTGCAGAAATGTTCATTTTTTGCAATTCCCTGGTTTCCTTGCACTTTGTGATTTGCACTAATTCTTCTGTCGTTTCTGATCAAAGCGGGCGTACAAGGATGTCTATCTCAGGGAGGCTAAGCCTCACATTCAGCCCCTGATGTGTACCGGCTCGAAAAAGACTTGCTGATGCAGGGATAAAATCAACAGAAGTACGCGCTCCCCCACATTTAATGTGAGGGCAGCAGAACGGAGGGGCCGCTGCATGAGTGTTGACCAAATATCAAATGGAAGGCCATTTTTTGAATTGAATTTGTCAGCAAACGGGAATTTCTAATATCATTAGACGTGTTTACAAATGATTTGCACTTCATAGGTTATTCGTGTTGTTTGAATGGTTGTTTAAATATTGAACGGAATATTAAGCAAACGTAAAATTAGCAAACATACTCGTGTGAAGTGGGAAGAGTCCGTTGTTCGCAGCTGTGTTGGTGTGCTGACTCAGGGAGTGGATTTGATCTCATGCCGATGCTTTGGAATTTTGTGACCGAGCCTCGGAGTTCGTATGGTCAGAAGTTCAATGTGTGACGCAATTTGCCTGCATGACACCGGATGAGAAGTGAGAAACCTTTCTATATGTGCGGCTTCACTTACTTGTATCGTGGTCATGGACAAAAGGTTGACCTCTTTCGGTGAAAATGTTGTACACTACTTTTTACATATTTGTGTGATGCACGTTTCAAAAAGTACAGCTATGCTTGTGGTGAGATTTCTGCTTGAAATCAAATGTTTGTACCATATCTAGAGAATTCTGTGCCATGCCAAACTGAGAACTCATTGTTGAACTCAAGTTGTCTTTGTCAGGAATAAAGCATATTTTGTATATGCTGCTTCCACCTCAGTGAGAATATTGTCTAGGCAAGGTATGGAATTAGGCATGGCGCTTGGTTGCTCAGATCAAGCAAGAATTCTCTATAAAATATTCGCAATTAGACGTCTTCAGCATGCTTCGCTCGCTACTAGCATTCGAATTAAACTTCGCTTTGAGCAACCTTATGCGCTACGGGAATTAGCGCTACCAAGGGGAAAATAGGAGGTCCCGAGGTAAGAGCTAGGTCTGCCTTTTTTTGTTGAAATAAAATGTTTGTTTCATTAACGACCATCTCTTCGGTTCACATCTGATCTGTTTTTCAGCCCCTCTGACTCCCTTCAACTTTTATCTTGTTTCATCATTTTCCATCTGAGCTTACTGGCTCTGTGCACAGGAGAACCTGCGCGGGAACACACCTTGTGCATAAATTCCGCGTTCCCTTTAACTTCATACTAAGTAGTGCCTTCATTCTTCCTCTCTTTGAACATCTATGTTGTGGTAAGCGAAGCTGAAACTATCTTATAATATAATCAATCATGGTCCGACTGGGTTGACAGTTTGACTTTAGAGGAGCGTCTCGAGAATAATTCCTGCCTTGTTGTTATAATAGAACAGAAATTTTTTCCTACCTTGGAATAAGAGGCAGTTTCTCGCCAGGCTGAAGATTGGTTGTAGTGTCAGTGATAATATCCCTAACTCGAAAAGGTGACGATCAGTTACTTCGAAATCGCTGAGATCGAGTTATTATTTCGCGCATTGATTTTAACATCAACGTACTTCAATATAGGGTGTAGCGACAGGACCTGAAGAGTCACTAGGATATCATAAGTTTCCACGGGGTTAAAAAATAAGCAGAGTACAAAATGTGGTCGGAAATAAGCAGAGTACGAAAACCCTTATCACGCAGAGCAGGGACTTGCTTTGTCCCGGAGCACGAGCACTGCAGTAGTGATATCTAAAGCTCCTCGTGATAGCGCTGGTCCGGGAGTTTGTTTGCATCTTTCTGGGAAATGCTCGCGAACAGCTACTCAACACTTACTGTATATTTTGATCGGTTCAAAGGTAGTGGGGTTGTTACTTGTGCCATTATTGTAACATTTTACCACGATTTTAGTCCAATATCAGCAAGTTTCAATTATATTTGTAGTTGTTTCAGTGTTATGTTATTGCTGAATTTTCTATTCTCTTAATCGTTGGCGAACGCTTTTTTAGCGGCAAAAGAACCAGAAAGTTTGAGGTTTGATGTTTGGCGCTGTGCTGGCAAGCTCGAAGTTCTTGCTTTGACTGAACCACCACCGGTCGAGAGAGCCGTGTTCTGGAAATCGTACCAAAATGGTCGACTTTCCTTGCAAGAGGAAAAAACGTGAAGGTTCGGCGTGCCTCCTGACATGTTACGTGCGTGTAATCCGTAATCCGATCGCATAGTTACGTGTTTATTTGCAAGAGAAAGTGCGTTGTGTCCTGCCTGGCCAGCCATGCACTCCTTAGCTTATGGTGTGAATCTTTTATTGCCAGATCAGCGTAGTTCGGTACCGGAAACCTAGGCAGTGCAGTCGAAGACACTTACTATGGATTTATTCAAGTTTGTTTCCTTAGTCCACCGGGATTTAGGTCTGCATTCCTTGTACTCGCGTTTACGATTTTATCGTGTAATTTTTTCGTGTTTGTAAAATCCTCTTTTTCAATAATAATAATCCTTTAGATTCATGTTTCGTCCGGGAGGTCATTGAATATTTCAAATAACAAATTAGTAGTATTTTTGAAATCTTTCAGTGATAAAATGGACAACTGTAAGTGGTGCTCTTAATTTTTGTTTGATGATTTGTATTAGATTGTAATTAATAGTGTGCGGGGCTGTGCTTGGGTGTGTGGCCGGTTATCTGTGGATGAGATTGTAAATATTTTGGGGCTCTAATCGTGACAACTCATATCAGTTCAAACTGTCATCCAAACCAGACAAAATTATTTATTATACTTCATTTTTTGTATTTTAGTTATTTTTTTTCAACATTTAGCTTCTTTTTGCGGCTATTTGCAACAAAGAAAAACTAAAGAGACGCAATTCATTAAGTTGTGAGAATCAAGTTCTAAATTGGTGTCAGTGTTTTGACGGACGTTAGTTGGCTAGAGAGACTCGTGAAAAAATGCGCCTTTAACCGGAGGCTGAGCGACGATTTTACGATAAATAATGAGTTCCCCGTAAGGTCCTCATTAACAACGCACTGTGAGCGCTGACCATTTGTGTCAACGAACCAGTCTCCTTCGAAGAACTTGAGTATGCTAGTGTTGAATTTGTACGAACTGCGTTGCAGTCCACGTGTCTCTAGTTTATGCAGCGATGTATTGTTATGATAGTCTTCTTTAGCTTCAGTTTATGAAAATAATTTCAAATTGAGCTAGCTGATCGATCTACCCATTGTGATGACTGGCTAGATGACTCGACTAAAGACATGATTCGATTTGAAAATTATCATAGTTACCATTCGCTAAGAAAAAACCAGCGGGGCGGAGGCATCAGCACATATATATCTAACCACATAGACTCGAGAACCATAGCAAGTGCAACCATGAATCAGGATCATATAGAATCACTCTTCGTAGAACTTTTTAGAGATGGTAAACGCATTGTGCTTGGAACGGTGTATAGGCCTCCTACAGCCTGTCCTATATCCTTCCTGAATGAATTGAATCGTATTATTTCTCAGTTCAACAGGCCCTTATACAATGACATAATAATATGCGGTGACTTCAATTATGATCTACTGAAACATGAAAGCCATGAACCAATCTCTAATTTCCTAACTACCTTTCAGTCTCAATCCTTCCTTCCGATCATTACAAAGCCTACACGAATAACCTCAGAGTGTGCTACGCTGCTTGACAATATCTTTATGACGGACCCTAGTGATTTTCTTGCTGGAATAATTACTTCTGACTTATCAGATCACTTCCCAGTTTTTCTTATTAAGAAAAATGTCTATATTGCTTGCACCAAGGCACGGGCTGAAACTTACTCATATCGTAAAATAAACGAATCAAATCTTGAAGAAATGCGCACCGTTCTAGAAGAATCAATGCCTACATTGCACATCTCTCAACAAAACAATAATACTACGAGCATTGATGAAACAGTAGTAAAGTTGACTGAAACTATAATGACCGCATACAATCAGTGTTGCCCAATTGTAACTCGTACAGTTACCCCGAAAAATAAACATAAGCCCTGGATTACTAGAGACATCGTGATAAATATAAAGAAACGTCAAGCGTACCTAGCCCTCCTTTGCGAAGGACGAATATCTAGAGAAACATATAACCGATTTAGAAACTATGTAACAAACCAGATAAGAACATCAAAAAAGAACTACTTTACGCTCAAGTTTACTCAATTCAAAACTGACGTTAAAAAGACTTGGCATCTCCTTAACTCCTGCTGTAAACCGAATAATGCCGATAAAAAGAAAATTGAATATGTTGTTCAAGATAATGTAAAATATCATGAGAAGAAAGAAATTGCTAATCTCTTTAACAACTTCTTCGTAAACGTAGGGAAAACAATAGCTGATGGTATTCCAAGTGAACCTACTGATCACCTGGAATTTATGGATCATATTCGAGAACCCAACTCCTTTTTCTTTACGCCTACAAACTCCTCCGATGTAATTACGTGCATAAACAACATGAAAAATAAATCGAGTGGGTTACAAACGTTTCCGACTAAAGTACTTAAAGTTATTGCTGACATTGTAGCCCCGCTGATATCAAATATTATTAACCAGTCTCTCTTACTAGGCACTTTCCCGAACTCCCTCAAAGTTGCTAGAGTAACCCCTATCTTTAAAAGTGGTGAAAAAACCTGTGTAAACAATTATCGACCTATCTCCATTCTACCAATTATTAGCAAAGTATTCGAAAAGATTGTGCATAAAAAAGTGTACTCTTATTTTGAACAAAAATCATTTCTTTACGATAAACAATACGGTTTTCGCTCTAAAAAATCAACAACACAGGCTATATTAAATCATTTACAATTCCTCTATTCTAATATAGATGAAGGAAAGCCTGTCTTCTCTGTATTTCTTGACTTCCGAAAAGCATTTGATTGTGTGGACCATAAAATACTATTATCGAAACTACACTGTTATGACATTCGAGGGATTGCCCATGATTGGTTCAGATCATACCTAACAAATCGGAAGCAATACGTTGTCATTGACGACGCAAAATCAGACCCACAGACAATTAGCCATGGAGTTCCACAAGGATCTGTTCTCGGGCCTCTCTTGTTTCTGATTTTTATCAATGATATTGTAAAATCTACACCATTCTTCAAATTCATAATTTTTGCCGATGACAGTACGCTTTCTGCGGTCCTTCCGAACCAAAATCCTGCTATGATTGTGGAGAGTATAAATACTGAACTTCACAAGGTTTCATCGTGGCTCAAAGCTAATAAAATAAGCCTAAATATCGATAAAACAAATTATATTACTTTCTCATACAAGAAAGATGTATCTCTCCCATGCATTAAAATTGGCGAAGGTGAAATCGAAGAAACCAACTCATGTAAGTTTCTGGGCATCATAATAGATAAACATCTGACCTTCAAAGAGCACATCACTCATATTAGTTCTAAATTATCAAAATCCATCGGAATCCTAAATAAAGTTAAAAATTTTCTGCCTGAAACAGCTTTACAAATGCTCTACCGAACGCTCATTTCTCCATACTTGCAATACGGAATAGAAGCATGGCACGGAACTGATAAAAATAAAACCAACAAAATTTTTACTCTGCAGAAAAGGGCTGTCAGAGCGGTAAAGAACCTAGAATATAATGCTCACACAAATGATTCTTTCAAAAATTTACAAATACTTAAACTTTCGGATCTCTACAAAATCTCCATCTGTAATTTCATTTACAAAACATTAAGAAATGATGGCGACAATAGCCTAAGACAATTATTGACTGCGCAAACTGGTCATCACGACCATTTAACCCGAAATAGAAGTAAATTCATGCTTCCTTATTATTCAAAGGCCAGGTCGCAACACAGTATTCTCTTCGTTGGAACCAAAACTTGGAACTCTATACCTGCAGAGATCCGTGAATGTAATTCGTACAAAGTATTCAAAAGACATCTTGAGTCTCACTTCCTATCAGAATACTAGTAGTGTAAGATCACCGTGTCGAAATCTTGCCTCCTACATGTAACTAATGATAATGTCATAATGTAACTTGCCTTGTGTACCATAACCAATCTTCTCTCTGCTCTTGAATCGTTTTATCGAACATACTGTTAAATATAGCCGACTTGACCTATATTGTAAATACAGCATAAAATATCGAGTTAATTATCTCAATGATCAGTCTAATGCGAAACTAGGTTAAGTGAACTTGGTTAAACTTTTGTACACCCTAGAATAGCGTGATGGTAGGATGCCCTAGAAGTCGCTGAACTTATTCGGGCCCACAGGTAGCTATACTTAAATTTGACCATTGTACTAGACTTAAGTAAAATTCTACCTCTGTATCACCTGTGGTAAATAAATTGTTTAAATTGTTTAAATTGTTTAAATTGTTCGATCATAAATGAGATTGATCGTGTCTCCAAGTTTGTGCTGCAGGCAGTTATGCAACTCGCAAAGACCGACGTTTTCTGTTAGGACCAAATGGTGCTGCGACCAAACTTGGATGCTTTTGAACATTCATTGACGGATTACTTTGCTTCGAGGCTCCATTTGATGGAAAATGGATACTCGGAAGACAATATGACTTAAACTTCATGTAAGTTTTTTATACCCTCGCTATTGGTCGAGACGCGATGGGAGAGCTGGAGGTTGGGGTGGGATCCTGCAATCGGTTTTCGATGAGACCACTTAAGGTATTGCTCGCGATGTGCATTCATGTCAATATTATGGATATCATTCATATACATGATGGCATAAAGAAAATAAGAATACGGTATTGTTAGCCCAGCTCTGTGGGAAACTGAACCCGCTAGATTCGGTTCATATTGAGTCCAAACAGATAGACAGGGTCTGTTCAATTGTTACTGTACTATGTCTGTTCACAGAGCCGACGTCCGTAACTGGCCTAAACACTGCATCCTCTAGTTCAAGTTCATTTCCTGCGTCCTTTGCATGCTGGCCCACTATAGTGCAGGCGTGTGGTGTGCCAAGTTCAGTGATACACAAAGCATACTGGTGTGGTGTGCTCAGATGACCTGCTACACAAGTCAGCTTGGGAAGCATAGCCTCGCTGAAGGCTTGATAACTGCATCCTGTTTGGCGTTTTAAGATTAGGAAGATGTAATGCAAATTTTATTGAAGTATTGCCAACCACGGCCACTTTGGGACGATGCACGAAAAACTTCTTAGTTCTTGCAGTTCAGCATCAACGCACGGGACCCAGAACTCGTTCTCGTAATACAGAGAGGCTTTCTGATCGAATTTTGTAGCTGTAGAGAGAGTGGCGGCTGGATGTGCAAGTGCACTCCGCTGGGTAATATTGAGCAGCCCTTAAGTGCTTCAGAGGGAGCTCGTGGACCTGAGCCTGGCTTCGCACGCCAAAGAGCAACAAAAATAATACCTCATCTTTTTAATGGCTTCATAAATTAGAATAGTTCCATTACTGCCGCTGGCCTTCTCTTTCTCCCAAACACTTGCATTATGCAAAAATGTGCGTCGGGAACAGGGCTCTCGACGATGATTGCTTCTCAGGTTGAAAGCTCCACTTCCAGTGCTTGAATAAACAAGTGCAATTCTCTTTCGAACGTGAACTCTTTAATTTATTCATGAACACTCGGCCAACTCATAACAGGCTTTCCTGAGCAAGTGTTGTGCAACACTGACTAGTTATAATGGTATTTTCTGTCGAAAAGAGTACGGTTGCTTGTTCCTGGTTTCAACATTACGAATCCAGATTTAGTCAATTTTGCTCATGACAATGCTACGGTAAATGAATATTTGAGGTCTAATTTGAATATACAGTGCATAATTATTGGCATATCATTACGCATAATGAGGTATTTCACAAATACCCAAATCTTCCGTTTGAGAGGTAATAACTGACTAACTAGTCTTGGATTTAAAGTTTTTTGGGGGTTACATACAAGAAATTTTTCTCTGACAACAAAATAGCGAAATACTCCAATAACCACGTTGGCGTATTAGAGTAAATTAAATGATAATTAACTAATACATAGAAACACGTCGATGGAAGTCTAGATTAGTGAGTTTTTGTTGGATCATTATTTTATACGGACGGAAATGCAGATCATTTTTGATAATGCGATGAATGAAGGGGCAACCCTGAAAGATTTCTTCTAAGTACATGTGACAATCAGATCTTCATGAAAAATTGGTGTGACTCTATCTCTTGTCCGTGCAGTTTCCAATCTTCGCTGTTGAAGTTACTTTGGTTCTGAACAGTCCATTTATTTTGAAGTTTTGTAACAGTGCTCCAATTTTTGTTGTTAGAGGGACTTTTTTTTCTGGAATTTTTTTTTCGAATGGAAAGTTCCATTACCAGCTTCTAGCTTCTGGTTTGAGCATGAATACTGACGATAAAAACTCTTTGTTTGGTTGTAAAATGCATTTTTGGGTAACTCTTGAACATTTTAATAAGGAAGTAATCATTGGACTCGATTCGTGTTCTGTTCTTATTCATGGTACCGAATAAATTTAGCTAATTTTATTATCGTTTACGGTTATTTGTAACAAAAAGTGTTTTGGATACCCTCGCACGTTTTAAATATATATAATCAGAGTTATTTGATGCTGAAGCAATTGTGTAGGTATTCCATAAAATCAGTTGTATACATTTAATAAAAAATTAAATTCAATGATTATTTAATAAGTTATTACCATTGAAACAGGATTCGGGTTTCTCTAAGTACCATGCAAGCAGACGAGGTTAAGAGATCAATAAGTATAATTGTTTGAATGTTTAAGCAAGACCTGTAAACATGTATGAGCAACAATTGTGTGAAGTTTCAAGGCCATTTTGCAATTTTTTAGTCCATATTATAGAAACAAAAAGCATACGTTGGCTAGAATACCGACATGCACTTCATGTCCCTCTTCGGGATACAACTGGTGTATCCAAGGCAATCAGCGCCCTAGGGCAATATGTTTGGTCCTAGCTTAGGGTTAGGTATAGGCCGTTCAGTTGGTATTGCAACGCACCATCTTTTTTCGGTTCACTGTTCTGTTTTTCAAACATCTATTACGTTTTTTTCAACTTTCATCTTATTTTATAGACTCTTTTTCGATCTTGTTATTCCTATGCTTAGTATGGGAATGAACCTTATGCGTAGATTCCCCGTTTCTTTGATTCCATA
This sequence comes from Morinoia aosen, assembly GCA_030386875.1. Lineage (NCBI taxonomy): Eukaryota > Metazoa > Arthropoda > Malacostraca > Amphipoda > Talitridae > Morinoia > Morinoia aosen. The sequence continues at coordinate 10,316,323 of CM059567.1, read as the reverse complement.
CTGGATGGTGTCTTCCTCATTTTTCTCTTGGAAGCAACTTGGTTCATTTTACAATGTATTCTTCCAGCTTCTCAGGGAAATACAACTATTCCATTAATAGAACTTAGCGCTCTCAAAAGGAAAATGTGAGGTCCCAAGCTGAAAATCAGGTAGGCCTTTTTGTGTTAAAATCGAATAATTTTTGTTTTGTTTAAGGACAATTTTATCTGTTCACTATTCTCCTATTTTCTACACCCGTTACTTTTTTCTTCAATTTTTATCTCGTTTCATACCCTTTCTCAACTTGCAATTTGTACGCACAGAAGGACTTGGGTAGGAGGAACACACCTTGAGCTAAGATTTCGCGTACACTTTCCTCCGTACTGAATGGTACCTTCATCTTTCCTTTCTTTGGAATTTCTTTGTTGTGGTTGGGGAGGGTCACACCATCTCAAAATATGTAATTTTCCACTTTGCTGAAAAAATTTTGCCTCTTTAAAATGTAGTGATGAACGACACAGAAAGAGGCCTCTCGAAATTGCCTCTAAAAATTTAGATGCCAATCATTTAAACATTGCGCCTGATATTTTTACCTTAGTTCTGCAGTTACATTATTTTCTCTCAGTAAGTAAATTGACATAAAAGCCATTATACTTATGAATCGGGCTTCGATATCACGAGTCATATGTGGTTTGAGGACTATTGTCTGTGGGCAGACGATTGAAATTCTAAGATGTGAAGGCTGACGGCCGGACAACTTTTTATCTTATCAAAGGTCTATTTCGTCAATGTCTTTTTTGTAATTGTTGCTATGGCAAGCCCACTGGTTCTGAAAAGTATTTCTCGTCTTTGTGATTTTTATCTGCATTAAATGGGGTTGGTTCAAATTCATGACCTTCTTTCTGCTGTGGATTTCTCGTTTCGATCGTTTCCGGACACCGCATTAGCAGCAGTTTATTTTTTCGTCTCGTAAGCTTGTATTCGCTGCGATACTAGGGAGCATCACAGCGAATCAGAAGACTGCGTCTTTGCATTGTCAACGAATTTCATTGCTGTTCGTAACGGGATCCTCTCGGGATACACCTATGTCTTCGAGAATTAGCGCTCCTAGGGGGAAAATGTGTGATCGTGAGCTGAATGTTAGAGGTAGCCTTCTTTTCGTTGCAGTAGATTTATTTTGTTACGTTACGAATTTTCTTTTTTCAGTTCACTGCTGTCCTGTATTTCTACTATATTTTTCTTTATCTCATATGATGTTTCAAAACCTCCATTCTCAACTTTCCATATGCGCAGAGGATCGTGACTGGGAACACATTTTGTCCATAGATTTCACTTTTTTTAATCTCAGACTAGATGATGATTTCATCCTTCTTCTTTTTGAAAATTTGTGATAGGTTAGGAAGACTAAAACTGATCAGTGAATCTCTAGGCGGCATTACTGCGTTGACGTAGTTTCGAACTTTTAATTTGATATTTCAGGTCTTACTTTTCACTCATTTTTCAAACGTTCCAGCAGACATTCAGTGCTTGACAAATCTTTAGAAACAAAGCAAAAATGGCAGTATTCCCTCACGCTGTTCTATTTTAATGTTTTTGAGGATATGGAAACAAAGAAGAGGGAATTCTTAGGTGTAAACTAAAATAAATTGTACAGGAATAAAAAATCGATCGCATCACTCACATTTATGCAAATTAAGACAAAAAATGTGGACAAACCTTAAGATTCATCTTGAAAAAATCACAAAAAAGTAACTATGATTTCATTTTAATAACAAGTAGCTCCACATTTTTCCACCAAAATTTCACTGATCTTATTTTTCAAACTTGAAACTAGCTTTTTAGGAATACTAAAAACTGGAACTTAAGATTGATTTTTTTAAATCGTGTACTGCATCAAACTGCATTTCATTTTCATAAATCTTTCTTACAAAGTATCGCTACACATTTGCGTCTCAATGACATTTAAGTCCGGAGAATTTGCTGGCCACGGCAATACTGTGATATCTTCACCCTCAAAGAACTTCATTGTGACACGAGCATTATGGATGGGTGCATTATATTGCTGGAATATCCAGTTATCACCGCATAATCTCCTTCCTTCATCTTTTAGCGCTGCATCTTTCAACGTTTGAACATATCCTGCTGCATTCATTCGTCTTTTCACAATCGGTAATGCCATAGTGCCAGATACAGCTATTGCTCCCCTTACCATTACTCTTCCGCCTCCACTTGCTCCCCTTACCATTACTCCTCCGCCTCCACTTGCTCGGGTGGAGAGGTCTGTGGAGTTCTTTCCATGTCATGCCGATAGTATTGCAGACCGTCGAGTCCGTCTAAATTAAATTTTTATCATCTGAGAATACCACACTGTTCCATTGCCCATCCTATGTCTGGTTCTTCTTAGCAAATTCAAGCCTCTGCACCATATGCCTCTGAGATAGCTCTGACGTTTGCTTTCTTTCAATGTTGACGAATCCCTTGTTTGTCAAAAGTCTTTGAATTGCTTTCAAAGAAGCATTGCAATCGGTTTTGTCTTTAAATTTTCTACATGATAACGCTCTGTTTGATTTAAACTTCGAATAATCCTTCTACCCGGGCTAGTTTTTCAATTGAATTTGAAAAACTAGCCCAGGAGACTGCAATTCGTTGAGCCATGTGACCCGGAAGTGTGGAAGCAATTAACTCCAGGATGAAGACGATGTCGTGTGCTAAGCAGCGAGAGAGCGGCAACGGATGAAATCTTTGCCGCCGATTGAAGCCTTTGTTTTCGTGCACAATGCAATGAAATTGTCGCTAATTGCTGGGCTCAGTTCCCGTCATTACTGAAGACGCGCTAGACTGATTGACTGACTCTCTTAGGCGAGAGAGAAATGAAAGTGAGGATCGCGCAAGTTAATGATCAGTGTAATGATTTGAGTGTATATGAGCAAAGATTGGGACTTACAATTGACGACACGCAATTTCTCACACGAAGATTTACCATTTACTGCTCTAAGCGTGCAGATTAGTTATGAAGCCCCGATATTTGCACTACTAGTGAAAACTTGAAAGCTGGTATCTGTTTACGTTGGGTTAGAAAACTTGTGCTCTGGTCAATTAAGTTAGTGAAGCCCTTTAGGGGTGTGCTGGATGGGATTGTCCTGCAGTGGATTTCGGGGATTTAGTGCTCTACGCTAGAGGTTATGTGCTCTACACTCAGGGGAGCAGGCTGATAGTGTCTGTCCTCGTCACTATACCTTAGAAAACCAATGCTACTTCGTAACAACAAATCCCCCCGCTGCCAAATCGGCAAAACTTGTTACCAGAGTCAGTTGTGGGTATAGGTTTGAAGTTAAGTATGCCTCATTCATCTTTCTTTATTTCTGTCGCTCGTGGAGTCTGGCGTCCCGAGCAATCTCTCGCTGTGCTTGTTTTTTATTCTTTATTTTCTTCCACCTTGTCTTGGTGAGATAGATGTTTATGCCTTTTTTTGCCAGCGTTGCGAGCTGTGGTCACTCAGACACCCTTATTTTCTCGCATTCTGGTGCCACTTAAATTTAAACTTAAGTTTCTCCTTGTTTATCCCTTGATTTGATGAAAACGAGGTTAGGTCTTGAATATAGTTACAAAAATAATGCTCAGTATCGCTAAAAAACTTCACCTGGCCTTTATTAACTATTTTCTTCTTATATGAAATTAACCACAAGCAAACTCGCCGAACCTAACCCAATCAACTCTAACCTAACGTAGTATGGTCTTTCGTTCGTCCGTGCTTCCACGTTAAACGAAATATACACACGCGTGTGGCCGACGATGTTGAATTTTGGCATTGTTTTTTCGAGTCATGCGCGCCTTATTAACGGCAGAGCGGGCGTGGCGCGGCCGAGCGGCATTTCTTAGGTACGCATTTTTGGCATAACGGATGTCTTCTTGCATAGCGGATGAGGAAATTGACGACAAATACTACAGGAAGGTAGTAACCAACTTCCTTGGCGGTAACTGTTGAAATACATGGGCAGCAATTTTCCATATCACGGACTCTGAACAAAAATAGTCGATTTTTGCCTGATGTGCTAAGAGCGCATGAAATTTCGTACAAACGCCACCTATCAGGGAGATGCAACTTTTGCCTTTACGGGAATCAACATTCTCATGGGGGTACAATGCGAGGTCCTAAGGTAAGCTTTTTTGTCAAAATAGAATGGTGTTTTGTTTTGTTACGCACCTTCTTTTTCTGGTTCACTGCTGTCCAGTTTTTAGCACTCATTACTTTTTCCTTTTTTGTCTTGCTTCATAAAGTTTATTCTCAGCTCACTGTTCCTCGGCTCAGAATTTGGTGTAGCAACACATCTTGTGCTTAGATTCCTCGTTTTCTTAACTCAACTTCACACTGCACGGTGCCTTCATCCTTCCTCTCTTTGAACACCTTTGTTGAGGTTAAGAAAGTTTAAATTATCTTAAAATCTAATCCAGACTAAACTCCAGCGATCCAAATTGTGGTTTAACTTGAATTGCTCTCGCTGGAAGGGCCTCCGCCTTTCGCTGCCTCCCCCTCCCACAACTTTAGCTATCCTAACAACAAAAAGCTCCAGAATTACGAAGGTATTTCGCTTTAAGCTCGACTGTAGTTATCATAGCACTAGGAATGTAAAATTAGAAGATATGAATGGGTTTATCGCAATCGCTATTATTTTATCCCGCATTGGAGGACTCCTTTGTCGTGCGAAGGTTGAGTTTGCAGCAACTGAGTAAAAGTTTAAGCATAACGAATGGCCAACTGCAGGGTGCCGATGGGTAGCCTTTATCGGAAGATTAGAAGTAAGCGTCCCCTCATAGGTATAGAATTATTGTATCATTGAGAATTAGCGCTCCTTGAGAATATGTGAGGTCTCTAGCTAAAGGTTAGGTTGGCCTTTCTGTTGTTAAAATCGAATATATTTTAAAATTTTGTTAACGACTATCTTTTTTCAGTTCACTGTTGTCTTGTTTTTCAGTACCTATTACTTTCTTCTTTACCGTTATTATTTTTCGTGAACTTCTTTTTCAACTGTTTCTATGCACTTCGAGCGTAGAGTCCGCTTTGCCCTACGTCCATACTAAATTTGTGCTTCCCTCTTTCTCTTTGCGACGCCAGTTTTGCGGTTAGTAAGGCTTAATTAAATTAACATTTAATTGAATCTGAACTAATCTGGAATTGAAGGACTTGAAGGACTTTTGCTTGTTCACACTGTCCGGATTTTCACGCGATGATGCAGAGCGTTTCCCCTTGGTGGAGTGCCATCTTGTGATGCTCCCACTGACCGCCCGCGGTTGTGATTGTTAAATATCAGGCGCGGAGGGTGGAAGATGTAAGAGTTTTGGGATTTTTTTTCACTTCTTTAAAATAACTAGTCTTTAATTAGTTACCTCCTCCTACAGTCAACGGAATCTCCAACGAAGTCGCAAGAGTCAGCTGCGAGTTTAGGCCACTGTCGCACCATTTTCTTCCAAATAGCATTCATTCAACAAATGGTCTTTTTAAAGCCGTCAGCAAATACATTTGTTCCCGTGCTTAAGCTCTTGTAACTATTATCAAATATTTTGTTGGTGCAAGAACTGAGGAAGATATTCACTTTGAAGACACTGTAGTCCAGCTACTTGGCGCTGTGTTGAAACCAAAAGTTCCGAAAAATACAACTTGGGCAATGTTCAACGTTCAGACGACTTTCGAAAGAGCGGAACTCTTTTTCTAACCTTAGAAAACTTTCCATTGGCCAATAAACAAGTTTAATTGGAACCAGGATAGAAACATTCCATGGGCTCGTTTTCTGCCCGTAAAAAAGAGCTAAGTCGGGCCGGTCTAGCAAGTTGTACATCAGGGAGCAATTTATTATGTTGGCTCAAATATCTGCGATAAAGTGCAGTATTTTTGAATCGAGGAAAGTTAGTTTTTATATTCTCGTTGATTTTCAAACTCTATTCTGGGCAGTCAGAATCTAAAGCGTCATTCGCCTCTTCGTAAAAGACATAAAAAGTAAACCATAGTTGCATTTGAATGGTATTGTATGGAAATATGGTTAAATATGCTGTTTTTCCGTAAAAACGTCAAAAAATAAAGGCAAGCTTGAAGGAAAACCAAACCCTGTGTTTAACTTTTAATTTTTTTATTGGTGTTTTGGGTGAGGAATTTTTTCTCGGGCCAAAGCGAAATTGTTTGCATTTTCTGATTCATTTTTCTATGCCACATTGAAGTGTGCCTGCTCATTTCGAATGTGAATTTTCTTTTGATTTTCATGGCTATGACACGGTAGTTTTTCCGTTTCTCTAAGACCTCTCACAGTCAGTCAGTCATTGACGAAATAAAATAATATGCGTAACTCGTTTTCACTGGATCCCAAATTGGTTGTGCTGTAGATGCTGATGAGCGCCGGTGTTTTCCAAATTGAGCTCGAACCATCGATTTGCCAGGCTTGTCGCCTCAGGGGGTATAGGATGCGCAATATGTAAAAGTTAGTTAGGTTTGCCCATCCTATGTTATGGGTGCAATTGCGACCCCCAGAGAGCGTACTGTTAGGTTACCTCTGCTATAAAGAGGCATTCGTTTTTTATCTTTCATTCCCATTTTGCTTCTCTCAGTTGACACGTCTTTTTCGATACCTCTTCTTTGGGTTTTCTTGCTTTTCCTTCCTAATTTTCAGATTCTTTGCGCAGGGTACTATGCACGAGAATACACCTTGTGGATAAATTCACCGTTTTCTAAAGTTGAATGAATTCCAAAGGCATGTCTAAATTAACCCTTTAACGCCCACATTTTTATACTCATATTACCGTTATGACAACCACTATCACTAAGCCGACACTGGCATTAGGTAGTCACTGTTATCAAGATGGGGAAGGAACTGCCACTCGGCAGTGCAGTTCAAAGGACACATTAGTGAACAAATTGAATAAGAAATACGATATATTATTGTTATTTTTGAAAGAGGACGAAATAGTCCAGTTGGGCAGTAAAGGGTTAAGCTGAGGTTGAGGACGAACCTCTTGATCGAGATGCGCCATGAGTAGGACTCGGCACAATAGATACTGAAGTATTTCATTCAGATTATTTTAAAATAATTCGAGTACATCGACGAGGTAGCCATAAAAAAGTTGGCATCTAGGACCATTACGATAGACAGTTCTGAATATTGTGACTTGTTGCCTCAATAAGTTCAGGGACTTATAGTACATTCACTGGAAACGTTTTCTTAAGTTGTATAATAACTGCATATTTTACCACTACATTAATGGATTCAATCGATTTTACATCAATGCTATTTCAAGAATCGATGGAAAACAGCGCTTTTAAAATGGGATTAAAGTCTAAAGTCCATCTCATCAGATGGACGGCCAACTTGAAGAAATTAACATTTTTTTAATATCTATCGTAAATTTGATTAACGTTTGTATAAAAACAGAGTCAAAAGATTCGTTTTGAATACTTCTTCTTCATGGATTTCTGCAGGAATCAAGTTCAAAATTTTGAGTCGAATATAGTAGAAACTGAAGCGAGATCTTACTTTTGAATAGAAAGAAAGTATGAATTCACTCGATAATTATTTAGATGAGGGTAGTAGCAAATTTGAGGAAATAATTGCTGAGTAAGCTTTTCATCACCTGCATTAGTCAGAGATGTATTCGAGGAATTAGCCAAAGATATCTGAAAGATATCAAAATGGTCAAGTATTTTGTAATATAACTTTGAATCATTTGCTTCGGCATGATGATCTAAGTTTCTCACTGCTCTAAACGGGATGTTTTGAGAAGTAAAACGGTTGATCTAGTATTCATCGGTCCCTCATCCTTCTTCTCTTCCGTATCGTGCATAGAGATAAATTGTTGGAAAAAGTTCAAAGTTTTTTGAATAAAATATCTTAAACGTCACTGAAAACTTAATTTTTTAACTACTTGGCTGATTTGAATTGATAATCACTAATGTTTGTGATAAGCACTTTGTAGGTAAATTTTTATTTTTTATAATCCCTTGAAATTCCTCTCAGGGGGGATACAACTATTGTATCTATGGGAATTAGCGCTCCCAGGGAGTATATGTGTGAGAGCCCGAGCTGAGAGTTAGGTGGGCCTTTTTTTGGTGGAAATAAAATAATTTTTGCCATGTTAAAGACCACCTTTTTCGGTTCACTGCTGTCCTGTTTTTCAGCGCCTACTACTTTCTTCTTCAATTTTTATCTTGTTTCATGAACTTCTTTCTCATCTTACTGTTTCTATGCCCTTTCTGCCTAGATTCCGCGTTCTTCTAACTCCATACTAAATGGTGCTTTCCTCCATCCTCTTTTTGGATCGCATTTTTCGCGGATAGGGAGGCTTAAACTTACTAATAATCTAATCTAATTTTGTTGACCTTCGCAATACGTGAGTTCGGCATCCGTGTGTTGGTGTCTGCTCCACAGACACTTTTAGGCATGTCTATAGACGACTTCCTGCATCGTCGGCTGCTAACTCAGCATAGTTATATTTTACTCTCTCTGACGTCCATTAAAATTTCAGCAGGTGCAAGGAGATACACACGCCTTGGCTGCAAATCAAAGTGAGGTACCGAACCAAGAATTAGATAGAGCTTCCTTCAGCTGAAATAAATAGGATATTTGCTTGGTTATACCGACCACCTTTTCGGATGCAATTGGTGTCTTGGTTTTCAACACCTGACTTTTTTCTTCAACTTTTACCTTTTTTCATAAACGTTCTTCCTAACTTGCTGTTCCAATGTGCAGGAGATTTTGGAACACACCTTGAGCATGGATACCTCAGGGGGATACAACTGTTGTAAACGGGAATTAGCACTCGCAGGGGGAAAATGTTTGGTCCCGAGGTGACAGCTTGGTAGACTTGGTTTTTGTTGAAATCAAATGTGTTTTCGTTTTGTTATGGAGCATTTTTTCAGTTCACTGCTGTCCTCTTTTTCAGTACCTTCTACTTTTTTCTTGAACCTTTATCTTGTTCCCTAAACTTCTTTCTCAAATAACTGTTTCTATGCGCAGGGTATCTTGTGCGGGAACACACCGTGCATAGATTCCGCGTTCCCTTAACTCCATACTGAATTGTCCCTTCATCCTTCCTCTCTTTTGAACACATTTGCTGTGAGAGGCTGAAACTACCTTGAAATCATTCTACCTTGTGTGTGCATTCTGCACACTCAAAACCTTATACTAACTGGTGCCTTTCTCCTTCCTCTACTTGGAAACATATTTATTCATCTATTTTATTCAATTTAAAATTTACCATTGTGGTGGAATTACATTTAGTTGAGTTGAAGAAAAATACTATTCTTCTGAAAACGAATGAATGCAGAAAATAAGGTAGATTTCTCTCAATGTTTAATGAAGATAAAAAGTAGAAATCTGAAGACAGATCCTGATGTACCTCTACGATTAATAGTTATATAGTTCTTTATATTGGGTAGTAACGAAATTAAGGAAATTGCTTCTGAATGACGAAATGAAGAAAATTACGCGCACCTCTGACTATAGATGATTATAGATGTGCTCGCCATAGCCATGTGGGTGCTCGCCATAGCCATGTGGCTAGAGATTTCTGCCGCCGTGCGGTAGACCCGGGTTCGAAACTCGGCGCTGGCGGTGGCGATTTTCTCTGTTGGGTATAGGAGAAAAATTCCAAGCACAATACCCCACTCTACCCAGGTGTCTAAAATGGGTACCGGTCTTGACCGGGGGAAAGCTTCACGGCGTCCTGGCGTTGGATATAAGGCATTTGAAAATCCAATGTACAAGGTGATATGTATCAGGCTTGATTGGAAATAAAGCATCCGTTGATGCCTTCAGTCATTATAACAATTTAAGAGCTTCACGATTGAGGTGTGCCGCCGCCTAGTCTTTCAAATTTTTCATAAAATTCTTTCCGAAAATGGAGAAACGCGGAAGAAGCAAGGGTGTCCCAACAATTAAATGAAGTAATTGGCAATTTTTTTTACGGTCAATTTTGTCAATTCTTGGATTCGATTTTGTGTTTTTTTATCATTGATGGATGGTTTCTGTTCAAAGGGAGATTGCGATATTTGATTTACTTTTTTCGAATATTTGCTGCTAAAACTTGACAGCAGAGAATCAGGCTTATGCTATTTAACACAGATTTTATCGTCATTTTTAAGACCCTCGACAACGAAAAAGTATGGCAAAATGCTGCAGATCCGTGGGTAGCGCAGGTTATTAAAAGTGCGCAGGAATGCGCGCTTTACATTATTTATAAAACTTTGACACCAAATGTGAAATCAGAATGAAAATTGCGTTACTCAAAAAAAGTTATGATGAAAAGAATATAGTGCTTTTTATGAATACGTTGATCGCAAACTGGCATTTTACAAACAGTTTTGAACTAAAACGTGTATCTCACAATTTACAAAGTTTCGAAAAATCTGAAATTGAAGCTGATATTAGTTTCGTAAGTACAATGTGTCGTTAGATGGATACCACTCTGCAGCCCCTAGCGCAACTTTTTATGAAGTCCTGCCGTTTTTGACCAAATTGTTAAGACATGTTGTCGAGGGTCTTAAAAATTGGCGTTACTGGGTCATTTTAGAAAAGTTTTGGGATAAACCTAGGTGATGAGAAAGTAGGATGTTGGTTGATGCCTGATATGATTGGCATTATTAAATCAGCGATGCCTTTCAGTAAAATAGCCAAAGACTAATTCAATACACTTGATTTTTTTCAAGTTGTTCGCACTGTAGAGAAAATGGAAGGCATTGGTAAACATAGAAAAATATGAGCGGTTTTATTACATACGATCCATTTAAAAGGAATGATAAAGCAAAGAAGTATTTTAAAAACATTTAGTTCGAACGTTTCGAGCACTAGGCTCATTCTCAACGAAATCTGCAAATACAAAGACACAACTTAACCACAGTTCACAAATAAAATTTATATATTGACAGGCAAAAGTAGAATTTCAAAATGGACAGCAATGAAATAAGAAGGCGGTGAGCAAGGCTTCTAACACTTACTACGCTGACGCTATTCAGAAACACGGACAAAAGTTAGCGGTTTACAATTTTTAGTTGATATGAGCTCTGCATGTCATTTAACGGAGGTTTTAATTTATGTATGTACAATGACTCTAATATTCGGAGGTCAAAACTAGCTGAACATGAATCCAGTATTTTAAATTGATCACTATTAATGACTTGATCACATGAAGCATTGCAGTGCTCCCTTATGCTAGAATGAGACGGAGAACCTAATATCCGACCGGTACGATGTCCAGCATGCTCAGCTATCCGTATATACAGTGCTCGCTGGGTTGAACCAACGTACTGAGATGCGCAATGCGCACAACGGAAATCATAGACGACGGAAGATCGCATGCTTTTAGGAAGTACATCTTTAAATCGAAAAAATGAACTAATTGTACGTTTATTAACCAATATAATGCGTAACGAAACTTCAGGAAAATATTTAGAAATGAGATTAGTGAGTTCTAGTTTTAATTTTTCCGACTGATGACCGAAGTATGGAAAAACACAATAGACTTGAGAAACAGTTTGACTAAAAACTGTATTTGCAGATTTCGTTGAGAATGAGCCTAGTGCTCGAAACGTTCGAACTAAATGTTTTTAAAATACTTCTTTGCTTTATCATTCCTTTTAAAGTTGCTACGCAAACGTGATGTACCGATCCATTTAATCAGTAATTGAATGTATAATTGTTCAGGACCGTTCAAGTTATGTTCATATAAAAAGTGTCGAAGGCGTTTACTTTCTTCTGGATTATTCAACTATTATATCTATTCAACTATTGTAATTTTTGTATCTATGGTTATTAACTCGCCCACGGTGAAGATGTGTGATCCAGGTCGAGGTGGCCTTCATTCAGTGTAAATGGTTTAGTTGGACTTCCTTTAGTTTAAATAGAGTAGCTTGATGGTTTTGTCGAGGACTAACTATTTTTCTGTTATCATTTCTTCTAGCATACATTCCTTACTTCTTCAACTATTGTTTTATTTTGTAAACTTTTTTCAGCGGTGCTGTTTCTGTGCGCAGATAATCATGTTTGGGAACATAACTTGAGCACGCACATATTTAATTCCCTTAATTCTACGCTAACTGGCGCTTTCCTTCTTTTTCTTCGTTTGGCTCGCCATAGCCATGTGGCTAGAGGTTCTGCCGCCGTGCAGCAGACCCGGGTTCGAAACTCGGCGCTGGAGGTGGCGATTTTATCTGTTGGGTATAGGAGAAAAAATCCAAGCACAACACCGCACTCTACCCAGGTGTCTGAAATGGGTACCGGTCTTGACCGGGGGAAAGCGTCATGGCGTCCTGGCGTTAGATATAAGGCATTTGAAAATCCAATGTACACGGTGATATGTATCAGGCTTGATTGGAAATAAAGCATCCGTAGATACCTTCATTATTATTATTTTTCTTCGTTTGGTCAAGAGAGGCTAAAACAAACTAACAATTTAATCTTAAAACTTATGCAATACTTTTTCCATCATGTTATGCTATGTTTTATTGAACACTGAACTAAATTGTTCTTATATTATTAATCATAACAAATAGAATAAAATTATTTATTTATAAGATTAATTTTAAACTGTGCAAACTTGAGCGTAAAATTGATTTCCTAAGATGCGTTGATGACTTAGCCAATTATTTCAGACTTCATCATATTGTGTTTGCTTTTTTAATATTCTACCTTCATAGCGCGTCGTAATTAAGGTATGCCCGACGTCCTTCGATATCCAGAATGATGATATGCGGTTTCATGACTAGTGCTTATTTTTTGGTGTAGTTGTACGGGTGATGGTTATTCAACAGTGATAGTGTGCCGTTATTATTATGACCGATTTTGACAGCCGTGATTATTCATTTTTGTTTATTGTTGCCTTACAAATAACTTTTGCATCAATATCTTTTTGATTAACGGTCATTGTATAGGTTAATTCTGCGATACATTAAGCATTTTTATAAAATTTGATTCATTTGCACTTCGTGTCACGATCATCATATGGGCTCTTACAGCTGATTAACGTATGGTACTTAGTAATTTGATCGTTGTTAAATTTCTCTGGCAACTAGCGTCGTGATGTCAGATTACTCGGCATATACGTACCCGTGATTGTATTATTTATGTAACTTGTCTGGAATTGTAGCCTCGTACGTAAATCTCCCGAGTTGACGTATGTAATTTTATTTTATGTGTTTGTCTTATCACCTGTGTGGTTGTAGCAACCGACACTTTTAATAAAAACGAGATGGTCGGATGTTGACTGAGGAGCGGTGCGTAATTCAAGTTTCGTATGTCGGATTATTTCTCATGCAGAGAAATTTGTGAGGTAACATAAAACTTAACCACTGTTAGGTATTAATATACTTATTGTGACTTCTGGACACCGTCTGGGTAAAATAAAGTCTCTCATTTTCCGACAGATTTTTCTGAAACTTCCACCATAGGTGTAAAATGATGCAAATTTTTTCTTGACTCGTGTGTTTTTTTCCTTAATTAATGTTGATAGCGAATTGATTTAAAAAAAAAGGATATAATGAAGCTTGCAGAAAAGGCTACTATTCTTACAATTTTGATTTTACGGGAATCAAAAATATGCTAATTGATGTGGCTTGAAAATAGCTGCAGAAGCGTCTGGTATTTTTATTTTTTATAATTTTTTCCCAGAAAGGGGAATAATTTCATTGCCTCTGATTTCTCATATATCTTTTCAACTAAAACCTATTTTCAAAAAAATAATCGATGAATTTGTAGCTGTATTAATGTTCTATTGAATAGTATCTTTGCCATTCCTGTATCTTGGAAAGTGTGGGAGGAGTAGCATTTCATGCGACAAAAAATAAGGTATTATGAGAGCCTAAGTACTACTTGTTGCCTTTAATTTTCTAGCCCAGGACCAAATTGTGCTCTGCTGAGGAACGAGACCGTGACGCGGAATGTTGAACCGTCGCTGAAAGCTATTTGCGTCGCAATCACAGATTGGTTATTTTTAAAATTTGCCCGCACGGCAAAGCCGCAATGCAATTCCGTCCACACTATGTTGGCTACTGAAATGAGGGATGTCATCATGTCCGTGAAACAGAATGAGACCGCGGGCATCTGCCTCCTCTCATCACCCCTGAACAGTGAACTCATAAAACTGCTCAATCGCTTCTGCTGCATTCTGTACAAGAATATTTCAATTGCGGGTACTTTTGAGATGAAGATATTTGTTTGTCTTTTTCAGAGGTCTTGTTCACTTGCTGCAGCAAGTGTGTCCAATTCTGCAAGCGTGTTGATAATTTCAGGTCTTAGGGTCTCTTGGGAAATAAAAATAGGAAAAGTTTCAAAATACTTTGCTTTCAATTGAAAATTTCATTTCCAAATTAAAAATTGTTTCTTGCCATATAACCTACAGTTCGATCACTGATTTTATTCTAAATTGCGAAATGTCTAGAAAGTCAAAATCCAACTTGCTAGTGTCGATACCGTTGTGCGGTCGACGTGAGGGTTCGTGGAAAAGGGACTGTCTTCTGTGCAGCATCCTTTCTCCGAGGCACTAGCTTTTCTGCGCAGCTGCCCTTCCTGAGGTTCGTGTGGGTGCCGCCAACTCCGTAATTAGTTCGCTAGGGCAACAGAAGTAGTTTCTGTGTGTGCCGAACTACGGCGGTACCATTAGGAAAACGAGCAGGGGTCTGCGCCTATATCAGTCCGTTAGGGCTCCTCAGGTAAATCCCTAATTCGCCAAACTGCGACAGCGTCTTCTCTTACAACAAACCATGCTAAATCGCCTGTCCTTCTATGGTGAATCTTTACGCCCCTATTTAGGCGAAGTATCGTAACAGAATATAGCATGTATCATGAAGTAGAACGGAAACTCCATCGACCCTAAGATCTTTTGTTTCTTGCAGAATATCTTTGCAGTGTTTTTTAAATACACAGATACATTTCAGCAAAGAACATGATTTATTCACTTTTTGCAAAAATGGTGTGTACAAACATGAGCTACCGCATAACATGGTAAAACACGCAATACTGCATTTAAAATAGGGCTATTCAACTAGGATATCAATATAATATAGGGATATCGATGTACAATAGAAATGAAACTTAAGGGGTAACTAGAATAACTACACGGGCGCATCGTCGCCGCATAGGAACAGATCTAGGCCCCGTAAAGGGAACTGAACACATAAAGAAAATACTTAAGATTATGGGTAACTAAAACAGAACTGGACTCGACACCACCTGCTGCCTGACAGATAGATTGTGAGATACAATCAATGTAATATGTTATAAAAGATGAAGTATTTTGAAAATATTCAGTTAAGCTGTATCATTCGTGCTCCGTAGTAAACTTATATGGACGTTTATGATGGGGAAATTAGTATCGAGATTAAAGATGCTGTAATGATCTCCGCGTGTATCTTAATTACAAGAAACCCCATTTCATTCTGTATTACATTTACTTTAGAAATAACTCAGAGTATGGAATGCATTAATTTATTTCACAGTTGCAGATTCCAACTCATTAGGAGTATAATTTTATTCATGTTACAACACGCATAGAAGAAATATTTTCATCGAAGGGGGAGAGCTCTCTGGGGCTTTGCGCGCTGTCAGTGTCACCAGCTTGTAATTCCAGTCTGCCCGATCAACTGAATTTGTCCTTTTAATTGAGATCATTCCGTTTAAATAATGAAGGCATCTACGGAGGCTTTATTTCCAATCAAGCCTGATACATATCACCTTGTACATTGGATTTTCAAATGCCTTATAACTAACGCCAGGACGCCATGACGCTTTCCCCCGGTCGGGACCGGTACCCATTTCAGACACCTGGGTAGAGTGGGGTATTGTGCTTGGAATTTTTCTCCTATACCCAACAGAGAAAATCGCCACTGCCAGCGCCGAGTTTCGAACCCGGGTCCCGGCCGCACGGCGGCGGAACCTATAGCACACAGCTATCGCGAGCACGATTAGCTCGAAGAGGATTTTAGTAAGAGATTTTATGTATAGACTCTTGAAAACTTATTGCATTCTGACTTTTTCAAATTTTTCTTTATTACTTTCAGGGATTCCTCCTCTCTTTTTGACCCTACTTGTCTTCAATTATGACGATCACTATGTGCCATTTTTACTTAAACTTTCGAGTGCACTATGAAAGTTGGAGCTAATTCAATAGTTAAACTTCGAGATGCGTAAACGATGTTTCAGTGTCTAGCGCTTGTGCGGTAAAGCACATTTCCTTGCATCCTACCTCTAACTAGAGACCACATCTTCCTTCACTTGGATTCCCTCCGCATGTCAGGCATCCAAATATCGGAACTGCAACGAATGTTTACGGTACGCAAAGCAGAACATTCTATACGGGGATATATAGAGGCGCTTCAGAGGTCCTTACGGGTGCAGGAATAGCAAGAGACGGCGCAGCGCTGGCACAATTATTGAAGTAACTTATTTAGTGAGGCGCTAACGCAATGCTGAGCGCGGGTCTCACGGCAACATTGTCAGAGTCCACCGCCCTCGAGGCTCAAACCAACCGGAGGGCAGGCTGCGCGCACGGAAGGTGAATATGAAAAGAGTGTTACGAATATCGCTATAACGATCATATTCATTCGACTCTTTACTGAGGAAATGAGTAATTTATGGTTCGTTTTCGATGAGGGAGTTTTCTAACGTCCCCATAGGGGGTCTTCTGAAGGGGTATGTCCGTCATTAGAAATTGTATACTTTACGCCGTGTCAGGATGTGCCGGCTTCTTTAAATACTCTGACGGTATCTGAAACTGACGGTGTGCGTCCGTATAACGCACCTTGGGGACTAGCTTCCTAGTTTCCCTAGCTACCCAACATAGAATCAGGAACAATTGTTGCGGGAGTTTTTTGTAGGTTTAGTGTTCCGGTTAGCCAGACCTCATTTTCTTTTCTCGATTTCTCCGTGTTCTCGTGACTGAGGCCGGCGTACCGTATTAACGACCTTTTATAGTGGTTTCGTCTTTAAATTCTTCATTCTCATTTCTTCTTTTCGTTTCATTGTAATACTAACGCCATCTTTTGCCAGCGAAGAGAGCTGTGTCTACCGAGACACCCACATTTTGTGTTATTGTGGCGCCACTCGAATTCAAATTTGCAAGTTTCACTGGGGTTATTGCTCGACTTCAATGGAAGCGGAGGCCCCTCCCAGGGGGATGAAACTAGTTTATCTATGGGAAATAGAGCTCCGAAGGAGAAGATGTGAGGTCCCGAGTTGAAAGATGGAAGTTAGGTGGGCTTTTTTGTTGGAATATAATAGTTTTCCGTTTCGATGCGGACCATCTTTTTCTGGTTCACAGATGTTCATTTTTTAGCATCCACTACTTTCTTCTTCAACTCCAATCTTGTTTCATAATTTCTTCCATTCTTTCTGTTTCTATGTGTAGGGTGCAAAGACCCTGATTGTGCATATATTCCTTTGCTGTCATTCCATACTAAATGGTGGCTGCATCTTTCATTTCTTAACCCGTCTCCACATGGTCGACCTACCAAGAGGTTTGGAGAAAATGGGTCAACTGTGCAACTCACTGTACATTCATTAATCATGTAAGAAGTTTCATTGGGGGTTCATTGTAAAGAGAGAGAGTTGCTCTTTCTGTCAGTGGGGAAAAAATACTGCTACCCCAATGAAAATCTATGAAATTCGAGTTTTTATTTCGGTGAAATACAAAAAACAGAAACCAGAAAATCGCTGGCCATTTTTTATTTATTGCACTTTTATGTTTTTTTATGATGCATTTTCATATATTCTGAGTTGCTGAATCCTGTGGTATATGAATTTTTTTCAGGTCCAATAGTTCCGGAGTTATCTGCATTATATGTAAAACACAGTTTTTATTTTTTAGTTCATTTTGTGTACAGGCTGTTATCAAGCAGTTTCATTGTTTGTAAAGAGTTTTGATATGCATAGAGCTTTTCCTCCTGAATACAATGGTGGTATTATTTTTTGCGTAGGAGTAAATCTGCGGATTTGGACACCCATTTTTGTAACAAAAAACATGAGAAAATAAAAATGATGGCGACCTTCTTAGAGGCAGAGTGTGTGCTGGTATGCCTCAGCTACACTCCTGGCCTTCTAAGAGGTTGTGCAGCGCCGGTAGCTACACTCCAGACTGAGCAGAAGAATTCATACAGATTTGAGCTTGATACCTCTCCTTCCCTGTTCCTCCCACCTAATTTTACCTTACACCAATGAATAGCGCTCAACGAGACGCGTAAGACCATATATGGCAACCCTAGGTTTGCTGATGTGAAACATGTGCTAGCTTTGCCGACCTTCTAAGAGTCCAGGCCGTGGCGACGGGTTAAGAACACCCTCGTTGTAGTTGGGGAGGCTTAAACAAACCTACAAGGAAATTTAACACGCTTCATGCGATGGGTTAAATTGAAGTTCAATATTCACTTCAAATTTAAAATCAATTGTATTATACTATTTTAAAAACAGCAAACATCAACTGGATCGTGACTTCATTTAGCTTTCATTAAGTGCTTATTTATTGAGTATAGGTCGGTCCGCAGCATTATGGAAATCCCCTCAGTGACCACCGGTGGGTCCCTTTACAGGAAACGTGTTCACATCTAGAAATTGAGCGTGTTGCCTCCATGAAGAATGCTTTCTCCATGGAGCGTGTTGCTTCCATGAAGAATGCTTTCTCCATGGAGCGTGTTGCTTCCATGAAGAATGCTTTCTCCATGGAGCGTGTTGCTTCCATGAAGAATGCTTTCTCCATGGAGCGTGTTGCCTCCATGAAGAATGCTTTCTCCATGGAGCGTGTTGCCTCCATGAAGAATGCTTTCTCCATGGAGCGTGTTGCTTCCATGAAGAATGCTTTCTCCATGGAGCGTGTTGCCTCCATGAAGAATGCTTTCTCCATGGAGCGTGTTGCCTCCATGAAGAATGCTTTCTCCATGGAGCGTGTTGCCTCCATGAAGAATGCTTTCTCCATGGAGCGTGTTGCCTCCATGAAGAATGCTTTCTCCATGGAGCGTGTTGCCTCCATGAAGAATGCTTTCTCCATGGAGCGTGTTGCCTCCATGAAGAATGCTTTCTCCATGGAGCGTGTTGCCTCCATGAAGAATGCTTTCTCCATGGAGCGTGTTGCTTCCATGAAGAATGCTGTCTCCATGGAGCGTGTTGCCTCCATGAAGAATGCTTTCTCCATGGAGCGTGTTGCCTCCATGAAGAATGCTGTCTCCATGGAGCGTGTTGCCTCCACGAAAAATGCTGTCTCCATGGAGCGTGTTGCCTCCATGAAGAATGCTTTCTCCATGGAGCGTGTTGCTTCCATGAAGAATGCTGTCTCCATGCAGCGTGTTGCCTCCATGAAGAATGCTGTCTCCATGGAGCGTGTTGCCTCCATGAAGAATGCTGTCTCCATGGAGCGTGTTGCCTCCATGAAGAATGCTTTCTCCATGGAGCGTGTTGCCTCCATGAAGAATGCTGTCTCCATGGAGCGTGTTGCCTCCATGAAGAATGCTTTCTCCATGGAGCGTGTTGCCTCCATGAAGAATGCTGTCTCCATGGAGCGTGTTGCCTCCATGAAGAATGCTTTCTCCATGGAGCGTGTTGCCTCCATGAAGAATGCTGTCTCCATGGAGCGTGTTGCCTCCATGAAGAATGCTTTTTCCATGGAGCGTGTTGTCTCCACGAAGAATGCTGTCTCCATGGAGCGTGTTGCCTCCACGAAGAATGCTGTCTCCGTGGAGCGTGTTGCCTCCATGAAGAATGCTGTCTCCATGGAGTGTGTTGCTTCCATGAAGAATGCTGTCTCCATGGAGCGTGTTGCCTCCATGAAGCTTGTTGCCTCCATGAAGAATGCTGTCTCCATGGAGCGTGTTGCCTCCATGAAGAATGCTGTCTCCATGGAGCGTGTTGCCTCCATGAAGGTTGTCGCCTCCATGAAGAATGCTGTCTTCATGGAGCGTGTTGCCTCCATGAAGAATGCTGTCTCCATAAAGCGTGTTGCCTCCATGAAGAATGCTATCTCCATGGAGCGTGTTGCCTCCATGAAGAATGCTGTCTCAATGGAGCGTGTTGCCTCCATGAAGAATGCTTTCTCCATGGAGCGTGTTGCCTCCACGAAGAATGCTGTCTCCATGGAGCGTGTTGCCTCCACGAAGGATGCTGTCTCCATGGAGCGTGCTGCCTCCATGAAGAATGCTGTCTCCATGGAGTGTGTTGCTTCCATGAAGAATGCTGTCTTCATGGAGCGTGTTGCCTCCATGAAGAGTGCTGTTTCCATGGAGCGTGTTGCCTCCATGAAGAATGCTTTCTCCATGGAGCGTGTTGCCTCCATGAAGAATGCTTTCTCCATGGAGCGTGTTGCCTCCATGAAGAATGCTTTCTCCATGGAGCGTGTTGCCTCCATGAAGAATGCTTTCTCCATGGAGCGTGTTGCCTCCATGAAGAATGCTGTCTCCATGGAGTGTGTTGCCTCCATGAAGAATGCTGTCTCCATGGAGCGTGTTGCCTCTATGAAGCTTGTTGCCTCCATGAAGAATGCTGTCTCCATGGAGCGTGTTGCCTCCATGAAGAATGCTGTCTCCATGGAGCGTGTTGCCTCCATGAAGCTTGTCGCCTCCATGAAGAATGCTGTCTTCATGGAGCGTGTTGCCTCCATGAAGAATGCTGTCTCCATGGAGCGTGTTGCCTCCATGAAGAATGCTATCTCCATGGAGCGTGTTGCCTCCATGAAGAATGCTGTCTCCATGGAGCGTGTTGCCTCCATGAAGAATGCTTTCTCCATGGAGCGTGTTGCCTCCACGAAGAATGCTGTCTCCATGGAGCGTGTTGCCTCCACGAAGGATGCTGTCTCCATGGAGCGTGTTGCCTCCATGAAGAATGCTGTCTCCACGGAGTGTGTTGCTTCCATGAAGAATGCTGTCTTCATGGAGCGTGTTGCCTCCATGAAGAGTGCTGTTTCCATGGAGCGTGTTGCCTCCATGAAGAATGCTTTCTCCATGGAGCGTGTTGCCTCCATGAAGAATGCTTTCTCCATGGAGCGTGTTGCCTCCATGAAGAATGCTTTCTCCATGGAGCGTGTTGCCTCCATGAAGAATGCTGTCTCCATGGAGTGTGTTGCCTCCATGAAGAATGCTGTCTCCATGGAGCGTGTTGCCTCTATGAAGCTTGTTGCCTCCATGAAGAATGCTGTCTCCATGGAGCGTGTTGCCTCCATGAAGAATGCTGTCTCCATGGAGCGTGTTGCCTCCATGAAGCTTGTCGCCTCCATGAAGAATGCTGTCTCCATGGAGCGTGTTGCCTCCATGAAGAATGCTTTCTCCATGGAGCGTGTTGCCTCCACGAAGAATGCTGTCTCCATGGAGCGTGTTGCCTCCGTGAAGAATGATGTCTCCATGGAGCGTGTTGCCTCCATGAAGAATGTTGTCTCCATGGAGTGTGTTGCCTCCATGAAGAATGCTGTCTCCATGGAGCGTGTTGCCTCCATGGAGCGTGTTGCCTCTATGAAGAATGCTGTCTCCATGGAGCGTGTTGCCTCCATGAAGAATGCTTTCTCCATGGAGCGTGTTGCCTCCATGAAGAATGCTGTCTCCATGGAGCGTGTTGCCTCCATGAAGAATGCTTTCTCCATGGAGCGTGTTGCCTCCATGAAGAATGCTTTCTCCATGGAGCGTGTTGCCTCCATGAAAAATGCTTTCTCCATGGAGCGTGTTGCCTCCATGAAGAATGCTGTCTCCATGGAGCGTGTTGCCTCCATGAAGAATGCTATCTCCATGGAGCGTGTTGCCTCCATGAAGAATGCTATCTCCATGGAGCGTGTTGCCTCCATGAAGAATGCTGTCTCCATGGAGCGTGTTGCCTCCATGAAGAATGCTTTCTCCATGGAGCGTGTTGCCTCCACGAAGAATGCTGTCTCCATGGAGCGTGTTGCCTCCACGAAGAATGCTGTCTCCATGGAGCGTGTTGCCTCCATGAGGAATGCTGTCTCCATGGAGTGTGTTGCCTCCATGAAGAATGCTGTCTTTATGGAGCGTGTTGCCTCCATGAAGAATGCTGTTTCCATGGAGCGTGTTGCCTCCATGAAGAATGCTTTCTCCATGGAGCGTGTTGCCTCCATGAAGAATGCTTTCTCCATGGAGCGTGTTGCCTCCATGAAGAATGCTGTCTCCATGGAGCGTGTTGCCTCCATGAAGCTTGTTGCCTCCATGAAGAATGCTGTCTCCATGGAGCGTGTTGCCTCCATGAAGAATGCTGTCTCCATAAGGCGTGTTGCCTCCATGAAGCTTGTCGCCTCCATGAAGAATGCTGTCTCCATGGAGCGTGTTGCCTCCATGAAGAATGCTGTCTCCATGGAGCGTGTTGCCTCCATGAAGAATGCTGTCTCCATGGAGCATGTTGCCTCCATGAAGAATGTTTTCTCCATGGAGCGTGTTGCCTCCATGAAGAATGCTTTCTCCATGGAGCGTGTTGCCTCCATGAAGAATGCTTTCTCCATGGAGCGCGTTGCCTCCACAAAGAATGCTGTCTCCATGGAGCGTGTTGCTTCCATGAAGAATGCTGTCTCCATGGAGTGTGTTGCCTCCATGAAGAATGCTGTCTCCATGGAGCGTGTTGCCTCCGTGAAGAATGCTGTCTCCATGGAGCGTGTTGCCTCCATGAAGAATGCTTTCTCCAGGGAGCATGTTGCCTCCATGATGAATGCTGTCTCCATGGAGTGTGTTGCCTCCATGAAGAATGCTGTCTCCATGGAGCGTGTTGCTTCCATGAAGAATGCTTTCTCCATGGAGCGTGTTGCTTCCATGAAGAATGCTTTCTCCATGGAGCGTGTTGCTTCCATGAAGAATGCTTTCTCCATGGAGCGTGTTGCTTCCATGAAGAATGCTTTCTCCATGGAGCGTGTTGCCTCCATGAAGAATGCTTTCTCCATGGAGCGTGTTGCCTCCATGAAGAATGCTTTCTCCATGGAGCGTGTTGCTTCCATGAAGAATGCTTTCTCCATGGAGCGTGTTGCCTCCATGAAGAATGCTTTCTCCATGGAGCGTGTTGCCTCCATGAAGAATGCTTTCTCCATGGAGCGTGTTGCCTCCATGAAGAATGCTTTCTCCATGGAGCGTGTTGCCTCCATGAAGAATGCTTTCTCCATGGAGCGTGTTGCCTCCATGAAGAATGCTTCCTCCATGGAGCGTGTTGCCTCCATGAAGAATGCTTTCTCCATGGAGCGTGTTGCTTCCATGAAGAATGCTGTCTCCATGGAGCGTGTTGCCTCCATGAAGAATGCTTTCTCCATGGAGCGTGTTGCCTCCATGAAGAATGCTGTCTCCATGGAGCGTGTTGCCTCCACGAAAAATGCTGTCTCCATGGAGCGTGTTGCCTCCATGAAGAATGCTTTCTCCATGGAGCGTGTTGCCTCCATGAAGAATGCTGTCTCCATGGAGCGTGTTGCCTCCATGAAGAATGCTGTCTCTATGGAGCGTGTTGCCTCCATGAAGAATGCTGTCTCCATGGAGCGTGTTGCCTCCATGAAGAATGCTTTCTCCATGGAGCGTGTTGCCTCCATGAAGAATGCTGTCTCCATGGAGCGTGTTGCCTCCATGAAGAATGCTTTCTCCATGGAGCGTGTTGCCTCCATGAAGAATGCTGTCTCCATGGAGCGTGTTGCCTCCATGAAGAATGCTTTCTCCATGGAGCGTGTTGCCTCCATGAAGAATGCTGTCTCCATGGAGCGTGTTGCCTCCATGAAGAATGCTTTCTCCATGGAGCGTGTTGTCTCCACGAAGAATGCTGTCTCCATGGAGCGTGTTGCCTCCACGAAGAATGCTGTCTCCGTGGAGCGTGTTGCCTCCATGAAGAATGCTGTCTCCATGGAGTGTGTTGCTTCCATGAAGAATGCTGTCTCCATGGAGCGTGTTGCCTCCATGAAGCTTGTTGCCTCCATGAAGAATGCTGTCTCCATGGAGTGTGTTGCCTCCATGAAGAATGCTGTCTCCATGGAGCGTGTTGCCTCCATGAAGCTTGTCGCCTCCATGAAGAATGCTGTCTTCATGGAGCGTGTTGCCTCCATGAAGAATGCTGTCTCCATGGAGCGTGTTGCCTCCATGAAGAATGCTATCTCCATGGAGCGTGTTGCCTCCATGAAGAATGCTGTCTCCATGGAGCGTGTTGCCTCCATGAAGAATGCTTTCTCCATGGAGCGTGTTGCCTCCACGAAGAATGCTGTCTCCATGGAGCGTGTTGCCTCCACGAAGGATGCTGTCTCCATGGAGCGTGCTGCCTCCATGAAGAATGCTGTCTCCATGGAGTGTGTTGCTTCCATGAAGAATGCTGTCTTCATGGAGCGTGTTGCCTCCATGAAGAGTGCTGTTTCCATGGAGCGTGTTGCCTCCATGAAGAATGCTTTCTCCATGGAGCGTGTTGCCTCCATGAAGAATGCTTTCTCCATGGAGCGTGTTGCCTCCATGAAGAATGCTTTCTCCATGGAGCGTGTTGCCTCCATGAAGAATGCTTTCTCCATGGAGCGTGTTGCCTCCATGAAGAATGCTGTCTCCATGGAGTGTGTTGCCTCCATGAAGAATGCTGTCTCCATGGAGCGTGTTGCCTCTATGAAGCTTGTTGCCTCCATGAAGAATGCTGTCTCCATGGAGCGTGTTGCCTCCATGAAGAATGCTGTCTCCATGGAGCGTGTTGCCTCCATGAAGCTTGTCGCCTCCATGAAGAATGCTGTCTTCATGGAGCGTGTTGCCTCCATGAAGAATGCTGTCTCCATGGAGCGTGTTGCCTCCATGAAGAATGCTATCTCCATGGAGCGTGTTGCCTCCATGAAGAATGCTGTCTCCATGGAGCGTGTTGCCTCCATGAAGAATGCTTTCTCCATGGAGCGTGTTGCCTCCACGAAGAATGCTGTCTCCATGGAGCGTGTTGCCTCCACGAAGGATGCTGTCTCCATGGAGCGTGTTGCCTCCATGAAGAATGCTGTCTCCACGGAGTGTGTTGCTTCCATGAAGAATGCTGTCTTCATGGAGCGTGTTGCCTCCATGAAGAGTGCTGTTTCCATGGAGCGTGTTGCCTCCATGAAGAATGCTTTCTCCATGGAGCGTGTTGCCTCCATGAAGAATGCTTTCTCCATGGAGCGTGTTGCCTCCATGAAGAATGCTTTCTCCATGGAGCGTGTTGCCTCCATGAAGAATGCTTTCTCCATGGAGCGTGTTGCCTCCATGAAGAATGCTGTCTCCATGGAGTGTGTTGCCTCCATGAAGAATGCTGTCTCCATGGAGCGTGTTGCCTCTATGAAGCTTGTTGCCTCCATGAAGAATGCTGTCTCCATGGAGCGTGTTGCCTCCATGAAGAATGCTGTCTCCATGGAGCGTGTTGCCTCCATGAAGCTTGTCGCCTCCATGAAGAATGCTGTCTCCATGGAGCGTGTTGCCTCCATGAAGAATGCTTTCTCCATGGAGCGTGTTGCCTCCACGAAGAATGCTGTCTCCATGGAGCGTGTTGCCTCCGTGAAGAATGATGTCTCCATGGAGCGTGTTGCCTCCATGAAGAATGCTGTCTCCATGGAGTGTGTTGCCTCCATGAAGAATGCTGTCTCCATGGAGCGTGTTGCCTCCATGGAGCGTGTTGCCTCTATGAAGAATGCTGTCTCCATGGAGCGTGTTGCCTCCATGAAGAATGCTTTCTCCATGGAGCGTGTTGCCTCCATGAAGAATGCTGTCTCCATGGAGCGTGTTGCCTCCATGAAGAATGCTTTCTCCATGGAGCGTGTTGCCTCCATGAAGAATGCTTTCTCCATGGAGCGTGTTGCCTCCATGAAAAATGCTTTCTCCATGGAGCGTGTAGCCTCCATGAAGAATGCTGTCTCCATGGAGCGTGTTGCCTCCATGAAGAATGCTATCTCCATGGAGCGTGTTGCCTCCATGAAGAATGCTATCTCCATGGAGCGTGTTGCCTCCATGAAGAATGCTATCTCCATGGAGCGTGTTGCCTCCATGAAGAATGCTGTCTCCATGGAGCGTGTTGCCTCCATGAAGAATGCTTTCTCCATGGAGCGTGTTGCCTCCACGAAGAATGCTGTCTCCATGGAGCGTGTTGCCTCCACGAAGAATGCTGTCTCCATGGAGCGTGTTGCCTCCATGAGGAATGCTGTCTCCATGGAGTGTGTTGCCTCCATGAAGAATGCTGTCTTTATGGAGCGTGTTGCCTCCATGAAGAATGCTGTTTCCATGGAGCGTGTTGCCTCCATGAAGAATGCTTTCTCCATGGAGCGTGTTGCCTCCATGAAGAATGCTTTCTCCATGGAGCGTGTTGCCTCCATGAAGAATGCTGTCTCCATGGAGCGTGTTGCCTCCATGAAGCTTGTTGCCTCCATGAAGAATGCTGTCTCCATGGAGCGTGTTGCCTCCATGAAGAATGCTGTCTCCATAAGGCGTGTTGCCTCCATGAAGCTTGTCGCCTCCATGAAGAATGCTGTCTCCATGGAGCGTGTTGCCTCCATGAAGAATGCTGTCTCCATGGAGCGTGTTGCCTCCATGAAGAATGCTGTCTCCATGGAGCATGTTGCCTCCATGAAGAATGTTTTCTCCATGGAGCGTGTTGCCTCCATGAAGAATGCTTTCTCCATGGAGCGTGTTGCCTCCATGAAGAATGCTTTCTCCATGGAGCGCGTTGCCTCCACAAAGAATGCTGTCTCCATGGAGCGTGTTGCTTCCATGAAGAATGCTGTCTCCATGGAGTGTGTTGCCTCCATGAAGAATGCTGTCTCCATGGAGCGTGTTGCCTCCGTGAAGAATGCTGTCTCCATGGAGCGTGTTGCCTCCATGAAGAATGCTTTCTCCAGGGAGCATGTTGCCTCCATGATGAATGCTGTCTCCATGGAGTGTGTTGCCTCCATGAAGAATGCTGTCTCCATGGAGCGTGTTGCCTCCATGAAGCTTGTTGCCTCCATGAAGAATGCTGTCTCCATGGAGCGTGTTGCCTCTATGAAGAATGCTGTCCCATGGAGCGTGTTACCTCTATGAAGAATGCTGTCTCCATGGAGCGTGTTGCCTCTATGATTCGTGCTGTCTCTATGATTCGTGCCGTCTCTATGATTCGTGCCGTCTCTATGATTCGTGCCGTCTCCATGTTTCGTGCCGTCTCCATGTTTCGTGCCGTCTCCATGTTTCGTGCCGTCTCCATGTTTCGTGCCGTCTCCATGTTTCGTGCCGTCTCCATGTTTCGTGCCGTCTCCATGTTTCGTGCCGTCTCCATGTTTCGTGCCGTCTCCATGTTTCGTGCCGTCTTCATGATTCGTGCCGTCTCCATGATTCGAGCCGTCTCCATGATTCGAGCCGTCTCCATGATTCGTGCCGTCTCCATGATTCGTGCCGTCTCCATGATTCGTGCCGTCTCCATGATTCGTGCCGTCTTCATGATTCGTGCCGTCTCCATGATTCGTGCCGTCTCCATGATTCGTGCCGTCTCCATGATTCGTGCCGTCTCCATGATTCGTGCCGTCTCCATGATTCGTGCCGTCTCCATGATTCGTGCCGTCTCCATGATTCGTGCCGTCTCCATGATTCGTGCCGTCTCCATGATTGCGTGCCGTCTCCATGATTGCGTGCCGTCTCCATGATTGCGTGCCGTCTCCATGATTGCGTGCCGTCTCCATGATTGCGTGCCGTCTCCATGATTGCGTGCAGTCTCCATGATTGCGTGCAGTCTCCATGATTGCGTGCCGTCTCCATGATTGCGTGCCGTCTCCATGATTGCGTGCCGTCTCCATGATTGCGTGCCGTCTCCATGATTGCGTGCCGTCTCCATGATTGCGTGCCGTCTCCATGATTGCGTGCCGTCTCCATGATTGCGTGCCGTCTCCATGATTGCGTGCCGTCTCCATGATTGCGTGCCGTCTCCATGATTGCGTGCCGTCTCCATGATTGCGTGCCGTCTCCATGATTGCGTGCCGTCTCTATGATTGCGTGCCGTCTCCATGATTGCGTGCCGTCTCCATGGTTGCGTGCCGTCTCCATGATTGCGTGCCGTCTCCATGATTGCGTGCCGTCTCCATGATTGCGTGCCGTCTCCATGATTGCGTGCCGTCTCCATGATTGCGTGCCGTCTCCATGATTGCGTGCCGTCTCCATGATTGCGTGCCGTCTCCATGATTGCGTGCCGTCTCCATGATTGCGTGCCGTCTCCATGATTGCGTGCCGTCTCAATGATTGCGTGCCGTCTCCATGATTGCGTGCCGTCTCCATGATTGCGTGCCGTCTCCATGATTGCGTGCCGTCTCCATGATTGCGTGCCGTCTCCATGATTGCGTGCCGTCTCCATGATTGCGTGCCGTCTCCATGATTGCGTGCCGTCTCCATGATTGCGTGCCGTCTCCATGATTGCGTGCCGTCTCCATGATTCGTGCCGTCTCCATGATTCGTGCCGTCTCCATGATTGCGTGCCGTCTCCATGATTGCGTGCCGTCTCCATGATTGCGTGCCGTCTCCATGATTGCGTGCCGTCTCCATGATTGCGTGCCGTCTCCATGATTGCGTGCCGTCTCCATGATTGCGTGCCGTCTCCATGATTGCGTGCCGTCTCCATGATTGCGTGCCGTCTCCATGATTGCGTGCCGTCTCCATGATTGCGTGCCGTCTCCATGATTGCGTGCCGTCTCCATGATTGCGTGCCGTCTCCATGATTGCGTGCCGTCTCCATGATTCGTGCCGTCTCCATGATTCGTGCCGTCTCCATGATTCGTGCCGTCTCCATGAACATTATATCACTTTACATGTAAGATATTTATGTGCCGTAAGATATCAGTCGAGCTTCAGTGTGAGTGTAGAAAACGCAGGGGTCAGAAGCAATCTTCGAGGTAGCTTCGTGAAGTGCGCAGCTTTAACACTATTTGAATATTTCTTTTGTAAAATATTCCATGCTTCTTACCTGTAGAATTTTATCATTTTGATGTGCAAGTGAAACTGAATTATCTTACAAGTCCTTGGAAAATATTGCTTTTAACGCTATTTTCCCTTAGAATATTCAACGACTGCGAGGTTTCTCAGCCAGTTTTTGAACCTGAATTATTGGTACTGGAAGCGTTGCTGATCATGCGGAGTTTGTTGAGCACGCTGCTGGATTAGAAGCCCGCGACCCGGCAGCAGGTAGCGCTGCTCCCGCTGCTCTGTAATGACACGCTAGGGAGCGCACAAAATATCATCAGTATCGTGGATACGCGAGTGGCATATAAACAGCGCTGCTCGGTTGCGGTCCTCTATTTCTGCTCCAATATGAACATGGCTTTATCTGGGTCCGAATTGCTCGCTCTCACTGGATTGCGCTCAAATTCCAGGCACTGATTTAGTTGTGAATTCCTGATGCCTGAAATTTCTCCCAAGATATTCTGCGTATGCTGTTGTTAGTAATTCTGCCCGTGTTCTGCGTTACGCTCTATTTCGTACATCACTGGTGCCCTCTGGTTGTGAGCTAACGCTGTCCTTACTATGCAACCAAAGTGTGGTGCGACCAGGACTTGGTGCGACTGGGACTTGGTGCGACTAGGACGTGGTGCGACTGGGACGTGGTGCGACTGGGACGTGGTGCGACCAGGACGTGGTGCGACCAGGACGTGGTGCGACCAGGACGTGGTGCGACCAGGACGTGGTGCGACTGGGACGTGGTGCGACCAGGACTTGGTGCGACCAGGACGTGGTGCCACCAGGACGTGGTGCGACTCCATCACGCCGCCCACAGTTGGAAAGCCAAAAAAATGGCCGGCGGCTCTGCGCTGCTTTTGTTTTCCACGCTCTACGCTTATTAAAATTCTTTTCTCATTCTAAGCTGATTAAAAAATTCTTACAAATTTGAGCTACTTGCAAAAACTTTGGTCATCAAACTGAGCTCCCAGCAGACCTTCAAAAGAAAAGATTTTTCTCTCAGGAAGAAGTTCTCTAGGGGAGACGTTGATGTAACGCTTGCAGGGAACCGTGAAGTTCCTTAAGCGTATTTTCTATATTGGTGAAATGGAAATGGCTAAATGTTAGCTAATGTTATGGACGAGAAAATTAACATTCTGCCAGTAAAGTAGGGTTTTGCACATACGTCTCCGTATTCAAGATACAATGGGTGGTCAGTCTTTTGATGAGCGTGTTTAGATTTCTGCATTTAAAATCTCTAGATTGTGAAATGTTCCGAAAATGATACATAAACTGTTGAGGAAGTGTTCGAAACTTGTAGTACGAAGCCTCTAAACCTTTAAAAAATGGAAATTTTCAGTAGGTTTAATTCCTATATTTAGTAATTTTAATTGCTCGCTTCCTGTAACTCTACCTGTATTCTTTACTAACGCAAAGTCAATGTTCTTGACCACTGCAAACTTTCCCAAATCAATGATTTTCCCTAACACGCGCAATAACTTCGTTTCAGAATAACTTGAAACTCCACAGTGGAAAATGGAAACGTGTTTACACACAGTACATATTTCTCATTCAAAAGTAGAGCAAATATTTGGTTTGAATGGGATCTATGTCAATTACCCCTCACATGGGAAAAATGTGAGGTCCCGAGCTGGGAGTATAGGTAGGCCTCATTTTGGTGCAAATAATTTTTTTGTTAAAGTTACAAGTTAACCCCGCGTATTGAGGCGTATGTGTACCACTAGGTAAATTTCTCATTAATGCATCTGTGTAATTTAAAGAACAGAATTTCAATTATTTTAACTTTTTTTTAAAGGAAATGGTTATCGTACGAGGGAAAATATTATCGTGTTTTTGCATTTCTCTCCCTTCTTAAAAAAGATGCATGTTTTTTTTAAGCTGTAAAGTATTTTTTAAACTCCTGCTACTTACAACCTTGCTTGAACAACCATAAAAACCACGTAAACGCAGTCAACGTTTGAAGAACCATATTTTTTCACTGGTGTCTTATTTTTCATCACCTACTACTTTTTTCTTCAACTTTTATCTCATTTCATGAGCTTCTTTCTCAACTTCCTGTTTGTAAGCGCCTGCACCTTGTGCATAGATTCCGCGTTCCCTTATCTTCATACTAAATAACGCTTCCTCCTTCCTCTCTTTGGAACGTCTTTGTTGCGGTTAGGGGGGCTTAAAATAACATTTAATATGATCTTTGGTTTGAAAAACTTTCCGCCCTGAGAGGAAAACATTTGTTGTTACTATGACCATTGACACTCATAGGGGCTAAATGTGAGGTCCCTCCCTAGCTCAGAATTAGGTGAAGGCCTGTATTCTGGTGGAATAGAATAGGATATTCCTTTTGTTACGAACCATCTTTCTTCGGTGCACTGATGTACTGTTTTTCTGAATCATTGACTTCTTCAACTTTTGGCTTGTTTCATAAGCTTCATTCTTAGCTTACTTTTTCTCTGCGCAGGGGATCTTGCGTACGAACACAATCATGTAAATGGGTTCCGCATTCGTTCAACTCCATAGTAAATGATACTTCATTCTTCCTCCCTTCAGAACATGATTGTTGGTAAGGAAGCGTA
Source organism: Morinoia aosen (assembly GCA_030386875.1). Taxonomy (NCBI): domain Eukaryota; kingdom Metazoa; phylum Arthropoda; class Malacostraca; order Amphipoda; family Talitridae; genus Morinoia; species Morinoia aosen. The sequence continues at coordinate 10,284,916 of CM059567.1, read as the reverse complement.
AACTAACCCATCATTTAATCTTGAGAAACGAATCGGCTTCTTGAGAAACCTCTGCATGAATCTTAGGCGCCGTTGGAACTCAGTTTCAGAAAGGTGTTGTTGGCACTTGATTCGGTGCGGATAGTTACAAATGTTTGCATATACGCTGAAATGACACGCGAAGTATTCGTGCTATTTTGCCCCGTTTATAGGCTGGTTTGCTGCAGCATTAACTCAGGGACGAGTTCAACATTCTCTGCGAGCTTTTCTTTATACGCACCGACTTTTTTTCAACATTCAACGCACAGCGCAGTTTATCGGTTTCTGTACGTTTTAAGTCTTCGGAATGGCGTGCATTGCAATTCACTTTCTCAAGTGAATTTCGGCAAATTCATCTCGAACGTGCTTAAACTTTTCGGTTGTAGATATGTTGTCACAATAAAAACGCGCTGGTCTTTTGAAGACTGCTTCATTAATAAAATAACAGCTCAGGAGTTTCAAAGATGTAAAGGGTTTTTCTGATAACTTCGAACAATTTCCCTATCTATGCTTACATCGTTATAACTCGAGAAAAATTTACAAAATATAAAATTTTGAGTTTATTTAGCGGACTATGAGAACAAAAGTTTTATTCGATACGACCGCCATCAGCCTTGGGGACGCTTCTTCGCTCCTTGGAAAGATGGACGCCGCGCGGATAACTTCTGTCGTTTCCAACGACTGCGTGGCCGGTTTGATGTCCTTCTTTAGGACTGTGAGGCTGTTACGGGGCTTCGCACAAGCTTCGATTTCAAGTTGCGACCAAAAAGTAGTAATCCAACGGATCCGGTTCAGGCGGGTTGGAAGGCCCATAAGTCGTTTTTCAAGGATCGCAAACCAGTCCTTTGAGTGGTTCAAGGATTTTACTCGCCGTGTGGGTAGGAGCAGAGTCCTGTTGGAACATAAACTTCTTATTTGAGACCTCAGTTTCTATGCAGAAAATAATTTCGGCTTGCAAGACATGGTAGTAGGATTCGGCAGTCATTCTTTCGTTGTCGGCGAAAATGTTTCTTAAAGACATCACCCCCACTCGAAACCACGGAGGTGTTTATGACATCAGTTGGCTGCTGTGAAAAACTTTGTGGGTTGAACGTCACTGCTCGACGAGGCAATCCAGCGATCGTTACGTCACTCAGCTTGGTCGAGTGAGTGAAGGGCAAAGGTGTTAGCAGTTCGAACCCTGGGATTGAAGCCCGGTGATTTGCCCCGTAGGGAAAAGGGAGAGCTCAGCTAGAATTTCCCACTCTACCCAAGTGTCGGAAATGGGTACCGGCTTGACATCCTTTATCCTTTTTTTTCATCACAATCCCTATCAACAATAAAAATTTTATCAGAAAAGATTTTTATGTTCGATCTGTTGATCTTCAAAAATGTCAAAACTTTCTTGCGCCTCTTTTAATGAACTTTTTAAATTTTATTGGTTAGAAAATGCTCACTTCCCTGTTCTTATAAGAGGTTAGGTAAAAGGTCTTTAACCGCTTTGTGAATTGTCGCTATATTGAGGTGCCTCTTAGCCTATGATGATAATAGTACGGTTGGATTGGCCTTGACGTTTCGGCTGAGGCCGGCTAGCAAGCGAGGTTGCGAATTTGATCTTTAGTTGACGTGTGGGTGGCAGCGCAATTGTGGCTAGATTCATCGAAACGCTTGGGAACCTCGTTAACTGTCTGCCCAGGTTACCGGCGGGATTTTTCCACAAAGGCTGGGCTTGTGCCCACGCGACTAAGTTTGCACTTAACATTTCGACTGCTCCTTTGCGTAATGTTTTTGCCAAAACTCTAAATACTGATTGCTAACTTCATTGATAGTTATACATAAATGATGCATTTAAGGGTTACCCCTTTTCAGAGGCAATAAAGTGACCCTATTTTTTTTTAATTGTACGGATTTATCTAAAAGATATTGTGTATGAAGTAACTAAGATGCGTGTAGTGAAAACATTTTAGCATTGCGTAATGGATTCAACAATTAAAACGGCACGTGCAGGATAAAAACGAATCAAATAGTTTACAAGTAATGTTTATTGGAAAATGGTATACTTTATTGCGACTTACTGTAATACGCGTAAGACTGACTGCGATTGTGTTACGCTTGTCCCGTAGTTAAAGTTATATTTTTCAATCTACCTGTGTCGTAGCTGAGTACCCCTCAGGGGGATACAACTATTGCATCTATGGGAATTAGCACTCTCGGGGTGCAAATGTTTAAGGGCTCGAGCTGAGGGTTAGGTAGGCCTTTTTTTGTTAAAATAAAATTTTTTTTTTACATAAAGGATCACCTTTTTTTGGTTCACAGATGTCCTGTTTTTTTAGGACCTACTACATTTTTCTTCAACTTATATCTCGTTTCATGAACTTCTTTCTCAACTTACTGTTTCTATGCGCCTTCTGCATAGATTCCGCGTTTCCTTATCTCCATACTAAATGGTGCCTTCCTCCTTCTTCTCTTCGGAACGCTTTTTTTAGTAGTTGAAAGGCTTAAATTAACATCTAATCTAATCGTAGCTGAGTGCCAGTGGCATTTTTATCCGGTTGACCTAATTTTTCAATAATTTTCTGCTGATGTGCTTCACCAAGTGGATTTAGCATAAATTTATTGTTTGAAAAATGGGTGTAAAAATCCTTGACACAGTGTCAAGCAGTCGCATTTAGCGCAACTCTGAGATATTGAAGGCCAAAAGTTCCGTTTATTGAGGAAGCCCTCAAATTTGGTCGCAGCTCTGTAGTGTCGATTTAACATTCTTGTACGCGCTTTGAAGGCGCGCTCCGTTTAATTTGAGTTAATATCCGCCGTGCACCAAGGACTATACAACGTCGCCTGAATGTAATCGGCTTGTGGATGTAGTTTTAATCCTGTTACATTGGGTCCAGAATAGCTGTAGGCGCTAATGTAACCGTGTCTCTCCCACTGTCCTTCAAGGAGACGTTACGTTGTCTCTTCGAAGTAATCGGCTTATATTTATCTTCTTAGCTGTGTTCCCTCCTGATGAAGGGGGGGAGGTTACGCTGAAGGAGGAATGTTCTTCAGTGCATTATGGGAACTTAGCGCTCCTCGAGGATATGTGGGATTCCTGACCTACCCTCAAGGAGGTATGCTGACAGTGTGTGTCCTTCTCATAGCGTATTTTGGGGAACTAACGGTCCTTGGTAGTAACGGTTTTTACCCACTACAGAGTCGGCAACATTTGTTGGACTCTGTTACGGGCTCAGATTAGATGTTAGTGGGACTTATTCCATATCCTACTCCTGCGTCTCTCTCGTATAGAAGGTCGGCGAACCGTACAGCCGGCTTTCTGCACAAGTGTCTTCGTTTTTTATTATTTATTCTCATTTTATGAAGAATATTTCGTCTTTTTTTTCCACCGTATAGCGGCCTGGGAGAATTGCGACTCCCAAATTCAACCACCTCGGTAGCACATGTACTTGAACTTCATTAAATTTTTCGGTGATTACCGCTTAACTGAGCAAAAACGGCTATTAAATCTGGAACAAATGAATAATATTACCAAAATTATTTGCAACTTTGAAATATATCGAGAGTTTGCAAAGGATTCAAAAGCTGTGTTGGTTTTCACTCCGACAAAGTCTGTTTCGTTTATTATTTTCTATTCTATAGTCGATGAGAACCTCTAATTTTGATTTGAGGCCTGTAACAAAAATACGAAAATCTCAAGAGTAGGATATACTACGGTACCTCTGGGAATTATAGCGCTCATGTAGAAAAGATGTGAAGTCCTGAGGTGAATGTTATGTAGGTCATTCTTTTCTTGGATTAGACTAGGGATTGTTTTGTCACAGACTTTCTTTTTTCGGTTCACTGCTAACATTTTATTTCAGCATCTACTGCTTTCTTCTTCAGCTTTTATCTTGTTCCATTAACTTCTGTTTTAACTCACTGTTTCTATGTGCAGGGGATCTAGTGTTGGAACACAAGTTGTGCATAGATCCCTTAAGGGAGATGAAACTGTTGTATGTATGGGAACTAGCGCTTTAAGTTGAGAGGATTTCCTAGCTGAAAATTATGAAGGCATTTTTGTTGTTGAAATGGTATAGTTTTTAAGCCTAAATAAGCGTATATTCTAACGTATGATCTGCTTTCTTCCTAACTTTTTATCTTGTTTCATGAATTTCTTTCAATCTTGCTGTTTTTTTACGGTGACGGTACTTATGAAGTGCGTAGATTCGGTGTTCACTTAATTCCGTACAAGGTGAGGCTTTCCTCCTTCCAATGTTGGGAACACCTTCGTTGTACTTGGGGGACTTAAAATAGCTTTTAATCTTATTGTCATACAGCCAAAAGTATAAACGTACATAAACACGTGAACTGAGGGAGCCTACGTTTTTCATTTTTTTGAATCGCAATGCTTGAGTACTTAATCCCACCTGTGATGCTCAGCAATTTTCGAAGCCCTGTAGCATTCTCATCTGCGTCAATCCGAATGAGGTTTTGATTTATGTAAACAGACCGAACCAACCATCGAATCGAATTCTGAGTGTCAGTGGACTTTCTATCCGGGTGACCTAATTTTTCAATAATTTTCTGCTAATGTGCTCTACTAAGTTGATTTAGTATAAATTTATTGTTTGAAAAAGGGGTGTAAAAATCCTTTATCCTGAGTCCTTCCTGCTCGCAAATCAAATGCTGACACGGGCACTTGCATGCTCTCTGTCGTTCCAAATCTCATTTCTTTCATTGGCAGAAGGGGATGCCAGCGGGCGTTTAGGGTTCGTTTGATTGTTTGTTTTAACTGTCCGTGCAGTTACCCAACCATATGATACGTCCAGTTAATGATGCAGGGCGCGGGCTCTCAAAAATAAACAGTCATTTACTTCGTATGTTTGCAGAGAAATCTTCTGGTGAAGGTTAATGGGAGGTTACCTGAGGGTTCGAATTGAAAAGCTTTGAGATTCAATAACATAGAAATTTATGTAAGTCGTATGCTATTTTTTGGAGGAGAGTTTTTCATATTGTTTCAACACTTGTTTTATTAGCACGTTTGAATTAGCTGAGACGCGTATGTGTGCAGATATTTTCAAGAAGTGTTGGGAATGGGTGGGAGAAATGCGCGATAATATTGTGCATTTTGTGTCGTTTGCCTGGTGCATAAACGACTTTACCATGTCGGAATTACGAATAAATATGAAGAAAATTGTAAAATGATTTTTCAATTTTATTCACCTGTCTTGTGTGATATGAAGCGCTTTATTTCGGCCGTGATATTTGAATGTATTCAGTATTATTCCATGACATAAAATAGGGAATAACATAAAGTTTCCACTCCCCATTATACTTTGGGCTACAAGAACATGAGTGCGTCAATGAACCTGGATAAAGGTATCTGCTGCAAAACCATTGTTCCATTGCTGTAACTAAATGATTACATTAAATAATCTTACATTTCTAAGTTTGAATGATTCATAAAGCCAAAAATAAACGATTTTTTAGACGTGTGGATCTACTGCACGAGTAGCGATTCACAATGGTTGAATAATTTCTCCGTTTTAGGATGGTGTTATTTAGTAAGAAGAAATGCTATTTCATGGCTTACATGTCCCTCTTTACGTGTACGTGGTGAGAAAAAACCTTGAGTTTGGTCCGTTGATCAGCTCCTAAATATTGCTATTTGTGGGAGTGACCACTCGAACAACTCTGCGAGCGGCCTGCTGCACAGCAGCGAGAACCGGAGCAGCGCTGGCCGGCGTGCGAGGCCGGCAATATTCACCTTGCGCCTCCCTGGAATTGCGCTGATAAATGCTGGCGCGAGCCACTTGCGATGCATGAGGAGGATGCTCATTTTTCACTCTAAATCGCTTTTTTCGGAGTTTTTGCTAATTTATACCTGAATCTGACACTTGCAATTTGCTTTCCTTAATTTCATTCTACTTACTCATTTTTCATTTCGAATTTCATTTAAAATTGTTGTGTCATGTGAAGCTTTGTAATAATAATAAGTTTTGTTCCTTGTTTTACTCTGTGACAACTCACTGAAAACGTCCTTTGTTCTGTGATTGTTTTCCTCTTGCGTGAACTTTATGCCACAACGAGTATTTTTTGTTGATGTAGCGCAAACACAATTGCTTTTGAAATAAATTAGCTTCTCATCGATTAGTTTGGAAGCTGTTAGGAGAATTCTCTCCTCAGTAGGATTTTCCTTATGTCTATGGATATCATCAATTTCCAGAGCAATTGTGCCGTCCTTGTATTGGTTTTCTTGGAGCCTACGTTTACGCAAATGAAAGCAAGATCAGCGTTTTGAGAATCTTTATAGGAGTCCAGTCACACAGATGTTTCTTTTATACTGTAACATGATATTGACCTTTTATGGCATTATCTGGCGCGTAGCGTAACTGCTATGCAGCGAGATAGCGTACGTGAGGAAACTGTTTACCTCGCAGTCTCTGAAGAATATATTATGACTACAATAACCTTGCTGTCAGAAATGACGGATTAAGCAGGTTTTGTCGGCTTGAAATATTTTTACGAGACGTAAATCTTCAAATTAAACTCTTCAATATCCAAATTAATTGCTACTTCTTCGACTGCTCTTCGACTGCTCCTCTCCGACTGCTCTTCTCCGACTGCCCTTCTTCGATTGCCCTTCTTCGACTGCCCTTCTTCGATTGCCCTTCTTCGATTGCTCTTCTTCGATTGCCCTTCTTCGATTGCCCTTCTTCGATTGCTCTTCTTCGATTGCTCTTCTTCGATTGCTCTTCTTCGATTGCTCTTCTTCGATTGCTCTTCTTCGATTGCTCTTCTTCGATTGCTCTTCTTCGATTGCTCTTCTTCGATTGCTCTTCTTCGATTGCTCTTCTTCGATTGCTCTTCTTCGATTGCTCTTCTTCGATTGCTCTTCTTCGATTGCTCTTCTTCGATTGCCCTTCTTCGATTGCCCTTCTTCGATTGCCCTTCTTCGATTGCCCTTCTTCGATTGCTCTTCTTCGATTGCTCTTCTTCGATTGCTCTTCTTCGATTGCTCTTCTTCGATTGCTCTTCTTCGATTGCTCTTCTTCGATTGCTCTTCTTCGATTGCTCTTCTTCGATTGCTCTTCTTCGATTGCTCTTCTTCGATTGCCCTTCTTCGATTGCCCTTCTTCGATTGCCCTTCTTCGATTGCCCTTCTTCGACTGCCCTTCTTCGACTGCCCTTCTTCGACTGCCCTTCTTCGACTGCCCTTCTTCGACTGCCCTTCTTCGACTGCCCTTCTTCGACTGCCCTTCTTCGACTGCCCTTCTTCGACTGCCCTTCTTCGACTGCCCTTCTTCGACTGCCCTTCTTCGACTGCCCTTCTTCGACTGCCCTTCTTCGACTGCCCTTCTTCGACTGCCCTTCTTCGACAGCCCTTCTTCGACTGCCCTTCTTCGACTGCCCTTCTTCGACTGCCCTTCTTCGACTGCCCTTCTTCGACTGCCCTTCTTCGACTGCCCTTCTTCGACTGCCCTTCTTCGACTGCCCTTCTTCGACTGCCCTTCTTCGACTGCCCTTCTTCGACTGCCCTTCTTCGACTGCCCTTCTTCGACTGCCCTTCTTCGACTGCCCTTCTTCGACTGCCCTTCTTCGACTGCCCTTCTTCGACTGCCCTTCTTCGACTGCCCTTCTTCGACTGCCCTTCTTCGACTGCCCTTCTTCGACTGCCCTTCTTCGACTGCCCTTCTTCGACTGCCCTTCTTCGACTGCCCTTCTTCGACTGCCCTTCTTCGACTGCCCTTCTTCGACTGCCCTTCTTCGACTGCCCTTCTTCGACTGCCCTTCTTCGACTGATCTCCGATTACCCTCCTATTGCATGAATGACTGGAAGTGTGTGATGATCACATCTGTTAAAAAGACCTCAATAACTTTCAAAGTTCCCCTCAGGGGGATACAACTATTGTATCTATGGGAATTAGCGCTCCCAGGGGAACCATGTGAGGGCCCGAGCTAAAGGTTAGGTAGGCTTTCTTTTTGTTGTAATAAAATAGGTTTTTGTTTTGTTACTGACCATCTTTTTTTCGGTTCACTGCTATCCTGTTTTTCACCACCTACTACTTTCTTCTTCAACTTTTTTCTTGCTTCGTGAACTTCTTTCCTAGCTTACTGTTTCTGTGCACTTTCTGTTTCTGTGCACTGTGCCTCAACTCCATGCTAAATGGTGCCTTCCTCTTTCCTCTCTTAGAACATCTTTGTCGTGGTTAAGGGAGGCTAAAAATTTCTTATATAATTATATATAACTTTCAAAGTTTGCCTATACTTACCCTTCAGACGCGACCGAGAATAAATATTTAAATAAAAACAACATGCAACTCATAAATAGAGTTTCGCAATCATGTAGTTATCAGGTAGCTGCATTAAGTTGTGCTGTTTTTAGAATAATCAAAGATACTCTTTATTGTGTATATTTTTAATTCCTCTTTATTCAGTACCGCCAGTTTTTGAATTTGTATCACTATTCAGGAGGAACCAACATGGAATCAAACAACAAAATATGACTGTCTTGTAGATGATGTCATGCCGTACAGATGTTAGAAAATAGATGTAACGAGTGCATATCTGAGAAGTGTGCGTACGTGTGTATTGAAAATGTATAGGAATCTAATTTAGTCGAGGAGGGGCTCGATTGTGGCGAGGTAGATTAGATGTGGGCGACGGCATTGTGCGGCCGCCCGGAGCGGAGCGACCGAAGCCAACGATCGAGGGCTTTTGCCAATTGGAAGCTCAGGTAGGAGGGGCTGTGTTGGGTCACGCAGGCTCACCCTCACATGTCTGGGAATGTTTTATTGAATTTAAACATTTATGCAATTTTGAACATGTACATACGAACGCATGTTTCGATCTGTGCACGATAATGTTTGATAGTTTGTATTGTGTATTAAGGAATGTCGTACCACCCGCAAACTGAATTGTGTGTGAAGAAACATCATGATACTTGTAAAATTGCGAGTAAGGGAATGGTGTACCATTTTCAGAATTTCGTGTGAGGACATCGTACCACCAGCAGAGTTACGTGCGAGGGAATGATGCACCACCTGCACAACAGGCCAGACGAGGTAGTTGCCCAGAGCTCGCTACATAGGTGGGCACTAAGCGCCCAGTGAATGCTCTGAGGAGGTTGCTAGCGTCCTGCCGAGGCAGAGATTAATGAATGAGGGCGGTAGGCGAGTTCAGCACGAGCACAGGCACGCACGTGAATGTTTATCAAAGCGAGTCGAAATTGATGGTGAGTGCGTGAGTACAACATGTTAAATAGAGGTCTAATGAGCTGATGAGCGGAAGGTATTTATGGCATAGCAAGCTAAATGATGGGCTTCGAACTTTGTGCTAGAAAGCCGGTCTTCTGAAGCTTAAAAGGAGTGCATCCAGTTTTTGTTCAAATTATATTTTACAGGAAATATGTGATATCGTCTTTAATTCTTTCTAGTAGAACTTATTTCAGATTTGCCAAATATTTGGAAGACTGCTGCGTCCATCAATGATTTATTTAGCACGTAGAATGTTTGTGCAAGGAAGCAGAATGAGTGGAGCTAGCCAGTGGTCAAGACACTGTTCAGCACCATTCTCTGACAAGATTACGGAGTTTTTTTTTAGCCGAGCATGCTTATGGTTGAGCAGGTACGTGACCGCAGAAGGGCCTCATGTGTCTGCAATTTGCAATGAATACAAGCGAATGGTGCTGGTTTGGTCAGCCAATCGCGTCTCGTTCTTGGAAGAAAAAGACCGGCTCATGACGTCCTACCACAGGTTATCGTAGGATATGTGTAATGCTTTCTGTTTTTAGTGTGTCAGGCGGAACAAAGTTGATTTGACGTTCTTTAAGTCTCCAACTTTATTGCCGTAAAGAAATGATCCTCATTTCCTACGGTAGAATAGCTAAAATAGGGAAAACGCATAATTTGACACAGCATTTCTGTTGCAAGGAAGATATTATAATAAAAAATGTATTTTGTCCTTGAAAGGGTTTAAAATATTTCAAAGGACAACTGTTTCCATGTGATCAGAGCAGTAAATATTAGCACTACACTGCTTTAAAAAAAACGCGTGTTGAAATGAAAACATACCGTGCATGTAATGGGCCATTGCTGGCAGATAAAGCTTCATGACTCCCAGGGGAAAAATGTGAGGGCCCGAGCTTAGAGTTAGGTAGGCCTTTTTTTTGTTGAAATAAAATGTTCTTTGTTATGTTAAGGACCACCTTTTTTCGGTTCACTACTGTCCTGTTTTTCAGCACCTCTCACTTTCTTCTTCAACTTTTATCTTATTTCATGAACTTCTTTCTCATCTTACTGCTTCTATGCTCCCTCGATAGATTCCTCATTTTCTTATCTCCATACTAAATGGTGCCTTCCTCCTTCCTCTCTTCGATACGCTCTATTTTTGTAGCGGCTAGGGAGGCTTAAACTAACTTATAATCTAAAGCTTCATGATGTGCACATGGACTGTATTAAATCTTATTTTTTTTTAAATTTCTATCACGATCCTCCTCAGGGGCCATAAGATAGGCAATAGTTTAAAGTTTATTAAGTTTGTCTAACATGTCCAAGACTGGCCCCCTGCGGGGAGTTACTATTAGGTTACCGCAGCTTGTCATCTTCGGACATGTCCAAAGCAGATGATTTTTGTGTTTTATCTCCACTTCGTAAACCAGCCGATGGTTAGAGAAAACATTATTTGCTTCGACGCAATGGAAATCGGGTAGCCGTAAAGAATTTGCGTTTCACTTTCACAAATATTTTCCCTCCCTCCCTCCCTCCCCCTCTTGCGTCGTGGGATTGCGTGCGCGCTTACACTTTCTTTGAGGCTTATTTTGATCACCCACTGCACTCGCTTTGCTGAGTTAATTACTCTGTTTTTATAAGGAAATGCAGTGAAGTCTCGTTTACTACGACAGGTATAGGTTATAGTTCCAAGACTCACCGCGGTAATTGAATTTCCGCGAAGCAGGGACACCACATTTATTTAATTATTTAACGCGTATTTGGACTTTTTAAACCCCCTCTGTGTTCTTAACAACCCGCCTTTTACACAATTAATAAGAGCGACAACTGTTCAGCGATATGAAATAGGTCGGTTAGGTATTACATCTATCTAATATAATAGAGTAACATTTCCGATTAAGTGATAAAGAAATGTGAACTTATACATATGTATGTGTGTGTGTGTATATGTGTTGTATATTTGTATCCGTATGAAAAACTTATCTAAGTCGTGAATCTACGAAGTAGCGAAAGAACACTGTAACACGATTCTCCTTGACGATGAACAGTCCAAGTACCTTTTGTGATAATGTTCTTAGTTTGTATACTCAAAATGCTGCAAATAAATCTTCCCGATTCCACTTGAAATTCTTTACTAACCTTTTCTGTTTTCCCTACTCCTTCCGGACGCGCATCTCCCGCTTTCCAAACTGCTCTGCTGAAATTTGAAAAAATATTGTAGAAATTCTAATTTTAATTCTGAAAAATATATAATTCTTTCTTTCGTATTTTTCTCGAGTGCTACTTAATATTAGCTTTTCCTGTAGGCATTTATCCCTTGCGGCGTAGATAGAGTCAGGCTTCAAAGGAGAAAATCGATCGACTCTTTTGCGTCTGGTCTGATGAAGGCACACGGTACAGGTGCATCTAGGAAAAACGTTTGTGCAATGTTTAGTAGTAATTTTGAGAATTTTTAGGGTAAAGAAGGCTAACCTTTTTCGTGCAATAGAACCAGCTCTAAGTATCAAAAAATACATCAACAGAAAAGATTACCAGAGACTGGAGGGTCCACGTCGCTGTTTGTTTCGCCTCGTCAAATTTGTCGTGGATATTCAATTTGAATTGATCGTCGAGCACAATTTGTACGACACCTGAATTAACTGTCCATTGTTTATTAGGATGTAACATCGCTTGTCCAATTTAATCCCATTTTAACTCATCCTGAGTGGTGAATACAGGCGTCGCTCTGAGCCAAGAGTGCGTGGCATAAAACTGAATGAAAACTTACGGCTATTGTGTATCGTGGCTGAAGCTTCACTGCGTTGTGTTGTTGCTATTCATAGACGCTGTATAGGGTGCGACGCCAGGGTACGAACATGGGTTGGAAAGCTTTCAGCATTTTTTAATATTGCTTTCGGGAGTGTTGCGGCATCTTATTTTCTCAATTTCGGGTCCAGTGTTCGTTCTCGTGAAGATTCTACCACCAACATCGCTTCCACTGCAGGGGAAAAAGCCTGAGTGGCTTTCTTGAATTCAATAATACGAAGCACAAGAGATCATAAAACGTGGGAGGTGCTTCTTGACTGCACTGGCTAGGTATGACTGCGTAACCTAACGCAATAGGCGTACCGCCTTCTGCCACAGCTGACGTGGACCGAGTCACCTAATAGCTAGAGCTGACGTGGACCGAGTCACCTAATAGCTAGAGCTGACGTGGACCGAGTCACCTCATAGCTGGAGCTGACGTGGACCGAGTCACCTCATAGCTGGAGCTGACGTGGACCGAGTCACCTCATAGCTAGAGATGACGTGGACCGAGTCATCTCATAGCTAGAGCTGACGTGGACCGAGTCATCTCATAGCTAGAGCTGACGTGGACCGAGTCACTTCATAGCTGGAGCTGACGTGGACCGAGTCACCTCATAGCTAGAGATGACGTGGACCGAGTCACCTCATAGCTAGAGATGACGTGGACCGAGTCACCTCATATCTAGAGCTGACGTGGACCGAGTCACCTCATATCTAGAGCTGACGTGGACCGAGTCACCTCATGGTCTAACTAAACGTATTGCTCGCTTTCCGAAGGAATTGCACCGGCAAAGGAAACACTTGATAGAATCACTTATTAAGGATGATGGGGAACTTTCAGAATCGAAGGGACGTGTCAAAGAAGGATAATATAATGTTTGAGATTGAACCTCAGCGATAAGGAAATAGCATATTATCAGACTTACTTCTTACATCCTGTAGCGATGCATCAGCAAAATACTGATTGCACTTGATGAATTAATTTGATTTGGGAGTAAGATATAACTTTCTGACATACCGAAGTATAGGCAGCACATTAATACAGAGAAGTTAATTCTTTCTGTAAGTGAAGACTTGATGCTCACAGGCCTCTGATTTGTTAATCCTATGCGCATAATTCACCACCAAATGCTCGCTCCTCTTGCTGATCTGTCTGACAGAAACGGTTCTCATTAAAATTGCATTTGTCTTCCTCTCGTAGCAAAGTAGCTCCCGCAGCCTACCTCCAGCGACGCATACGTGGCTGCATGGCAGGATATCTGAGGTACTCTGACGACTGTGTCGAGTCTGTCGTGTTTCTTTGGATCCAAGATTACTTCCAAACTTTTGCTAATCTGTACTTCTAACCCGCTTTTCTTACAGATTATTCTAATGTGCCAACCAAAGAGAACAAATAAAACTCTGAAATAAATTTTCAACTCCATTGCCATCTTGGTTTTCAGGCGCCAACAGAAATAACTGCACCATTCCACCCTGATGGAAAGTTGCTACACTTGAATCTCATTTTGTCGTGCTGCACTTCACGCCTGTCAGTAGTACTGCAATTAAGTTTTATAATCCGTTCTTCCTAATTTATTGTGACGCGATCGCGGTATTTGCACAGTTTGCTGCAAGACTCGCTCTCCAGATTTATTACTGACCGCCGTCCTCATCAAAAAGGTGAGATTGTCGCTCGCAAAATCTCACCTGTATCTCTGTTGCTGTAAGTTAGAAAATACGTAAATTAACGATGCTTTCTATGTTCAAATTGTCTCGTCAATAGGATACGGGCGGTTTACCTATGAGAATTGGCGCTTACGGGAGGAAGATGTGGGGTCCCAAGTTGTAGAATAGGTGAGCTTTCCTTTTCTTAAAAAATAATAGTGTTTTTTTGGTTTTTACTGGCCATCTTTCCTTTATTTACTCCTGCCCTTTTTTCAGCAGCTATTGCTTTTTTCTTCAACTACTATCTTATAACTTTTTCTATCCTGCAGTTTTGTGAGCTGGATGTTGGGACACATCTCTTGAATAAATTTACTAGATGGTGTATTCCTCCTTCCTCTCTTCGGAACACCTTTGTTGTGGTTAGGGAGGCCTAAACCAAGTATAAATCTAATTTGGAAATGGTACTTATTGGTCAGCATTTCCGAATCATCTTTTCTTGATAAAAAGATTTTAAGGCTGCATGCAAATCAGTAGAAAAGAACAATTTTGAGAAAAACACACAAGCAGCCATTATTCAGGAGAAATTTTTCGGTGCTCATCCTATGTGCATATGAATTGTTAGTTCCACTATTGCTTCCTGTAAGGTATTATTCACAAAGACTTCACCTGCGGTCATTTTACATTCGAAGTAAAATTATAACCGCATGGTGTTGACGTGGAGTAAATGAGGTACCGCTGGTTTCATGTACAGCAAAAAGATACCTGCAGCATTTCGCACTGGTATACCGTAAGCTGACCATAACCGATTGTTGTGCTAGAAGGCCTAGGGTAATGCTGCATAGTCAGAAGTTGTTTGAGCAAAAGCATGTGGTTCTCGAAGACCTGAGGCTTCAGAAGGAGGAGAAGGGTATGAGTAGATTTGACCATAACAATGTGGCTCAAGAAGGCCTAGGGCTGTCGAGGAGGAAGGAGAGGAGAATTTTTCTCTTTGAAGACTCGGGTTGCAATTAAGGAGAGCCAAAGAAATGCCGGCCGATTTCAATAGAACACAAAAAAGACGAACGGAGGCTCTTTGCTTTAATATTTCTCGCTAACTAATTCATTTACTGGCAAATATTTCTTGAGATACTATTATTTCGTACTTTTTAAGTTTTCTGCTTTGTGATTCCAGTATATTTTTATTTCCTGTGGCTGGAGGAATGAAAACCAAAGATGAACGTCTGCAAGTACACAAAGGGTTCCAATTTTTGGGCATCAGAGAGAGAGCTGAGCTTCATATCTCTTTGGTCTATTGTTTCTCTTGGAATAAATTGGTACCCACCCGGAGGGAAGAACACCTCATCTTGAATGGTCTTCAAAGCCATGCGACTCACCGCTACCGCGTATTTTGGCAGACTCTTATAGTTGCGGGCGCATTTACTTGTATACAGTACTAGGGTTAGGAGGAGAACCAACGTAGCTAAAAATCTCGTGAAAAAAATAGACGTTTCGCAGTATGAAAGAATCCATATTCAGTGCTCTGAAAAAACAATGAACAAAAGTGTTAACAATGTTGTGGAGGACCTGAGCTGAGAGGTAGGCCTTCTTTTTGTTGAAATAATTTTTTTTATGTTAAGCACCACCTTTTTTCGGTTCACTGCTCGGCTGTATTTCAGCACTTACTGCTTTCTTCTTTAACTTTTAGCGTTTACAAATAGTAGTTAAAGTTTCGTTACTTGTAGTTGTATTCGATTGCTTGCAACGTGAACTATTCAGCCAAGTTAGTTGAAATACATGATGTTTAAAATTTTTCTCAAACTTCAATGTGAGGTCAAAAAAGTTGTAATGATGCTTTTTATTTGGTAACGATTCTGTCGACACAGCTGAAAGAGCTGCATGTGCATGAAAGTTCATAACTGCAGTTAACTTATCTGGTTGCTGGGTGTCTCATCGTTTCAATAATATTTTTTTTATGACATGGAGCAGTCTACCTGCCGCAAGTGTCAACGACAATGGAGCGAATTTATGATACCGAGTTCACAGAGATGCACCTAACTGCAGCAATCGCAGTTCCAGACCAGCTGTCAGAATGAATGCAGCATAATGTCCCAGCTCACATATTCCAGGGAATCAAATATTCGCAGTCATACGTTGCAGATTGCGTGAACACATCATTTCGCGATCTGACGCGAGCCGCGCTGCAGAGAGAGAGAGACTGGTGACTGGAGGAGGAAGTCTTAGATAATTTCTGAATTATCGACATGCAAGTGCGCGCTCTGCTTCACATGGTGAACATTTCAATGGAAGTACAGTGTGAGGAGAGAAACACGATGACGGTTATTGATTTTTTTACGTTCTTCATTTGTAAAATTTAGATGCTGGGAATTCTTCCCATTCTGTTGAATTTGCTAGGTGGTTCCTGCGCAAAGCAAAAAAATCTTTCTGAACACGTCAGTGGTTTGCTTAAATCACAACCGTATTAAAATTTGTAAACTACAAAAATATTCTAAGGAAATTAATCATGCTTGATCAGAAAACATTTCGGAGTCCAGTTCCATCACCATAAGTCCAACTAAGAGATCATTATACCTCTCTGAAGTAGAAGTGAATAAGGAAAACCTTTTCCCATCAAAAAGGTTATTTTCAAAGCAAGCATGATATACATGCATATTTAACATGCATAACCTGCACTTTTGATTTATCGTTACTTCTAACGAAACACAACAATGTACGTTCCAAGTTCGATTCTTCGTAATTAAATGTTCGAGCGGGTATTCTTGTGTGCAATGCGATCGGGTCTCGAATCATGTCATATGAACTGATTGGACCCATTCGTTGAAACTAGCTGAACAAAGTGTTGCCAGCGTCATTAGCAAATGTTCGTACGGTCAACTGGAGAGAAATGTTGTTTCGACGAGATGGCGCTGTGTGCAACGCACGGTTGTAGCTGTACGCAGCATTGGGTACGTGTCCTAAGTCCAAATGACTGGGCCGGTGGTGGCGGCCTCATCCTCTGGCCACCAAGCATTTTACTACGTCCCCCTCAGGGGGATACAACTAGTGTATCTATGGGAATTAGCGCTCCCAGGGGGACAATGTGAAGGCCCGAGCTGAGAGTTAGGCATTCTTTTTGTTGAAATAAAATGTTTTTTGTTGTGTTAAGGACTACCTTTTTTGGTTCACTGCTGTCCTGTTTTTCAGCAGCGACTCTTTCTTCAACTTTTATCTTGTTTCGTCAACTTTTTTCTCAACTTACTGTTTCTATGCCCCTTCTGCATAGATTATGCGTTCCCTTATCTCCATACTAAATGGGGCCTCCTTTCCTCCTCTCTACGAAACACTTTTTTTGCGGCTCAAATAAACTAACATACAAGCTCTATAATCTTTTACTGCGCATCTGGTGCACCTAATGCACCTAATGCCGATTATGTGAGAAGAAGATCTCCTTGACAGGTAACATTTTTACGCCTCTGCACAGACTGGTGAAACGCCTGCGTCTTGGAACGCGTCGGACAATTATCGTGCATGCGACTTCCTCTTCGATATTGCACGACGTGCTGCGGGGGAGTTGTCAGTGAATTTCTTGAGGACTGATCCAAAGAATTGCAATCTCCAAGGCATCGATTTCAGTATGATGCTTTTAGAATTTAGTGTATCTTATAGAATGAGGACCAGTTTCGTCCTCGTTTGAATTTCACCATGTAATGACATTTCTTCAGATTTTGGAGAAAATCACACGAACTCTACGCACCGAGCACGGTTGCCATTTCTAGATGTGCCTGAGTTTCGGCAACAAAGTATTTTATTCTTTCGAGGAAACCTGGTTAAAACAATGCTACATTTTCTCCTTTATAAAATTTCTGTCAAATTTTCCCTAATGTTAATTAATGAAATTATTTCTGCGCACACTTCGCTGCCAGACTCAATATGTCGTCCCGCTTGCAGTATATTATTTCAGCCGACGGAGCCGCCAGTTTTTCGCGCGTGGTCTTCCTCTGTTGGAAGAATATGAACTCGTTTAATTAAGTTGAAACTTTTTCATTTCCGGACTGTTTTTTGGAGATTCTTTTGTTCCATCAGAGTTATGAAAGTTTCACTTCTGGACGAACTTCCGCTGCTTTGAGCTTGCGTGCGGCAGTTGTGTACAGGGTTTTGTTTCGTACATAAGCTGCGTATCCAGATTATATAATTCAGTTGCCTTCAAACTGTGCACACGAAATATTTATTGTATACAGAGTGTTTTAAATGAATACCTCTTATTTGCCTAACGTCTTTCTGTTAGAGTATTATTAGGTTTGAATTAAATCGCAAGTGTTATATATAGCACGTTGACTACGATTTTGCGGGTCATAAAGTTGATTTGGTTAGGTTGTAAAATACAGATTGGTAAAATCGACTTATCTTCTTGAATAAGTTTCTATTCTTTGTAAGAAATGTACAAAATATAAGTGTTGGATAATATTGTCGTCGTATGATAAAATTCCTTCAGAAAGAGGCCACGAAATGATTTGAAATGTTATACCTTTACATTGGAGCGTATATGAACAATTTACCTAGTGGTACACGTTTGTCTCACTACGGTGTTAACGTGTTAAGTATTCAGAAATGAAAAGGTCGAAATAGTCTGAAAATATCAGGCTCCTCGACCCAAGCTGAGAGGTAGGTAGGCCTTCTTTTTGTTAAAATAAGATGTTTTTAGTTATGTAAAGGATCACTTTTATTCGGTACATTGCTGTCCTGTTTTTCAGCCCTTAATACTGTATTCTTCAATCTTCATTCCTGAAAATTTTTTCTCATCTTACTGTTTCTATGCACCTTGTACATAGATCCCGAGTTTCCTTAACCCCATTCAAAATGGTGCCTTTCTCTTTCCTCTCTTTAGAACGTCTTAGTTGAAGTTAGGGAGGCTTAAACTAACATCTAATCTAATTGGGTTCCTCGAACACTCTGCTAATTTGAATTTGTTATGTACCGTGTTGATTTCCTGCTTACGATGGCTTGCGTTGAGTGGTTTACGTCTCGATGTTAGAGTCACCGTAATAATCACTTCTCTTGTATCGAATATTTAGGTTTTAGTTTTATTTCCATAGTTGCTACGCTGCTCCACTACATATTGATAGAAACTCATATTCATATGTTCTTCATATGATTATGTAAACCATTGTTGCTCCTGCGACCTCACAGGCTGTAAATATAGTAAAACAACGAGTTTCATGTATTTTTGCTTATTCGGCCAGGTAATTTTCTGCTCATCATTCAGCACCGCAAATTGACGGAAGCCAATTTATCCGTGACTGCTGCTAGGGCGAGATGTCTTCACTTCACGAAACTGCTTTTAAAATTTATTCTTGAAAAGCTCAGTCTTCATAACATCAAAGTTTCTTGCCAAACTTTCATTCCTTTATTTGCGCAGGTCCTAGTGCACTCTTTTCTCCCTTGCAAACTTTGAAGCTTTGTGTGTATTCTGATCGAGTTTTTCGTTGTGCCGAGAAATGCTGGACTTTTTGCGTCTGCTACTCCCCCGGAACCTTGTTTTCAGCTCTCCATTAGTTCGTGTTTTGAGCTGGAGCAGTTCTGTGAAGCGAGCTTTTCACTTCGTTTGAGAGCTCGCTTCAAATGATTCTTTTCATTTATTGAATGTGCATTCTCTCTTTAATGTTGAATTGGCCGGTCATTCCATGAGGTTGAGGTAATTTTTTTTGTGCTGTTAACGTTAATTTCTTTAAATTGTATATTGCTCATTTCGGAGCGCCTAATCAATCATTGCTTCCAACTTTCGGGGATGTCGAATTTGATCGTCATTGGGCAGCATCTAATGAATTTAGGTTTAGTTGTCTCGCGTTCTGCGCTTCTGCTTTTCGTTCGCGCTCGTCTGGCAAATTTAATTGAACGAGTCCTCTCGCCTCACTGAAGGGGGAAGGAAGGAAAAGCATTTCCACTGGTCTAGAACAATTTTCTTGTTGTCTCATGGTAAATTTATTCACTTAAAATTACAGGTTTTGATAGGAAGAGAGCACCCTTTTTACCAGGAACGAAGTGATTTTAATGATGGATTAAGCTGATGAGTCATATGCCTGCCATCTAGTGCACGCAAATTTTAGACAAAATAAGGTGCTTAATGTCCAGTTTTTATTTATGAAACTACATCCACCAGAGGGATGCGTTGACGAGGATTATTCTGTTCCGCATCTTGGGGACTCCTCGGAGGTCCCTGACCTGCACTCATATGGGTGTTATGGTAGTGGCTGTCCTCGTCAGTATCCGGGCACCAGCGCTTCTCGGTGGTTACCTTGGCTGGCCATCACACACTCCGCAACACTTGCTGTTAGTCTGTTGTGGGTTTGGAGTAGTGATAACTTCGGCCCTAACTTTTGTTCTCTCGAGGGAAAGCCAGCGTACTTTGCAACCGATCTCCTGCACGAATGTCTTCATTTTTATTTAACCTCTCCCTCTCATCGAGAGGGAAATCGATCACCTTGCTTTCATTTTTCTGACGTAACGAGAGGCGACAGCCGAGGTAACAGAATTTTGCGCTATTGTGGTGTCAAACTTCGCAAATTGCTGTGATATCGCTTAGTATAGCATAAAACGTAGGTTGAATCGTGAATAATAACTAATATCGATAATTTATGAAAATGAGCTAAATTTTGGTTGACGAAAACCGTTTTCTAATCGAATATTATTGATATTCCTGAAAGTTACTTCTGATTGTGTAATTAAGATACCGTAATCTATGATGTGCTTTGACGGTAAAAATAACGTTCATGAAATGCGTTATTCACGTCTGTTCTTGTACTAAACCGATCACGCAGCATTCCTTAAATCTCAATTAAGATTCCCAGCGCAGAATTTGTCAGTTTCTGAGATTCATGTTTTTCTTCCGCATTTTGGTGGTGCTGTTCCTATGTTAGCTGTATATTGTTATTTTTATAGCATTGAGAGTTAATCGCTGTCAAAACGTTTTTTCATTTCATCGAAGAAACGGCCAATTCTATTTTATTCTTATTTCAATGTGCTAAAAGTGTCTACATTTATCTCCTCTGCAATAGTTGATTAGAATCGAATGTTGATTATCGTAGCTTCATGTCTGTCATCTGACTGTGACACTGAAAAGAAAATTTTAGTTCATTGTCACTTTAGAACGCGGCGCTTTTTATGAGTAAGAAATACTCCCCAGCTGCCCTCGAGCGGACCTTCACACCCTCAACAAAGTCTGCCCTCGCAGGAGGTCTGGGAGACCTGGCCTAGTGGATGGTGAAGTACAAAACATCGTGGGCTTTGTTTTTCTAGATTTTCATGAATGCCAGCGTGATTGAGAGGTGATTTCGTTTTGTGTTCGTGTTCTCTGTACTCAGACTTCACCACATTACAACTTTCATTACGATGGCAGTGAATCTCATCATTGGATGTTACCGATCTTTAGTTTAGAAGCTACTTCGACGTGAGACCTGTGCTTTGTAACTTTGTTGTTAGGTTGTATAATGTTAATGTTTCCCATTGGCTTCTGTTGATGCCCTCAGCCCTCCTCGCCTTAGATTATGTCTTCTTTTCTAAACGCAGTGCCTGGTTGTGAGCGGTTTCAATTTTGGTGTCTCGTGAGTCTAAAGTTTCAATTTTAGTGATACTATGTCATCAAACAAATTAATTCGCAGCCAATGTCGACGTCATCAGCGATTCATCTCATCGAAATTTTCGGATTTCGGCTGATACGCCCTGTTGGCGTTCCATGGGATCGCTGTGTTTCATCCATGCCAAGTGGTCATTGTCATTGCCAGGCTGTTCAAATAATTTTGAGTCTGTCTCGAGTATCGAAGGATATTGCCATTCCTTGGGGAAGAAGTGAGGTCCTAAGGTGAGAGATAGGCCTTCTTCTTAGTGAAGTAATAAAATGGCTTTCTTCTTTTGTTAAGGACCATCGTTTTTTTTTCAGTTCACTGTTCTGTTTTTCAGCACTTCTGACTTTCCTCTCCAACTTTTATCTTGTTTCACTGCCTAACCTTTGTTGTGGTTATCAATATCTTATCTAATCTTGAGTCAGTCTGGAACTCTCTCTATCTATGGAGGAGGATAGGCTAAAGGCTTAGGTCAGGTTTGTCTACCATATGTCATAGTAGACCGGTGACTCCAGGGGGGATATGCCTAGATTACCTCAGCTATAGATGGCCTTGGGACTTATAACTTTCGTACTCTCTTCGTTAAAAAAGAAGAAAATTTATCATACAACCCATCCTACAGTCTGCTGGACCCTTTTTCAGGAATGGTTTCTCACTCATAAAGCCCAATACGTATTTCTCCTCTTTATGACTTTCTCAGAGCATTGCTGATATTGCACAATTGCCCCCACCTCACTGTAACGAGCCAAAAGCAAAATTGAAGAAATGTCTTACTGAACTATCTCTCATCTGACTTCAGTAACAAGCTCTATCAATTTCAGGGGCCTTCTAGTGGAATAGACTTCCGCCAAGTGTAAAAATCTTTCAGACAATGAAAGATTTGAAGACTACAATGGAACGTTATTTTACGTTTCGACAATGACCGTATGCTGCAGTACGTTTTGAAGAAGCGGTTACAAAATGCTTTCATTCATTATTCTGCATAGCTTAATTTTTAATCCAAAGTTTTGATATAAGGTGTATGTTATGTGTTCTCTTGTATGCTAAAACGTATTATGTACACAATGAGGGCAACTAATGAAAACTAATTAGCCAGTGACTTTTATTTTTACTCTAAATGTCATATCAATTTGTTACGCTACTTTATAGACATCATTTTTCAATATTGTTATTGTTCACTTAATGCGTGAATGTTTGTAAATATTTAACAAATAAAAAGTACTTCAATAACTTCATGTGGAGGATATGCAACAAAACTTCTTGACCATCTTACTATCTTCGACGTATTGGAACTCATTCATCTTCAAGTTTCCTCGGTCACAATCGCCATCGCTCGTCGGACAGCGATCATCGATCTAGAAAGTCAATTAGGATCCACGTTTAATTGCGGAATTTTTTCGCATATTTTTGGCCCCTTCGATCATATGACAGTGGCCAGTCAATTTCAGAGTTATAAGTTTATGTATCAGTGTACCAAAATTAGCAATGAGATACTGGTTCATTAGGGGAAACATTTGTTTCAATATTTTATTCGTGTTATTAAGTTATTATGTCAGCCTCGTGTGACGATTTCTCATTTCTGACGCTCGAGAGAATAATATGACAGCATTAGTTAGGTGGTGAATTTCATGAATTGCTCCAATTGTGTTGAACAATGTTTTGATTAGCATATGCAACAGTCCTTTTCTTGTTTCTGGCTCTGGTGAAGTCTTATGGCACGTCATTTATGCACGAAATATCATGAATTTGGGGTTTAGTAAATCCTTTCTTCTGAGCTAGTTTCCTGGTACACTAGTTGATACGTTAGCGAAAATATCGTATCGAATTTCTGTCATGCCGACGTTTTAGTCGGAGACCTAAAACTATTTACGCCCTCCATTTCACTTTCAACATCACTCCCTGATATCACCAAATTTATATCTCATATTGCAATGTAGGTCAGCGCTGACATGAGATTTTGCCATCAATGCGTCACTGGATGAAATTTATTTATTACTTGTCATATGTATTATCGAACTTGAAAGAACTTAACATAAGGAGTATATTTTCATGTTTCTCTTTTAACTATTTGTTTAAGACATGAGTATTATGATACACACATATGTTTACTTATACATGATGTGGGTATTATGATACACGTGCGTGTTGACCAACTAAGTATCTTTACATTGAGACATTTTACGAACTGATGATGTTCTTAGTATTATTTCCATTTGAAGCAAACTTTTTCTTCTCCTTCTTCCACTCAGGAGTATACTACTATTACATCCAACGGAATTAGTACTTCCAGAGGGAAATGGGAGGTCCTGGGTCGAGAGTTAGGTAGGCCTTCTTTTTTATTGAGAAAAATTGTATTTGTGTTTTATTAAGGATCATCTTTTTTCGGGGCACTGCTGTCCAGTTTTTTTGCACCTCTAACTTTCTTCTTCAACTTTTTTCATTTTTATAACCTTCCTTCTTAACTTTCTGCTTTTATGCGCAGGGGATATTATGTGAGAACATACCTTGCGCAGATTCTGGTGCCCCTTTACTTCAAACTAAATAGTGCCTTCATCCTTCCTCTCTTTGCAACGCCTTTGTTGTGGTTGGGACCCCTCAGGGGGATAAAACTATTGTATCTATGGGAATTAGCGCTCCCAGGGGAAAAATGTGAGGGCCCGAGCTGAGAGTTAGGTAGGCCTTCTTTTTGTTGAAATAAAATGTTTTTTGTTATGTTAAGGACCACCTTTTTTCGGTTCACTACTGTCCTGTTTTTCAGCACCTCTGACTTTCTTCTTCAACTTTTATCTTATTTCATGAACTTCTTTCCCATCTTACTGTTTCTATGCCCTTTCTGCATAGATTCCTCATTTTCTTATCTCCATACTAAATGGTGCCTTCCTCCTTCCTCTCTTCGATACGCTCTATTTTTGTAGCGGTTAGGGAGGCTTAAACTAACTTATAATCTAATCTAATCTGTTGTGGTTGGGAAGGGTTAAATTAACTTATTCGATTATTCCTTTCCTCAAACTTTCTTCCCTTCTTCTTTATCTCTTCTTTCTTTTCTCATTCTACTTAACTTGTTGAAGCTATGCGCAGGGTATCCTGTGAGGGAACACACCTTGTGTGTAGATTTCAATTTTCTACAGTCCATGGTTCTCTTCGCGTTCTTGAGATCCCTTCTGTAGTGGCTAGGGTGGCTGGAATTAGCTAATTTAACAATAGTAAAAAATATTGGGCTACCGTTTTCTTTCAATTTCTAGACGTTATGAATTCAGCACTTTTCTGAAAGTAATAAAATAGCATCGCAGAAATTACAACAACGGTTACACATGGTGCACCTAGTAGGGAATAAAAATTTTGGTCTAAACTACGGTGAACTGTTAACAAGAATCTGATGATGTTTTCTATCTCCACTTTTTATTCGAGGGTTTCTGTCTTTGTCGTCACCTTGTACATATTCTGACTTCATTTTCTTTATATATTTTACCTCGTGGAGATGTAGCGTGTTTTAGCGTGTTCTGAAATTTACAATGAATTTGCCCTGATTTATGTTGCGCTGAAAGGCGATGTTGCACAGCGTGTTAACAGTTATTTCGTATAATACTTCCATGTAGATAATTTCCCATGGAAAATAGATATGAGAAGAAGGGCAAGGACTGGAGTAAAAATATTTATGTTAGACCCTACTTAGTTGGATTTGATTCGTACTCATCATTTGCAGCTAATGCACACAAAATTTCAGTTATTGTCGACAAATTGTTGTCGCTTGAGATCTAGTCCTAGATCTTACAAGCTCTACTATGATCGACATGTTCGAGCTCTTTACATTTCAAAAGCGTGCAAGGAAATATTTCAAGTATTTATTTTCATGTATCCAATTGCGATGACCTGTCATCAGCTCGCTCTCTAATCCAACGAGGGCAGTCGTGCGCAGCTTCTGTTAATTAAGCGAATGAAAGAGACGTAAAAGACAAACCTGTTCCGGGGGATCCATTATTTGGAACAGGAGATGCATCCTAATGATTTCTTGCTCCTGCCGACTCAAGTTCGTGCCACAAGCTCCCTAACTAGATGAAGTTACATCTTACGCTAACTTCGTGCGGTGATGGCAGCAACTTTTTGCCTGCCTCGACTTGTGGAAATGCCGCAGTCTCGTGCCCAGATCGGGAGAGGATCAATTCTGTAATGCCGTGCCAGTGCTCGACGTAATAATGTGCTTTCCGTCTAATTTACTTCGGGGTAAGTGCTGCCGAGGCTACTGATGTATTCTTATCGTAAATGATATCGAAGATTTACGTGGAAGTGGGATTCTCTGACGACATTCTGGGGCTGCACTTGCTGCAATGCTTTCCACCCTAATTGGGCTGAAGCGATGAGTGGGCTGCGTCAGTATTCTGAAAGCAAACAATGCTATATTTTAGGAAGACGATCTTCTTACATAACTGTGCATTTATAGAATCAATTTCACCGTTTCTTTCCGATGGTTCCCTCAGCGTTTGAGTTTTGTTTGCAGGTGTTAGGCCTCTGTTTGCTCATGACGGATTGCACTGTTAGCTCTGTGTGTTGTGGACGATGCCCTGTATCATTCCCTGCATGCACTCCAAGTATGTAGACAGAACTTTTAACGCATACGCATGGCAATAAGAATGCATTGCGCTGAAATACTCCTACTTTCAAATGGCGGGCTTTATTCTTTGAAAAACAATGACAGTAAACTTATGCTCTCCATCCAAAACCAGGACTTATTTTTGCGTTATATATTAGAATAAAGACTGGCTTTTTTAGATGTTGTGGCATGGTGGATGTAGTATCGTGGTTTTTCATCACGATACGAGGTTTAGTAACTGTAGCTGCAAACGACAGTATCGGTAGCTTTAACTACCGTATCTGAAGCCTCAACTTCAGGAGTAGGAGAAAGAAACTCTCAGTAAGGCACTTATCCATCTACTGGTCACTGCAGTTCACACAGCTTGCTTTTAAGTCTAGTGGGCAACAAAGACTTCCGCCGTACCATCCGGCGGCGTTTGCGGTAGGTGCGCTTCCGACCCATCCGAACCCAAGTACGATGAGGACATTGGGCAATGCGCAACAAGCGCTTCCGTCGGCTTCGCCCTGCGGTCAAGACGCTTCCGCTGGTGCCGCGATATCCCAAACCAAATGTGATAAGGACATCCAGCTGCGAGGCCTATATTGAGATACTACAGTGGAGATAATCGCTTCTCATATCAACCAACAACGGTGATGTGGCTGAGCAAAGTATTCCTATTGAGAAAAGTATAATTCCTTAACCCTTTAACGCCCAAGTGGACTGTACGGTCCTCTTTCAAAAATAACAATAATATATTATATTTTTTATTCAATTGGTTCACTAATGTGTCCTTTGAACTTCACTGCGAGTGGCAGTTCCTTCCACATCTTGATAACAGTGACAACCTAATGCCAGTGTCGGTTTAGTAATAGTGGTTGTGATAACGGTAATATGAGTATAAAAATGTGGGCGTTAAAGGGTTAAATGTTCGAATGAGTAGTTATTTTAAGTATCTATGCGATCCTGGGGGAATATTGAACTTGCAATTGAAGTTTTCGTTTCTTCAGTGTCTTTTACACCAAATTCATGAACAACGCACACTCCAGTAAATCCTTTTCACTTCTCAAGTAAATGATGTTTGCTAATTAAATAGACATGAGAAGCACTCAGGTGCTTCAGTTGAGGAGATCACGCTAAGTTTAGATGCGCTTCGCATGCCTTGCCTACGCTGCATTTCTCGGGGGCTGCGAGCATACGAGTTCTTCAATGCATATTACATGTTCAGCTTTCTATTGTATTTAATTTGACGGTCCTCACGCTTTTTTTAAAGGTCAGAAACATGCTGTTTACACTGCCTGCTTTCATTGTACTTAGGAATATCACAAAACATTAAATCTCCTGTATCTACCCAATCGCTTCTGCTGCATCTATTTAGGCTTGAAAGGACAGCTGATACGTCAGCTTATTTATGGATTTATTCCTATAGTTAGCCCAACGTAATCACCATTCGGGTCCTGACATTTTTTTAAATCGGAACGCAATATCTGAAGCCGCGAGTCTCCCTAATTGCGCGCTGTGCTGCGATCGGCAAGGCAGTAATTATTTGCTGATGAATGCATATTATTTTGGGCTGGCGCAATCTTTTAGAGCGCCTCTCCACCGGCCACCTGCACCTGACGCGGGGGTCGTCCGCCCCCCTCATGGACTTCGCTTTAATTTGTGCTCTTATCAGCCCTGACTGCGGCCTATTTGTATTGGCTAGGGTAAATATTGGCCGAATATTTAATTGAAGTCCATTGCACGCTCTCAGACCGCGGTGATTTTTCAGTCGCAGGCTCACGTCCCCGTGCGTGAAGTTGAGGCGGAAGTCATTCAACTTATTTTCGACAAACCCGCCTGCATCAAAGGCATGACTGTTAGCAAGACTTTCCGCAGGAAGTGAGTGTGCGTGGCTTGTATTTGGATCATTCCTCTGTTCCTTTGATTGTTCTTTTGTCAAGTACGTGGTTATTATTAATTTGTATCACGATCCTCGTAAATCGATAAATTTATAGCGTTTAAATATTTTATTAATAATTGCTTTCCCCCTCAAGTGAATACAACTATTGTTCATAGGAGTTAGCATTCCTAGGGGGAAAATGTGTGAGGGCCCGAGCTGGAGTTAGGTAGGCTTTCTTTTTGTTGAAATAAAATGTTCTTTGTTATTTTAAAGACCACCTTTTTTCGATTCACTGCTGTCCTGTTTTAATACTTTACCATTACTACATTCTTCTTCAACTTATATCTTGCTCCATAGACTTCTTTCGCAACTTACCGTTTCTATGCCCTTTCTGCATAGATTCCGCGTTCCCCTATCTCCATACTTAATGGTGTCTTCCTCCTTCCTCTCTTTGAAACTACTTTTTAGCGTTTAAGGAGGCTTAAACTAATCTCTAATCTAAGAATTGGTTTTATACTCTGTTCGGATAATAATGGAGCTCTAAAGGTGCAGATAAAAATTGTTAAAGTTGAAGTTTTGTCGATGGCCTAAATCGCTTTGGCGCGACTCTTAATTTTACGATCGCTATTAAAATTCATTTTTGGAATACTTGCTTCATGGAACTAATAGGTCGATTCCGTGGTAATCTCACACGTAGCGTGAAATGATAAATCAATAAACGAAAGCATTTACTCTCAAGCGTTTAAGAATGATCAAGGCTGAAAGAATGATCAGTGCTTTAAAAAAAGAGAATAAAAATTTAAGCACAATGTTGGAAGAAATATAAAAAACTTCATGAATTCAATTGCCTATCATTCTGCACTCAGTAAATTCTTGTTCAAATTCATGCATTCACATGCGTCTTAATTCAGTCATTGAAACGACTACAGAATTCGAATTGGAATTTGAACTAGTTCTAAAGCACTTTGGCCACGCTTCAAATGAGACCTTTGTTAAAAAGAATGGAGATTTTATAAGGTGAAGATATAAAAACATCAAAAACATTGAAACAATGATCTGAAATACTGTAGCTGAGGTGAAAATCCCCGCACGAGCACCACGTTCTGTGAGGAGTAACGGAGTGTAGTCTCTGACGGATGACGTTGCAGGCAGCGATCAGTTGACCACGCAGAACTGTAACCCACGACACATTTCAGCTACCTTTAACACCCGTACCTGTAAACTGAGTGCTATAGCGTCTTTTTTTACCCCTTAGTGGCATACTCTGTAGTCTTGTTTCCGTGAGAAATATATGCTCCCAAGTGAAAGATACGAGGTGCCAAGCTTGAGGTCAGATAGACCTACCTTCGATTGAAATAGGATTTTTGTTTTGTAATAGACCATCTTTCTGGGTTCAATCCCGTCCTATTTTTTCCACTTGATAATTTTTCATTAATATGTTTTTCCATAACTTTTATTAATCTTGCCGTTCACATGTGGGGTGTGTGGACACGTCTTGAGCATTGAATCCTCGTTGGTACTATCTAATATTCTAATTTGCCACTTTTCTGCAGCTAGCAAGTTATTGACAATTTTTAACAATTTTTGAATAAAATACCAAAAGTCACTAACACAGCGTTTACTGATACATAATTATGACGTCGACTTTTTAATTACTTGTACGTCTATGAATGGACCTCTTGATGAGATATTGTAAATGTCAATTTCGATTGTAACGATATGTTGCATTGAAAGGTTACTGGGCACTGCACTTGAAGATACATTTTGTTCTACAGTGTTAGGAACTCTAAGGAAACTGTGACGGATTGGGAATTGGATTCAGTTTCTTCTATATTACCTAACCCAACTTTACCTATAAATTATGTCGAAATTAGGAAAAATAGTATCGAAATTGATGCCCGTTCAATATCAAATCCTTTTCCCGATACGGTCGTATTATTTCATTGTCCAGAAGAAGTAAATCTCTTATTCACTTTATAAACGACTATCAACCCCAATATCAGCGTTATAATGGAATTAGAACGGGATGACCAGGTATCCTTTCTTAGATATTCTAGTTAACTACCATACTCTTCATTAATTACTTCTGTTTTCAGGAAACCAACGTTCTTTGGTTCAAATCCCAATTTTTTCAGCTGTACGTATTTATAAGAGGTACATCATTACGAGTTTTTCGACCACATCACGCAGGGCCCAAGTTAATATCCAGTTCCGATGAAATATTTCATGAGAAAATTAAAAGTATCAAATTGCTTTTACAAAATAAGTATCCCAAATACCTTGTTAATCAAGTACATGGTTGAAGAGATCTCGGATGAAGTTTTCTACTCATGCAGTTTTGCCTGAAGCTAAACAGAAAATTTTCGTATGGCTACCGTTCATGGGTCCCCTTAAACCGGAAATGAAGACGCAAATTTCGTTTTTTATTCGAATTAATTTTGCTTCTGCTGACGCGCGCTTGTGTTTTATGAGTAATTTTAAGATTGCTTTTATTTTTTCCTAGGAAGGAACGACTGGATGAATAACTGGGTAGAGATTGTGTGCATCTATATGAGGGTAAGTGATGCCTGCAATCCCGTGTCGGGAGTACAACCCTCCAAGAATTTATTGGCCACAAGCAACACTTCAGTATTTCTCACAGAACTGGACGCCCACGTCTGCATCTTTATCTCTGTCAGCTACAAGATGTCACTGTTGTGGTACAGATCACCGCTTCAAAGTTTCCAATTTCTCTTCAATTTACGAAAGTAGGGATGGGCTTATCTGCATCTCTGTATTCTAGAGTCTCTGTTAATTTTTGCACGTTGGCCTCATTCAAACCACTATCAAAGTTCATTAAACCGAACTATTACTTCGACATTTTATATCAAAGTTTATGGTCGAACGAATGATTCAATTCGCGCGTATGATTGAATGCTTGAATTTGAATAGTAATAAGTGTTTGCAATCCCGGGACAACATGAAAATCCCGGAATCTCAGGATTTCAGGAAGACAATCCCGGGAATTCCTGGGATCCCGGAATTTCTTTATCTCTAACATTTAAGCTATTGTAATTTGTTGCCCATGCCCATCATAATATTTGGCGATTTATGGAGCAAAAAACCTTTGTCTGAGAAGAATTTTCTTATGAATTCACTCTTTGCAACTGTTTTTACTGACACGCCATCAACTGCTACAAGCTTGGTCACATGTTCTTCCGGAGTACTTCGATGCACCTTTACGAAACTTGTTATTTTTGTTCGTATAGGTTTAGTGCTTTCACTACTGTTCTCCCTTGCATGAGAGCGATGTGTTCCAATACGAATTATTTTTTAATAGCTAGAATTTGACGTAACTAGGTCTACAGTTTCAGGCTTCACTATGTTGTGTTTACTCTTCAGGTGATGTAACAAACCACTGGTAGACCAGCCTTTACAAAGTAAATTCTTGCCGCACTTTACACACTTCGCACTTTCTCCAGTTGCATCTTTAACATAGTATCGCCACACAAAGGCTTTAGTTCCTACAACATCGGCCGTTGCCATCGTATCTATTTCAGTCTATTGTCTATTACCTACAAAACCAAACTACAAAATATGTTTTGATGAAATAGTGAACTATATTATAAGATAGTGTAGACAACACTGTGGAGTGATGTAAATTGCAATAACTTTAAAACACTAAAGTCCTATCTTAAACTCTCTAATTGATTAATCATTTTAAACAGCATGATTTTAAGTTATTTTCTCACTAAATCTTGAAGTTTGTTTAGCATTTAGAATCCCGCGAATTCCCGGAACACAGCATGATTTTAAGTTATTCTCTCACTAATAACTTGAAATATGTATACTATTTAGAATCCCGGGTATTCCCGGGAAAAAAGAATTCACGGACCGGAAATTTTCTGCCCCGGGATGCAAACCCTAATCGTAATTTACTGTGGGGTCGGAAATAGATTTTTCAAGATGTTTTTAAGGATCCAAGTTTTTGTAGAGCTTTCCTCAATGTGTTTTAATTTAAACTTGGTATCATTTTGTTACAGCATAAATGAACTAAATGATTCCGAAACGCTAGTCAGTAAACATGTTTATTTCATATTAGGTTCTCCTTTCCATACCGCACGTCCTTTTCATAATTCCACCACAAGCATGTCAGGCTCCCACTAGAACTGAGTCGAATAAGACATTCATGTGTAGGTACTGTATATGCAACTAATTCCAAGAAGAAATTGTCCTCTCTGCCTCTTGAAGCTGTAATTCTATTTTCGTGAAGTGAACGTGAAAAACAGCCTCGAGCGAAGTGTCGCTCAGGTTTGTTGTTCACGACTGAACAAGTCGTCAGTCGTCGCCCAGAGCTGCAGACGAACTTCGTAGTTTCTGAGGGTTGTCTTTTTCTGACTGTCGTGTTTCGAGGAGTTGGCGCTTTTTTCTGAGGTGCGGAATTCGTCAGCAATTGTGGTGATGTCTGCATCCCGAGTTGCGGGGTCGAATGGGGGAGTGGAGGCTCTGACAATATTCACCAGGTCCCCCGCGCCATGTTATGCTGATTTTTCCCCTGATTTATTCCCGCTGAAATGGGACTCGCTTCTGCGACAGGAATTGGGTGCGGTCTCGCCATTCCTGATGCAGTCTGCTGTCTCGGTGCGGTGTCCTGCTAAGAGACTTCCCGTCGCTGTGTTTCATTTGTATTAGCTTAGATTACCTGGGAAAAGATCACACATCGGTGCGAAGTGGATACGCAAGGCTTGCTTCATTCCTGATGCTCGCTTCTTCTCAAATTTGAAAGTGTTGTTTAGATAGCCGAAGTGTCGCGCATGGGACTCTAGCTGTAGATTGATGTCAAATTAACCCTATAATTTGTTTTTGTTAGGATATTATAAAGCCAGTTCTGCTTTTGTCAACGACCTGTTGAAATTGGATGTGTAAAACATCGAGCTTAGAATTTAGTAACTTTTCTAGACGTATGAGCTAAATCTTTCACCATAAGATGTTTCATGAGACGATAAATTATGGGTTTCTAAACCCAGTTGTTAAATGTATTTAAATATATATGACGCTCAAAGCGGCGCACGAACGTGACGCTAGAAGCGGCGCATGAACGTGACGCTAAAGGCGGCGCATGAACGTGACGCTAAAGGCGGCGCATGAACGTGACGCTAAAGGCGGCGCATGAACGTGACGCTAAAGGCGGCGCATGAACGTGACGCTAAAAGCGGCGCATGAACGTGACGCTAAAAGCGGCGCATGAACGTGACGCTAAAGGCGGCGCTAAAGGCGGCGCTAAAGGCGACGCTCAAGGCGGCGCATGAAGGTGACGCTAAAGGCAGCGCATGAACGTGACGCTAAAGGCGGCGCATGAACGTGACGCTCAAGGCGGCGCATGAACGTGACGCTAAAGGCGGCGCATGAACGTGACGCTAAAGGCAGCGCATGAACGTGACGCTAAAGGCGGTGCATGAACGTGACGCTAAAGGCAGCGCATGAACGTGACGCTAAAGGCGGCGCATGAACGTGACGCTAAAGGCGGCGCATGAACGTGACGCTAAAGGCAGCGCATGAACGTGACGCTAAAGGCGGCGCATGAACGTGACGCTAAAGGCGGCGCATGAACGTGACGCTAAAAGCGGCGCATGAACGTGACGCTAAAGGCGGCGCATGAACGTGACGCTAAAGGCAGCGCATGAACGTGACGCTTAAGGTGGCGCATGAACGTGACGCTAAAGGCGGCGCATGAACGTGACGCTAAAGGCTGCGCATGAACGTGACGCTAAAGGCGGCGCATGAACGTGATGATAAAGGCGGCGCATGAACGTGACGCTAAAGGCAGCGCATGAACGTGACGCTAAAGGCAGCGCATGAACGTGACGCTAAAGGCAGCGCATGAACGTGACGCTAAAGGCAGCGCATGAACGTGAAGTTAAAGGCGGCGCATGAACGTGATGCTAAAGGCGGCGCATGAACGTGACGCTAAAGGCGGCGCATGAACGTGACGCTAAAGGCGGCGCATGAACGTGACGCTAAAGGCGGTGCATGAACGTGACGCTAAAGGCGGCGCATGAACGTGACGCTAAAGGCGGCGCATGAACGTGACGCTAAAGGCGGCGCATGAACGTGACGCTAAAGGCGGCGCATGAACGTGACGCTAAAGGCGGCGCATGAACGTGACGCTAAAGGCGGCGCATGAACGTGACGTTAAAGGCGGCGCATGAACGTGATGCTAAAGGCGGCGCATGAACGTGATGCTAAAGGCGGCGCATGAACGTGATGCTAAAGGCGGCGCATGAACGTGACGCTAAAGGCGGCGCATGAACGTGACGCTAAAGGCGGCGCATGAACGTGACGCTAAAGGCGGCGCATGAACGTGACGCTAAAGGCGGCGCATGAACGTGACGCTAAAGGCGGCGCATGAACGTGACGCTAAAGGCGGCGCATGAACGTGACGCTAAAGGCGGCGCATGAACGTGACGTTAAAGGCGGCGGATGAACGTGACGCTAAAGGCAGAGCACGAATATAGGTAAAGTCCTACCTACATCACGGAAGTATGCAATTGAAACTCTTACAGTTCCTTGGAGATGAAGATAACTTTGATCATCATGTATTAAATATCGAATATGGGAGAATACCGAGAACGAATTTTTGAAACGAAGGCATATTTTTGTTCACGTAATCAATGTTCTGTTCTTTTACAGATTTTGCAGATGTCCTATTCATAATCAGATGAGTGAACTGCATTTCGGAACGTTTTTCACAGATCAAAGTTGTTGTT
The DNA here is from genome assembly GCA_030386875.1 of Morinoia aosen. Classification (NCBI taxonomy): domain Eukaryota; kingdom Metazoa; phylum Arthropoda; class Malacostraca; order Amphipoda; family Talitridae; genus Morinoia; species Morinoia aosen. The sequence goes on along the minus strand of CM059567.1, from coordinate 10,250,495 downwards.
GTTATGTTGTTATTTGCCTATTATTATGCCTCGTATGGCTTATCTATTTGTACACCTCGGATGGTTTGTCAATTAGTACTCCTAGTATAGAACTTTTGTTAGACTATTAGCACACCACGAATGGTTTGTCTTATAGTACGCCTCGTATATTTTGTCAATAAATATGCCTCGTATGGCTAATCTATTTGTACACCTCGGATGGTTTGTCAATTAGTACTCCTAGTATAGAACTTTTGTTAGACTATTAGCACACCACGAATGGTTTGTCTTTTAGTACGCCTCGTATATTTTGTCAATAAATATGCCTCGTATGGCTAATCTATTTGTACACCTCGGATGGTTTGTCAATTAGTACTCCTCGTATGGAACATTTGTTTTAGGATGTCCTATATTAAGAAACTTTTAAAAGCCAATATGTTGGCATGTATCTCATGTGGCAACTCTGAAATAAATATTTTTTCTTTTTTTTCTTTTCTTTCTTTCTTAGTCATTACTTTTAAATTTAAGTAAAATTTAAGAGTCAATTTCCCAAGCTAAATTTTTGGTAGGCCTTTCTTTTGTTGAAATATACTAAGTGTCCTGTTTTTGTTACGGACCAGCATTTTCGATTCACTTCTGTCTTTTTTCTTATCACCTACTGCTTTCTTCTTAAATCTGTATCTTATTTCAAGCACTTCTTTAAATCTTATTGTTTGTGTGTGTGCAGGTAGTGGACACATTATGTGCATAAATTCCCTGTTCCTTTAATTCCATTCTAAATGGTGCTACCCTCCTTCCTTTCTTGGGAACACTTTTGTTTGGGTTAAGGATGCATTCGCTAACTTATAGTTTGATCTAATTTATGTACTGTTAGATATTTTTCTGTTGACTATTGGTACACAATTAATAATAAATTTTTAATGTGTTAACCATCTGCGTTGATTTATTTTGGTTTTCCGGATGAAAAAGCAGTACGTCTATGTAGAGATTGTTTTTGATTATATTGTAGTGCCTTGCGCCGAGCAGTGAGTAGGCATAGGATTCCGCCGCTTCAAGTGACGTGGCGGTAACTCGAGATGTCTCAAGTAGCATCCAGCTAATGAACAACTCTGGCTGTTGATACTCATAGTGGTTCTCTTCTTGAGCTTGGTTGTATTTCTTTGGTTTTCTTGAGGAAGAAGGCCGGAGTGTCATTTTAGCGAACTCCTGTTTAGGCCCTGCCATTTGCCTGTGTCTCTCTATGGCAGCGAGGTGATAGTTGCTTCTCTAGTGTCTGCTGCATGCGTGCAGGTCCCCTGTGTACAACTAATCATCGTCAGGTCTTGAGCAACGTTCTTCTCATCACACCATTAAGTTCACAGCATGTGCTTGCGAATGACCAATCGTTAAGATTGCGCGCTGGTAGCAGTTTAACAAATGTGTTCACACGAGAGAGGTGCGTCTCGCTCGTCTTGTTGTCTTAGTCCTCCTCCACATGTGGTGACGGTAGCACAAATTCGCACGAGCTGCGAACTTAACAGAAAGTAATGAGTGCGCTGAGTGAATTTCGAGTTACAGCGTGAAAAACGGTCAAGTGCATGTAGTGCCAGTGTATCCGAGCAGCTGTTTCGCACACGAGGGAGTTGTGGACTCGTTTCAGTTAACCTGAAGTCTCTTTCTCTCAGCTGTAGGAGCGTAAAATGCCTGAAATTTTCTGGTCGGAACTTAAATGCTAGCCCGAAACAAAACTTAATATTTTATCGTTTTGTTTCTCTGGTTCTGTGAGCAAGTCTCAGAAAAAATATGCTGAGATGAATTTGATTTATTATTTTCAGCGTTTCAATAATCTCGATACGCTTTTTGAAATAATGTGCTACTGTATTTACCTCTGAAAAGTAATATCTCGACGAGCATATTTACATTACAGTTTCGAGTTAGTCCGTGTTGCACATCGTGTTGCAGCTTCGTCTCTGTTGAACTATTTAGGAGCATCATCTCGGTAAAACGAGTCTAAATCCACTTCTGTTCATACAATCACAGGAAATTATTCAGGATTTACGAGTGATTTTACGCGAGTGAAAACTTTTGATCGTCACGTGCACGAAAGGTGAGTGCTAGGGGCTAGGACTGACCATTAATGCTCACTGCCTTCATACCGTCTGACGTTATGCGATATTTAGTGAGATGGTATCGAGGCGTCTCTTGTGTTGACTTAATTTACCACTTTTTCATCTTTGTACTCACTTAGAACTCCTATTGTATTTCAGGTTTCTAAAACAGGAGTTAGCTCCATGGGAACATCTCATGGACTCGAATTTTACTTCATGTTAGGTGCTTTTGTTTTCTGGTCTTCATTGTTGTTCTCAATATTTGACGTGTCTGTCCGTTCCTGATTGTTCTCAATATTTGACGTGTCTGTCTGTTCCTGATTGTTCTCAATATTTGACGTGTCTGTCCGTTCCTGATTGTTCTCAATATTTGACGTGTCTGTCCGTTCCTGATTGTCTAAATACTGTCTGAATTGATTACGTCATCGCTTCCTCCACCATTTCGTGAAGGTATTTTTCTAAAAATGTGTTTAAATGCTTGCACAACTATTCCAAAATATTTTTAGAATATTTTCTAGAATAAAAAGTGTTCTAAAATATTTTCTTAATCTTCTGCAGTTTGCTAGCATTTTTCTTTAATTCTTTTATCAACCACATCTTGAAATGATAAGATTCCGTTTCTTTCCACACGAACAAACTCCACTGCGTTACAATGCTCTATTGTTTTTCAGTCAACGCGATTGTTCGATTTTTCCCTTCGAATTTTACAGTTTCCATTCGTTGGTGGTTCTGTTCAATGCTCTGTTTCTTCAATTTTTGCTCTTCACCTTCGGTTTTATGGATCCAAATTTTCAGATCCTCTCTCTCTGCTGCTCTCAATCATGTAATTCATCTGCTACTTGGTTTATAGGTAAAAAAAGCTGACCTATCCTTTGAAATGGTCTACGGTTCGAGATCCCGCAGCGCGTCTCGAAGTGAATCCCCGTTGGGAAGAAGAAGAACTTGTTAACAAATCCCCTCCCGACTCCATGAAATGAGTAGCGTTTCAACCTCTAGTGAACTTCATTGTATCCTAGCATCATAATTAACTGTAAGACATTTGAACACCCATCGTATGATATGCCGTGCTTCAATATGATACGAATAGAATATCCATCGCTGAAGTACTGTCTCTTTACCCAGCTGCAAGAAATATTATTTTTTGACTGCCATGCAGTGGAAATTTAGGCGCTGTTTTTCGCGGTTTTAGCGTGCTATTTTCATTTCCAGTTAAAATATTTGTCATTTTGTTTGATTTCTCCTTTTTACCTCTTTTGAATTGAAACAAGCTTCGATTTCCTCTTACTACGGATTTCGTTTGTAGGTTCAGTGTTATATTTTTTAGCTGCATTTCGGAGGTCTGGCAACGTTCCTTCGTTTTTGGTCTTCGGTGTGCGATTTTCGTACGATATGTTGGTTACTGCCTTCCTTTTTTCACTTGCGTGTTTTCAGACTCCCAGACGGTGTTTTTAACGGTGGTTTAACGGTGTTTTTAACGTACATCGACTCAAGAGTTGTCTGTTCACCACTTATTAGCTTTTCACTATTAGAAAAATATCGTTTGAGATGTATTCTTGAAAAAAATTTCCTTTCAAACGCGTCATTCAGTGCACGTCGAAATCTGGCCCCATCTTTGCGCATACATTGCATTCTGTCAATTTGCTCCTGTTTTGCAGACTTGAGACCATTTTTCACTTATATTTCTTGAAATTTTATCCTTACTTTTGTGTTAACGCGTTATTCCGCATTGTGACTTAATCGCCTTCTTTTGGGACATTTCAGGTATTTACCATCTTTGTTAATTTTCAATAGCCTTCGCTTTAAAATGCCGATATAATGTATCGTATGACTTTCAATTTTAATTCTCAATCATTTTGAATTTTTTATCAGCCTTCATGCAGAATTTTCAACCGACATCCTATTGAAACTTTGTGCCGCCTCTCCGACGATTTGTCCACCTGCATTTAATAGTTTCTATGCTTCTTCTTTTTGAATTTTCTTTCTACTTTCATTTTGGTTTTTCTATCTGCTTATATTTGGAGCTTCATATCCGCTTTTCTTTTGAAATTTCTATCCGCTTGCATTCGGAATTTCCGATCCGATTTCATTTGGAATTTTCGATACCGTTTCCCTTGGAATTTTCGACCCCGTATCCTTCGGAATTTTCAATTTCCTTTCATACGAAATTTTCAAAACACTGTTCTTGAGAGCTTGTCATCCCTTATTACTAAGTATTTTGAATTGGATTTCCTTTAGAGTATTCTACTCAACAATAATAATTCAATTAGCAATGACTCTCATTCCTTTTGCTGCGTTGCTATTTCTAGAACTTTGTACCTGGCGTATCTCACCATTCCATTCATCGTGCGTTAGAACTTTATGTTGTTGATTGAAAGCTTTGTGAGCGCAATCCCTTCTGTTCTTTATTTTGAATCTCCTCTTGACTCGCACCTGTATTCTGCGCTGCGTAGAACAGCTCACTCGCATGCGTTTCTCCATTTTACCTCAGCCATGTTGCATCGGTTTTGTTAGTGTTTAGTGGCGGGAATTTGGGAAGCTTCTCAGTTTCTAATTGGACGTAAAGCGGCTTTAGAGCAGCAGTTTATGGTGAGGATAGCGAGCTTCTGTACCGCAGAACAGGCGGCGTCGTCACGGACAAATCCAAAACCTCTCCTGAGCCCACAGTTCCTTTTTTGGATATGTTACCCACGTTGAAGTAATAACGATATCGTTAAGGTATGTTTTGTGAACATTTGAGCTTACAACCTGACCAAGTGCGAATATCTCTAATGGAGTGCGTGGTAATCCTTGTGCAGAGGACCTGGTTTTGGTGAAGATTTGCTTCTGGCGAAACAAAGCTGCGCTTCAGAGTGCTTTTCGAGGTAAGTGTGACGGCGTGCGCTTTTTTTGTTCCCCTCATTGCATTTGTCTGTGTTTTGAGCACTTTATTTTCCCCTCGTACGGTTAATTTTGCATGCAAAGCAGAATTTAAGGGCAAGGAAGGGGATAGGGCTCTCACAAGGGCAATAAAAGGGCGCGGGTGGTTACCCTCGTGTTCTTGCAATGAAGGGTAATTTGTTCGTTGAGTTTGAGTTAATTTGTGAGCTATAATCCCACCTGAATTCATGACAATCTATGAAATGAACTTCTTTCTCATCTTACTGTTTCTGTGCCCTTTCTGCATAGATTCCACGTTCCCTTAACTACATACTAAATGGTGCCTTCTTCCTTCTTCTCTTTGGATCTCATTCGTTGAGGATAGGGAGGCTTAAACTAACTAATGATCTATAATCTAATCTTGCTCTCTGAACCTTTAAGGACACTCACGTACGAACATACGCCTGTATTGTACAAATTGTTATTTGAGGTACTGCTAAAATATTTCTGTTCTTTTGTAAAAATGATCGTTAGGTTTTTCTGAAACTACAGATTTTGGTGATTGATTTTGAACCATTAAACGTTTAATGGTGACTCCTTGAGAGTAGAAAATATTTTTTCTCAGTTGATAGAAGTGGGAGACCGTACGAGTTTTGCTTACATTTGCCAGAAGGAAAGTTAGAGGTCTAATCAAGTGTAATATTTCATGTTAAAATAACTTTTCTTAAGTAATTTGTAAAATTCCAGATGAATTTCGAAGTATTGTAGAATTTATTCGTTTGTTACCTGATATTCAACTGACAGCTTTCTGAGTTTCGATTATTTTGTTCCGGATCACTTCCTTCGTGCTTTCCTTCATGCGTGAAAAAACTAGTTCTTTTGATGCAAAGCTCGAGTACAAGTTGCCTCGCATTTCCATTTTTCGTGCACAGTTTAAACTCTGTGAGTGCCTCCGTCTCTGGAATCCTCATGCACACATGCACGCCTAAAATATCACGTGTTCTTCCCAGTTTTGTGGCCGTGCTAAACCTCGTGTATGAAAAGAGCGGTCTGCGTTGCTCGATCCTGAGCTTTTATGGGACTTTCAGTTGTGTTTTTTATGTCTCTTTTGCTGAATAGAATTTCTCCTTCGCGCGTTCTTGCCCCAGTTCCTGGATGGCGCCGCTCTTCTCGTGTTGTGCTATCTTATTTTCAGGAACAGCTTCAGGTTATGGTTATCTTTGTTGTCTTAAAATCAAACGTGCACTTTTCTCTCCGTTTCCTCGTATTACTTAGAAACCGCACTTTATCGATGCAGAGCCTCACTTCGCGTTGGTTCCGAACATTTGCTCCCTGTTCACGATTGGTTTTACGCAATATTGGGCAGCAAACTCATCGCACTGAGTGTACTCTCAACTTAGCGTTCTAAGTTCGCTGAAATGATCTAAACTAAAACATGACTATCTGCATGTGTGTATAATATATGTATATATATATATATATATATATATATTCACGTAACACACATAATTAATGTATCGCGACAATTTTATTTTTATGCTCGATAATTTCGAGAAGGGTATATGTTTACGAATAATACTGTGCAACCCCTCAGGGGGATACAAGTATTGTATCAATGGGAATGAGCGCTCCCATGAAGAAAATGAGCGGTCCTGAGCAGAGAGTTTGGTAGTTTTTTTACTCTGTTGAAGTAAAACATGTTTGTGTTTTGTTAAAGACCAACTCCTTTGGTCCACTGTTGCCCTGTTTTTTAGCACTTCTGACTTTCTTCTTTAACTTTTACCTTGTTTCCAAACCTTCCTACTCAACTTACTTTTTCCAAGCGCAGGGGATCCTGCGCGGTAACTCACCTTGTGCATAGATTCCGCGTTCACTCAACTCCCTACTATGTAAATGATGCATTTATCCTTCCTCTCGTTGAACATCTTTCTAGTTAGGGAAGCTGAAAATAACTTTTCAATCAACTGACGAGCGTAAAAAGGTGCTGGATGTATTTCGATACTGGGGATATGTATATTGTAGGCGATATTTTGATGATGTTAAACCGCAGTAAAACGTTAAACAAGAGACTCGAGCGTTTCGTAATGGTTTATTGTTTCCTCTCTCACGCGAGATTGAAACGCCAGTTCGAAGTTTGTAATGAAAATTTTTAGCTTGGCGGACTGAAATAAAATTGAGAATGAGAAAACGAGCCATTTAAAAATTGCGATATTTGAATCGGGATCGGAAGTAGAATGGGAACGATCGCAGCAACCGTGAGGCTATCAGAATCCAAATTTGCTCGGGTTTGCTTTGTTTCATTTTCTGAGCTGTAGTTTCCGTTTGTTATGCGACAGTGTGCGAATCCACCGGATCGCACTAAGTTCAGCATAATCCTGCGGTAAATTGATGCTGAAGGCGTTTGTCAAGGAGCGAGTTCAGGGAAGCACTTCCGCCTGTTGTGCGTTTGGCGTATTATTGTCTTCTGAGTCTGGCTTCTATATCAGCCAGGAAAGGTAATTCCCTAGTATTTTTAGCAATGCTTTGACTCAGTCTGCTGGCACCAGGTCTTGTCTGCTCGTACTAGGTCTTTTCTTCTCGTTTTCACGGTTTGATTTTTCTTCAAATTAACGACGATTTCCGAGGGCTACTACATAATTGAGAAGTTCCTATAACAAGTAACTTGGGAGCGGAATTTTGACTGAAGAGTGTGTTGGTAATCAAATGATTAGTTTTGAAAAAACGTAATAGAATTCAATGTGCTTCCTGAAACGTGCAAGATGGATTAGGTTTCGTAATAAAAACATCTTGCGCATACACTCCTCGTTCTTTCAAGTCCAGAATTGTACCTTCCTTTCTTTGGAACGCCTTTGTTGTGGTTTGGGAGGCTCAAATTGACTTAAAATCTCATCTTTTAATTAGCGAATAGTTCTATATTTGTGAAGTGGAATAATAAGTGACTTTCGTTCCTTTGTGTCACTTCACGTAGTGTCATCGTCATACTGTGGCAGTTGCCGTCTTGTCACTTCCTCGCTATCCCGTATAGTAATTTCTTATGACAGTTTATGCGCTGCTCAAAAATTTTCGTTTTGGTGTCCAGTGTCAAAGTAATGACGTTTATCTCGGCAAATTTGTTAAGTCTTTAAAGCGAGCTTGTGCATGCAGTCGTCTTATTTTGGCCATTTACGATACATTGCTGTCTTGGTCTTGGGTGGATGAGGGGGTGAGTTAGGTAGTTTATTTTGTTTTTAGTTTCCGTTTCAGCTAAGTGTTCCAGTAAATCTCTCATACATGGAATATACGATATCTAGCGTTTCTGCATGTCTAGCTATTTATGTTATTGAAGGGTTCAAAATTATCTTTTAAAAGAAATGCATAGAAGTATCTAGAAAGGATGCGGGCAGTGGCAAAACTGATCAAAAGTTTCTCGAGTAAATTGCAAAGCTAAAATTGTCTAAAAGGGAAATTCTGCGGCCAGAGGAACTGCTCACGTTAAGAGTGGCGAGACCGAGCATTAGTCGGTCCGTGCTTGCGGTGCCGATTGCCGTATTGCCGTGAGATCCAAGCCTTCCATCTTGGCAACGTACCTTTGGGCTCTAATGTCCGCCGATGCAAGTCCTAAGTGGATGTTTCATTTTGGTTATTTATTGCTTTCCTCCGCCAGGGCTCTCATTGCGCGGTCTCTCCCCAAGTGTCTGCAGCATGATTAAGTTTATACGAATAGTTGGACGGATATACTTCACATTGATCCACCCAGGTCTGCTGGTTTGCGCAAGCCAGATTTTGATTTGAAAATTCGAAGCGCCAGCTCAAAAGTTTCAAACGCGCTAGGCTTTCAAAATCCAACCTTGCACCAGACTGGAGGAGCTTTCAAAACTTCTCACGCTCTCTAAATTTCACCGAGAATACTTTCTTGTATTCCGAATTTAAAGTGGAATTTTGATCACTCAGTTTGCCTCTTAAGGAATTGGTATAGATTCGTTTCGCCGGCGCATCTCTCGATCAGGAGATTGGTTTAGAGTTTTTATTCCTATGCAGGATATTTATTTATGTAACCTTGGAGTATTGAAGTCAACTGCTGAAATTGTGAGTTATTTGTTGTCCTCATAGCTGGGCGCTTGAAATGAAACTAGAAGTTGTTCTGTTCGTGCAGAAAGTTTATCGTTTTTTTGTACGTTGGCTGGAAATGTATATTAACTGAAACGTTATAGATTTAAAATGGAAGAATTGGGTGATCGTATCGTGTTTCGTTTGGCAAGAATAATTTGACACTTAGACTCCAAAGTGGTACATTTGTGTACCACTAGGTAAATTGTTCATTTACGTACCGGAATATCCAAATAAAATTCCAACTATTTTGCTACCTTTTCTGAAATAAATTTTAGAGTGAAAGGTGATACATATTATGGTTCAATTGCATTCTTTACACTTTTTAAAAAGGTTAAAAATGTATTTGAGCAGAAAAGCCGGTTTTTCAAAACGACTTCTTCCAGCCTAACCAAACTAACCAGAGCAACCGCACAATCGTAGTTAACGTGTTGAGCTAGAATTCTAACCTATTGATCTGAGGAAATTTCTACGCAGTTGTTCATTTAGGCCTTCTTGAATTATGAAAAGACCTTAACCCTTTAACGTCCGAATTTTTGTACTCATATTACCGTTAACACAACCACCGTCACTAAACTGGCACTGGCATCAGGCAGTCACCAATATCAGGATGGGATAGGAACTGCCACCCGGCAGAGAACTTCAAAGAATACATTAGGGAACTAATTGAACAAGAAATGCTATATATTGAGGGCATTTTTGAAAGAGGACACTGGTGTCCTCTGGGGCGTTAAAGGGTTAAACAAGCATATATTTAGCAAGGAAATCACCGCACGTGTAATGCGTCCTTGAGTCGCTCAGCAGCGAGAGAGGAGCTTCGAGTTCTATCTGGTAGAGCACTTAAGTGTTCATAAATGTTACTGTTGAAGGTGTTAATGTTATATAAAGACTTTGTTATAGTTACACTACGGCGAAGGGCTGCTCTCCACTCAACAGGTGAAGAAAAATATAGACTGAGAGCGTTCAGTTTCATGGTACACGTATGTCCAACAATCGTTCGAGTGACAATCGTTCACCAGTAACTCGGCAACAAAATCCCGATGTTAGGCAAACTGAAAAATTTCCGAAGATTGTCGAGCAGTGTGAGCGTTGCAGTTAGTCAGTGAACCACTCTTGTTTGTGCGTTTTAGTTCGCTACTACATTTTGTAGTTACGAGAGCTGCGATCCTAAACTAAACCACCAGACTGGACTCGGAGATGAAAGGCAAGGAGTGACAGCCTTCGAGTATCAGTGCGTGCATCGCGCTCAACCTTAGAATTACTGAGACTTTTCAGGCAAAGCCTTCTAGCAATATGTCTTATGTGGCAATTCACAGTTTATTCCTTCTTTTGAAGCTTCAATTATTCAATAATTTACAGCACAGCGTATTCTTTAACGTGCAATTAGAACCTACAGAATTGGTTTCAATAACAGTGTAAGTTTTGGCAATGAAACGGTCCTATTCTGTTCACCTGCTTCTCGCAGTGTCCATTTGACGAGCGCATGACCGTCTTTACCAAGTCTATAACTGGCCAGCAGTCGGCGGGTTGAGTAACGTTGCTTTATTACCGAGTGTTGCGCAAACTTCACCGCCGCAGGACGGCTCCGTTGCGTCAGGCGGTGGGAGACGCCCAACGGAGCAGCGCCTGTCCAGTCTGCGGTTGCGCCACAGCGTGGGAACTTCCTGGCAATTCCAGGCGGCTAATTCCCGCGTGTTGAGTTAACTGTGCGCTGGTCGTGCTGGTGTGTGATGCTGCGCGTCGGTCGTGCTGGTGTGTGATGTTGCGCGTCGGTCGTGCTGGTGTGTGATGCTGCGCGTCGGTCGTGCTGGTGTGTGATGCTGCGCGTCGGTCGTGCTGGTATGTGATGCTGCGCGTCGGCAGTGCTACGCTGCGCTCGCGTCGGCAGTGCTGCACACCCTCAGCACCTCAAGGTCTGGATGTGCCAGAGGCGTGGCGCATGACGCAGCACCTCCTCACGTCCCCAACTTAACTTTGCCGCGGAGTGAACAGGATTTCCCCGTTAGTTGGCCTTGCGCTGCGCCGTAGTTAACGCAGATATGCGTCAATTTGAGCTAATTCGACGCTGGAGTTAGACGGTGAAATCTGAGTCAGCTCGGCCAGCCTAATGGGAGCTGAAACTTGCGCTTCTTGGGGGCTGCGGTTGCGGAGTGCGCAGCGCTTCTGCGGCCTGCTGGTGTGCTGCTGCCTGTGACGGGCCTTTGTTCCTGTGGCGGCATGTTTTGGTGGCTGGCCGAGTCATAAACTATTTTATTTTACATCGTGCTCCAGCAGCAGTGCGCCGTGCTCCAGCAGCAGTGCGCCGTGCTCCAGCAGCAGTGCGCCGTGCTCCAGCAGCAGTGCGCCGTGCTCCAGCAGCAGTGCGCCGTGCTCCAGCAGCAGTGCGCCGTGCTCCAGCAGCAGTGCGCCGTGCTCCAGCAGCAGTGCGCCGTGCTCCATCAGCAGTGCGCCGTGCTCCATCAGCAGTGCGCCGTGCTCCATCAGCAGTGCGCCGTGCTCCATCAGCAGTGCGCCGTGCTCCATCAGCAGTGCACCATGCTCCATCAGCAGTGCACCGTGCTCCAGCAGCAGTGCGCCGTGCTCCATCAGCAGTGCGCCGTGCTCCATCAGCAGTGCGCCGTGCTCCATCAGCAGTGCGCCGTGCTCCATCAGCAGTGCACCGTGCTCCAGCAGCAGTGCGCCGTGCTCCAGCAGCAGTGCACCGTGCTCCAGCAGCAGTGCACCGTGCTCCAGCAGCAGTGCACCGTGCTCCAGCAGCAGTGCACCGTGCTCCAGCAGCAGTGCGCCGTGCTCCAGCAGCAGTGCGCCGTGCTCCATCAGCAGTGCGCCGTGCTCCAGCAGCAGTGCGCCGTGCTCCATCAGCAGTGCGCCGTGCTCCATCAGCAGTGCGCCGTGCTCCATCAGCAGTGCGCCGTGCTCCATCAGCAGTGCACCGTGCTCCATCAGCAGTGCACCGTGCTCCATCAGCAGTGCGCCGTGCTCCATCAGCAGTGCGCCGTGCTCCATCAGCAGTGCGCCGTGCTCCATCAGCAGTGCGCCGTGCTCCATCAGCAGTGCGCCGTGCTCCATCAGCAGTGCGCCGTGCTCCATCAGCAGTGCACCGTGCTCCAGCAGCAGTGCGCCGTGCTCCAGCAGCAGTGCACCGTGCTCCAGCAGCAGTGCACCGTGCTCCAGCAGCAGTGCGCCGTGCTCCAGCAGCAGTGCGCCGTGCTCCAGCAGCAGTGCGCCGTGCTCCAGCAGCAGTGCGCCGTGCTCCAGCAGCAGTGCGCCGTGCTCCAGCAGCTGCACCGTGCTCCACCATGGCGCTGGAGTCGCTACTCCAACCCCGCTCTCCGCTTGCTGTCTAGCGGGACGTGTCCGGTGGAGCCTTACCTCATCACGTAAAATTTCTGAACGTAACTTTGGAGGGATTCTTGAATGGAAAATGTTTGAGGAAAAGGTGCCAGATTAGGAAGAAGTTTTGGAATTTCCTTCAAGTCTTTTCTAAAGCCTAACAGTGAACTTATCATTAACTTAAGATCTATTTTTTTATATCACAAATAGGATTGAAATATGCCTCCATATTTGCACCATAAATTTTTGTCTACTTCTCTAAATTCGGTGTTTCAAGGTTTATGTTATTAGGTGCTTCGTTAAAATTCCAGTGGTTTTACGCTCAGCTGAATTTTGTTAGGTGAGTTCTACGGCTAGGGAAGAAATTCCAGTTGAAGTCCAGAGCAGTAGAGTGCCTTTAACACCTAACAATTTATGTGAGGGAACCGTGGAGTTATAACGGCCCATTGGCGGTGTGGAGGGTCGGCGGAGACGGCAATTGTGTTCACGTTGCGGCGTCCAGAAGAACCATTCCAGAACCATTCATTGGGAGCTCGGCAATGGTATATGTGACCCTAAGTTCAGCTGTCTTGCAGACAGGCGTTACTCTCACGAGCATGAAAACTCGCTGAACGTTCTGTGAGACATATTTTGTGCCCGTAAACTCTTCCCTTCTGTTTGCGAGCACGATCAGCTAAAACTCAGTGGTCTTCACCATGTGCGCCGTCGTCACACTCGGCTGTTTTCTGCAGTGAATGATTGCGATGCACGGCATTTTTGTGTTGTGCTCAATTGTCCAGGATTGTTATGTGTTTTGTCATTTATTGTCGTTTTAACCGAAAGTTACAGCTATTTGCTTTTTCTTGTTCAGTTGTTTCCGCATTTTCTTTCTTTTTCAGTTCTTACTGGCTGTTATTTTCTGTCTGGCTCAGATGCAAGTGGTGGTAATATAATCAAGTTCTCTGTCGTATTCGGTCGTGAGTGATATTAATATCCTGACATATTTTTCTTGTTCAATAGTGCAGATAGCGCAGAATTATGACATGTGTCTCAACTTTGGAACGTCTTCACTCCATTTAACAGTTAGTAATATGCACCGTGACCATTGTTCAGTCGTGTCAGCGAGGTTTAAGCGCGGAAAAAATAACTTTTAACGCCAGTTTGGTGGCACACGAGTTCATCTCGTCAAAAGCGTGTGTGACATGCGACGTTCGTCACTGTTGCTGCGCGATGTCTCGTGTCTGACTCGCGAGTTAAACTGACTGTGAGGTGCAATGCGCATGCTCTGATAATTGTTAATGCTGGTGCAAGGCCTTTTGTCTGATACTGGTCAGCACCTTCCCGTGTGTCAGCAACTTCATGAATTTGCGCCGCCGTGCTGGAAATTATGCAATTGGGGCAATGAACGCCAGGTATGTGCTCTACATAGGAGCCAACAACTCTAATAGTGCCACTGTTTCTTTTTTGCCCGCTTGTTCGCTTTCTGTTGATGGGATCAACACAATATTTGAGCGCGAGATAAATTACTGCTCTGCAGCTTGTAGGAGGAAGTATGAAGGAGATGGGGCAGAGGCGATGCTTAGTAGACTCATTTGCGTCCCTTGAGCTGCACTTGGTGAGCCCGTGCCACTGCATGTATCGTTGACCGCATGTCGTGGGAACAAAATTGCAGAGTTGGATTCCTCGAGTGACGCGGTTTTATTTTGTGTTATTTCCATTAGGTGCTTGCTCTGCCATAAGTTGTTTATTACGTGAGTATCTTGCGGTATCGTGTCGTTCTACCCCTTTTTTATAGTTCACATCTATATTGAAACGATTTTCATGTTTAAAGTTGAATAGGATGTTGGTGTAGATTCGTTTCAATTTCTCCTGGTGTGAAATCTAAGAAATTCTAATGGTCCTCATTTTTTAATCTGGATTTATGGCAGTGAGGTGCAACTCATTACAATTGACCTCATTTTGAGTTTTTGATCTCACAATATTTTAAGATTGAACTGTTCCCTGCCACTACCCGCTTTTTAAGAGAAAAATAAAGTACGTGCTTGAGTTTTATTTATATAGGTATTTAGGTAGCATAATTTTATCAGATCGTGGGGTTTTGTAGCAGTTATTAATAGTCATGAACACACATATCACAATTTTCTCGTGCAAAGCATAAAATAAATTCGTTTAGCATTAAGTTCAATGGATTTATTACTTAGAGAAACTGCTAACAGAAGAAATGGCATAAGTATTGAAAAAAAACCGTTTTGCTATCTTTAAATACTTTCAAACCATTCAAATTTAGTAAGAAGATCGTTGAATTTACTTTTCAGAACAGGATAAAACAAAATTAGAGGATGAGATTCTCGTGAAAGTTTCAATTTGTCGGTACTCTTGAATTTTAGTACTGAGATGTCCACACTGAATCACTAAACACGAGTTTCCGTTGGAAATGTAACCCTTACATTCGTCAAGCGATTGTTGAGTGATGGGAGTGAATGAGTGACATCTCAAATATATGTTCTAACAACTATTGTGTTGATAATAGTGGGAGACGGTATTTTTGGTGGCAAAAGCGATCCCTCCGCACTGATGCACTGTTGTGGCAGTGTGGCTCTACAGCCCTCACCCTCCCGACGCTAACAAGCTTCCTGCTGACCCAAGTGACTGAGGGTAACCCACCCTATGCGTCGTGTAGTGGTGCTTGCAGCAGACGCGTCTAACTTACGTTTTATGAAACAATAATTCGTTTTCATATACAGGCAATAATATCTAGCAATACTCTGACGACTTTTAATGTCTTTCCGGAGGAAGATTAATTGAAAATCATCAAGTGAATATAACAGAAAAAGGAAATGGTCAATTGTTCTTGAAGGCGGTGTTGTGAGTCCCTCACCGTGGCAGAGAGGTGTGAGGCTCGTGTTCAGGAGCCTCACAGGAGCGTGTTGCTATAGGTCCTGCCACTGAGCGACGTTAGCACTACGATACTCCGTGGAAATTAGGAAGAAGCGATGAGGTGCAGGCTTTATTGACATTAAAGAATAGAATTGAAAAACTAAATAAACAAAGTCCGATAAGTGAGCATGGAAAACAAAAATGAAATAGGAAGTTACACACTCTCTGTAAAGTTTCAGGAAATACAGAGGAATTCATCATTATATTTACACACAGAAACTCGAGTTATAGACAATAGAACTGTCTATTGAATTACCCTTGGATAACACTGTTCTGTAGCATCGGTAGCACAATAATAGGAGCTAGGCAGAGAAAACGTTTCACTGTCACCAAACCTAACGTAAAGCCATAGAGCTCTACAGATTTTTATTATTAAAACAATAAACTGCAACTTAGAAAAACAAAACTTATACATTGGATAATCAGAAATCTTCAAGTATTCGGATTGGCAAGTATTGTAATAATTACTGAGCTAACTAACACTAAGAAATATGAAAGATGAATGACAGTTACCCCAAATACAATAACACTTTCCTTAATTTCTATAAATTATCAAACGGTCATTTAACCGCCCGAGAAGCTCCGCACACCCGCACACAGCGACAACCCACAACAGATTAATAGGTTGCGGTGGCAGGCCTCCGTACGTAACGCAGAGTCGGCTACTCTGTTCGCATAAACAGACACTTGAAAAACAACTAAAATTAATACGTCGTAGAAAATATGACAAACAATCATACAAACTAAAAATAATAGGAACAGTAGAAATAAATGAATGATAAGCTATAGGAACAAAGGCATAGTTAAAGTTCTTATTGCTATGTGCATCACAGGCAGCTTCCAGAGATAGGCTGGAAAATTTAGCTTAATTACAGTGTGAGCAGCGCAGGCAACTGAGATTGAACAAGGTTTCTTCGAATTTCCTCGAAGACTTTGAAATCAATGTTATCAGCTCCGTGATTGGAGTTAGAGAACTTTTTTCTTGTAGAAGATTTCGATTCTTTTCGCTGGGAGAATCTAAGTCGCGTAGACCTCGTACAACTCTTTCTTACCAGCGATGTGCGTTTTCGTTGAAACATGATTATCCCAGTGATGGCAATTATTAGAAAAGTTTTGTAGGTGTTCAAAGAGTTAACAGGAAGCTCTTATTTAGTCCTTTCTACCGTTAGTGTAAAGCATAATAATATGTTTCAGAAATGATATCGATTAAAAAAACTGAACAGCCTTGGAGGGTAAAGAATGCTATACGTGTTTGACCTGTCGGAACATCGGTCAACTGTCTGCAATCGATATTAACCACTCATTTTTGTAAAGGATAAGTTGCTGTGTAGAAATACGCAGATACTTAATAAGACCACGATCGCTTAAAATGAAACGTGAGAGATGAAACTGGGTCAGGGTACTTTCTTCAATTTCAGTATAACATTCTTCAATCTCAGCATTACATTCTTCAATTTTAGTATTACATCCGATGTGGACATTTTTGCTGCCCACGAGAGGCGCACTAGGCAACTTTAGTGAGCTAGTATGGTTCTGACATATTCGGACGTCATTTTCGCTTCCGAAGTTAGACCCAGCGTTAAGTTTCACACGTGTTTGAGAGATGGGCTCTTTTTCATTGGCAGATTATCTTCGTATGGAAGTATACTTCAACTCTTCGTTGCTGGCATTCATGTCAATTTTTAAGCGATGCGCTTATCAACAGAGCCCGGTGTTTTAAACGAGTTTACTGTAAATAAATAACGTAGTTCATCCCAACTCGAAATGACGGCTATTCACTGGGCGTAACTGGAAACCTAACGCTCCTACCTCGCGTTTTTTCGTAGCGTTTGTTCTAACCACTGAGAGGGATTTTATTGTATCTATGGTAATTAGCACTCCCAGGGGGAGAGCATGAGGTTCCCAGCTGAGAACTAAGTAGGCCTACTTTTCGTTGGGAATTTTTTCTTTAATTTGTTGAAGACCATCTTTTGTCGTTGCACTGCTGTCCTGTTTTTCAACGCCTCTGACTTTTTTTCACCTTTACCTTGTTTTTTAACCTTTTTTCTTTACTTACTGTTTTTATGCATAGGGGTAAGGGAGGCTAAGACTAACTTATAATTTATTAATTAACTTTTTTTCGAATTTATGAACCATCACATAGCGCTGATGCTGCCTTTCGTGTCCGCTAGCCTTGTCGGTCTCTCCCAATCTACTCTTGAATAACATTTTACGCTGAGCTCTCGGGTGCAACCTCTTCCTATCATCGATCCTTTCCATCGCCAGCAGGAAATGAATCGGCAGTGTATTTTTGAGGGCGGTTTAGTTTTTGCAGCAAATCCATCGCGAAGTGTTAATTCAATAGAGGGTTTTTGAGTGGCGCTGATCTCCCCTCGGCCGCATGCAAAAATAACGCAGCCCTGCAGAGGAGCCGGAGGGCGGCACCGCTCGAGTCCGCATCGTTTCCACCGAAATTGGGCGCGCCTTTTGCTGTCTGTCAGTGTGTGTGTGATGTGGGAACTGGTGAGTAAGGTTCCTTTTGAGCTACTATTTGTCTTTTTAATTAGCAAGATCTTTAAAATCTAATTTGAAACTTTCTACACAGCTGAGACGTGAGGTTGGTCTCTACTTCCGCCTCGAACTGCATGGTTTTCAGCTCTGGGAACCAAGATGCTGAGCTGAACTTCGCTTTGATCACTGTGATCATGGTTGGGTTATCGAAATGAACAGTAATCACGATTGGAGAGTTGAAATGCACAGTTATCCCGATTGGGTTATAGAAATTTACAGTTGTCCCGGGTGGGCTATCGACACGAACAGTTGTCAAGGTTGGTTTATCGAATTGAACGGTTGTCACAGGTAGGTCGCAGAACCCCTCAGAAGGATATAATTTTTGTATCCATGTAAATTGGGGCTCTCCGAGGAAAAATGAGTGGTCCCAAGCTAAAATAGAACAGGTTTTTCTTGTTGAGACCGTCTTTTTTCGGTTCGCTGCTGTCCTGTTTTTGAGCACCTAGTACTTTCGTCAAATTTTGTTTCACAAACTTTCATCTCGACATTTTGTTTCTATGCGCAGGGAATCTTGTGTGGGAACACACCTTATGGGTGGGTAGATTCCCTTGACTCCAAACTAAATTGTCTTTTTTCTTCATCTCTTTGGAAAACTCTTTGTTGTGGCTAGGGAGGCTTAAACTATCTTTTAATCTATTTCAATCAGTTTCTCCGAAACATTGGTTTGAAGAAAGTGACGTTAATTTCAGCAGTGAAATACACTGTACTTATAGCTTAGAAGCAAGAATGAAAGTTTTTGAGTACACTCGAAATGGGAAAGCGAGCTGTCGCTACAGTACGCGCAATTTGAAATAATTCCGGATTAATCTTAGTTGTACATAGAAATATGCTTGAATTTGTTAACAAATGATATCTTTAGTTACTCGAAAGGGAAGAATGAGTACAGCGAATATTCATGAGCGAGCATGCTTGGTAGTTAACGTTTTTAAAAATGCCAACTTGGATTAAGAACTTCAATCTCCGTACGTGTATGAATATTTGCATATTTATTGACGGAAGGACAAATAAAATTAATTGGGTACTCATTGAAACGTACGAGTAGTAGAATCGAAAATTATTGAGGTGATCTTGTGTACACTAATAAATTAATATTTATTAATTGTGATCAGGAATAAAGTTCTGAAAGACATTAAGAAGAGGAAACGAACTTCAGCTAGAAGCGAGCTGTCATTATAGCTCTCGTGCACTTCTCGTGCACCATTCCATTCTTTCATGTCAAGAAAAACTTTTTCATCCCTAAGACGTGAAATGACCTGTCATACTGTTAAATATATCGAAAAGTTTTCAATGTTCTATGGATTTGCGTTAAAGCTTCGATGGCTCGAACTTATCACCGAATGTGAGGATTTCAGCTACCAGTTTCCACAGGATACGAGCCATCCAGCTAAATTTGTTCGCTCCTTGACACGCCCCACAAAATATTTTATGATCAGTTTATTAATGGAATGTCGTCGAGTTTTGTCTTCGTATATAGCGCGCGTGTTCTTTGGAGTTTGAGCGTCGCGCAGGAGTTTGTGTTCCCTGGCGTACGAACGTCACACGAGAATTTCGAACGTCACACGAGAATTTGTCTTCGCTGGCCTACGAGCGTCCCGTAGGAGTTTGTGTTCGCTGGAGTACGGGCGTCACACGAGAGTTTGTGTCCGCTGGAGTACGAGCGTCACGCAGGAGTTTGTGTTCGCTGGAGTACGAGCGTCACGCAGGAGTTTGTGTTCGCTGGAGTACGAGCGTCACGCAGGAGTTTGTGTTCGCTGGAGTACGAGCGTCACGCAGGAGTTTGTGTTCGCTGGAGTACGAGCGTCACGCAGGAGTTTGTGTTCGCTGGAGTACGAGCGTCACGCAGGAGTTTGTGTTCGCTGGAGTACGAGCGTCACGCAGGAGTTTGTGTTCGCTGGAGTACGAGCGTCACGCAGGAGTTTGTGTTCGCTGGAGTACGAGCGTCACGCAGGAGTTTGTGTTCGCTGGAGTACGAGCGTCACGTACGAGTATGAGGAGCGAGCACTCCACACCATAGAGGTGACGGCTCGCAATCCCGTTAGTGAAGGCACTTCGTTCCGCCCTTTAAATGCACAAAAAGTTGCGGCAGCCGCAGAAGAAATTGGGAAGGTCTGCTTGTGATGAGCGGCCTGGAATAAATGCTCACTCAGCAGAATTACAGCGCGTCCTCGTCCTCTGCTTCTCCACTGCTCAATTTTATGAACGTCCAATAATACTAGCTTTATTTTTAGTGAAACTTTACGAATAAAAGATTTTTTGCACATTGCTATAGTGGGGGCATAAAATAGCGTGATAGAATACCATAAAATACCGCGCGTTTAATGCTGGAATGGCGATGTTACCTTACGTACTTTCTGCTGCAAAATTGTTATTGTTGTTCATACTTCTAATGTTTATTGGTAGGATTCAATCTTAGGCATTATTTACTTATAAGTTTGTTATTTAGTCAAGTAATGTGGAAAGTTGAAATATTATAAAATCTACATCCTCGCGTATGGTTACTTGTTACAAATTTAGTCAAATCAAACAAAATGCATAGGATATGAGCACGAAATTCATCAAGTTTGTCGGGACGTTTTGAACTCCATCGCCTCGAAGGAATTTCGTTGGGGGTTTTGAACAACTAATAGTCTCATTCTAAACATTGCCTTTTCTTCTGAGATGTTTGCTGTCTGCATATTGACATAACGCGTGATTGTACATTGATGATGCAGCCTAATGTGGCAGGATAATGTGCTCGAGTTACGAGTTTTTCGCGAAATTGGTTCAATTTCGCACCTATGCTTTTTTCGGGATATGTGCAATGTTGAAGAGTACTGTATTACAGGTAGTACTGTATTACAGGTAAATCTTGTTCAGTTCTACGTCTCTCGTACATTTACGGTGTACGAAGTAACGCTGGTTGCTACAGCTTGTCACTCGCCAATAAGTTCATATTTTGATCACTCTTTCTTTCTTTCTTTCTTTCTTTCTCACGTTCAGTATTGGCCTTTCAGGAGCAGTTTACTTTGCAATATTACGATCGAGTATTGTATTGTATCGAGTATTGTATCGAGTATTACGATATAAAGCGCTTCCATGTCATAAGTGGAAGCGCTTTCTCTTCTCAGATTCTGCCCTTTTGAATTAGTCGTGTACTGTGGTGCGATACTAATCAGTTTTTTCATAGTTAACGTTCATTATATTGTATTAAATATCGAATCGTATTAGAAAATCTCCAAGGAGTTGCACTGAAAATTTCAACGTGTCTTCTAGATCCAGTTCTCTTCAATTCGTAGGATTTCTGAGCCCTGTCTTCGTCATTGTCCAGCGCTCTTCAGTGTCATCCTTAGCTATTCACCCCAAAATCAGGACTCTTGCCGCAGGAGTCTGATGTGGGTTTAGACCTGTAATTACGTAAGCCTTATCCTTCACTTCTCTCCATCTCACGTGGGGGAAGCCGGCGCTCCGTGCAACTGGTCCAAGCACGGATGTCTTCGTCAATCATTCTTTCTCCATTTTTGATGTTCTCGTCTCATTGAGATGTCCACGCCTTCTTTTGTGTGCGTATCGGGTTGTACCAACGGAGACATCCAAATTTTGCGCCTTCTTGATCTTCTCTCTGACATCCTGACTCACTGTCGAGATTACTATACTCGTGCAGCAGTGACGGTAGGTAAAGATTATTATAAGAATGTAGTCGAAATAATTCCAACGAAGTGAAATTTGTTTCACACTTCCTTGTCTGCTCATTGTTTATGGCATCGTTTTCAGCTACAGCGAAGTTGTAATCGTCAGAAATCAGTAAAACATTTTGGCGAAAAGTAATGGGCTTCGCCGCAGGATGTAGTGGATGTACAGTCGTGTCGGTCGATTATAATGGACGAAATCTACTTTATTGATATCATAGTTAAAAAAAACCTGATTGTAAGTTATATTCAAATGTTATGTGTTCTTTGAAATTAAAGTCTCATCAGGTCAAACATAATCTGTGTAGTTTTTCAAGTTAAAAAACATCGCGGAGGGAAAGTTCTTGAGAAGTCTCTCGCGATGAGCCACGCCAAACCAATACATTTGCTTGGCCAAGCCAGCTCGATTAATTTTTTGCTGGCGTACGATGTGACTCACTGAGTAGGAAGAGTGAAAATATGAAATATCCCAACCGAACGAGCTTTCCCATCAGCCGCTACCGCCGTAACCAAAGGAAACAGCCAAAACGCGCAGCACACACGCTGCCTTCGTGTCGTACTTGCAACGCTCGAGTTTTGAATCGCTGCCAAATCCACGCCGTCACTGAAAGCCCAGTCATTCGCTATATATTTGTGAGATATTTTATATTATTTTGTGGCCATAGTGCCGGCTACGAGCGGCCTCACTGAAAATGTTCAAGGTAGAGGAATGTGAGGGAAGAATGCTCGGCGTTTTAATTGAAGCTAAGCCGGCAGCGATGCCCAGGGCTTACCTTATCAGCGACCAGCCAAATGCGAGCTGATAACAGATGATCTTTTCAAATAGTCACTGGGAGTCCCCAATTTGGAAGTCATCCCTTCTCTTTCCATTGTTGGAGATCGGTTTTGAATTTATCTCTGCCTTCGCTGCACTACGGACAGAGTATGCTAACACGCTATTTTGTACACCAATCCTGGCTTTAATTTTTTATTTTAAATGATAGCCTATATCGTCAATGGAAAATCCTACCATTTGTTTTCTCGTGATTGCTGATTTGGCTGGATCTTTACACACTATGCTGTAATGCAGAACAAACTAAACGCTTAATTTTCGGCGTATTTTGTTACCATGCAGAGATGTGAGCTGTTGGGAATGCGAAGTTATTTGCTCCCTTCTAATAGTGGGAAATTTTATCGAACTATTGAAGGAAAAATTCTGTGGCACTGGAGTGAAAACGATCTACTGTTAGGTATTTTCCTTGATTGCAAATGCTAATTGAGCGGAAATGCAGAGAGCGTGATCTGACCTATACATGGGTGTCAATATCGCCTCATCTATATAATTGTTTCGAGGGTTACAATTACCTAATGCTTCGAAATATGAAGTAATTGTCACTGTTTGCGTCTAAGTATAGTGGAATACTTGCTCTTCGTGGTACCAAAGTGTTTTGGGCATCAGCGATGTCTGGTGGAACGGCGCAAGTCTGTGCCTCATACTGTACATATTTGTGCTGTGGCTTAATTAAGAAAGGTACATTCACACAAGGAAGAAAATCTTTGCGGGAATAAAATCCTTGGAGCAATAAAATTTCTGCGGAAATAAAATCTCTGGAGGAACAATAGCATTCCTGAAAGATAAAATTCATGTAGGAACAATAACATCCCTGTGGGAACAATAGCATGCCTGAAGAATAAAATTCGAGTGGGAACAATAGCATCCCTGTAGGAACAATAGCATCACTGAAGGAACAATAGCACCCCTGTAGGAATAATTAATAGCATGCCTGAAGGAATAAAATTCGTATGGGAACAAAAGCATTCCTGTGGAAACAATAGCATCCCTTTGGGAACAATGATATTCCTTAATTAATAACGTTTCTGAGGGAATACTGACATTGCTGAGGGACTTTGCAGGCATTCGTGGAGCGACAAACATCCCCACTGAATAGGTGAAATTTTTGCCTTAAGTTTCGAGCGCACGTTGTCCGGACACTTGAGCCTTTGAGCAGCAGCTCAAGATCTGCTACTCCGACGTTCTCTCCTGCCGCTCACATTTTGACATGAGAACGAGTTCGTGCAGCAGTAGAGGCCAACATGCTCCTGCTGCACTCATGCAGTTATATGCGAAAATGAACGTGAACCTGTGTGATTGTATGTTGCTAAACGACTTCTCCTCAAGAGTATAAATCTTCTGTATTTATGAAAATAGGCGCTCCTGTGAGAGAAATGCGAGATCCCAAATTGAAGGTTTGTTAGGCTTTCCATTTTTTGACGTAGAAAAGGTTTTGAATCTTGATTCGGGCCATCTTTTTTCAGTTCAATGCTGTCCTTTTTTACCTTCGATGATTACTTTCTTTAAGTTCTTCCTCGAAAATTATAGGTACATTATGTTTCAATTATTCTTCAAAAATGTAAATACAAGATGGCTTCGTGGAGTTTCGCCCAAGCGAAGTGTTCAGAGAATTTCTCTGCGCTTCTATTTTATTTTTCAAGAGTTGCTGACAAACTGTGTTTTGGCACCAATATTATTGAATTAGTAACTCTTGAATCGAATCAATGTCGACTGTTGTTCATGGAAAACCGTGTAAGAATATAATAGTTCATACTGAGAATTTAGTCACAAATCTAAGGCATTCAGGATTTGTTTTACTTGCATCTTTTATTGCAAGCATATCCAGCTCTCGCTGCTGGGAAGTTTGTTGCTCGCCTCGACTCCACCGAAGTCTTTCTGTACGTTCATTGTTCCTCTCGTTTTTATTTCTGACGTTAATTTAATATACTGACCTTGCACCCTTTGTCTCTCACATGTATCCTGCATACTGACTTTTGAAATGGTCTCCGACAGCGCTCGCGTTTTCCAAACGCGTTGTGAATGTCATTCCAGATTTTAAATTAATTTGTTTAAATCTTGCTTGGAAAATTGGAGACTAGAAATAGATCTTCAGTTCATCGTCACGTGAGAACTACTTCTAATTTGAGATACACTTCCTGTTTTCATTATTAGTGTAGTATAAGCGTCGGATATAATTTTAATTTCACATTTTGATTTTAAACAGCCGGTCATGCCTACGCAAAGTATAGCTATAGGTGTGATCGAACTTCTATGGTTTCTATTTTGAGCTTCAGAGGACAAATTTTGAGCGAATAGAATGATTGTATTGCAGCTTGTTGACTCGGTGCACATAATACGAGCTATATTTTTCCGGGCTTTGAAGGCAGCAGTGATGAATAACTAAGAAAATGTTTTGGGCCTTAATATAATCTACTACTAAGAATGACTGTCGTTTGCTTATATATTTATATCAATTGTTAAAATAAAGGACGTCCTGGTAGTGAAGTTTCCATTTTTTTCAAAATTTTGGGATCAGCCAAGACTAATTCAATTTTTGACCCAAGCTTTCGGCTAGATTAGCTCTAGCCGTCATCAGGGAAACGATGTATTTTTCAACAAAACCTCTTATGGTATCCGCGTGTACCTAGTATACAAAGATTTTATTAATTTTTAGATGCAAGCCGAAAATCGTTGATCAAGGGCGACTGATGAGCATAGGAAGAAACTACAGGGGGACATCAAGGTGACGATTAATTTTGTTTGGCTTCTAAACACTGTACATTGCTTCGACAATTTCTCGGGCATATTAATTTTTAACATTTTATAAGATAGATACATTTTCAAAATCAAAACAATGGTTATCTTCTTCAGAATGCTAATAGACAAAGGATAACCTATTCTTCCTCTGCACATTCTTAGCATGCTCATCAATTCGTTGTTAAAGATTTCTACCCGTTTTCCCAATGTAACATGCTTAACAATCTTTCCAATATAATTTATATATAAGATTACTTTTTTCACAATTCTAAATATATAAGATAAACGATAGAATTGTGAAAAAAGTAATCTTATATATAAATTATAATGTAAAGATTGTTAAGCATGTTACATTGGGGAAACGGGTGGAAATCTTCAACAACGAATTGATGAGCATGCTAAGAATGTGCAGAGGAAGAATAGGTTATCCCTTGTCTATTAGCATTCTGAAAAAATAGCCATTCTTTTGATTTTGAAAATGTATCTTTCTTATAAAATGTTAAAAATTAATACGCCCAAAAAATTGTCGAAGCAATGTGCAGTGTTTAGGAACCAAACAAAATTAATCGTCACCTTGATGTCCCCCTGTAGTTTCTTCCTTTGCTCATCAGTCGCCCTTGATCAATGATTTTCGGCTTGCATCTAAAATATTTAATAAAATGTTTTGTATACTAGATACACGCGGATACCATAAGAGGTTTTGTTGAAAAATACATCGTTCCCCTGATGACGGCTAGAGCTAATCTAGCCGAAAGCTTGGGTCAAAAATTGAATTTGTCTTTGCTGATCCCAAAATTTTGAAAAAAAATGGAAATACATTTATTTGTTTCGTGTCACGCTCTTAAGAATAGATAGGACGAAATTAGCACTGGCGGTCTTGATTTCTGTTCACTGGTAAATGAATACACTTATTTTCGCTGTACAAGTGCACTATAATAAGTGACGTTAAAAAAAAAATATAATGAGAGAGATCCAGAGCCTTATTTACATGAGTCCGTATCGTAGGTACTGAGTTCGGCGGGGTATTGCATATTACAAGATGCTGTACTACAACCTTCTTCTTACCTAATAATAACCTTGGTGAGCTCATTTATTTGGTGTCCGCTGTTTTCGTGAGTTTCGTCTCCCGTCTCTCTGACGCTCATAAGGATGCTAAATATCCGTGTCTGTGATACGAGTTTCACCAGTGCACAAGTATACAAGAATATTTTAATCGCGAATACTATTAAGATGAATATATTTGTTTGTCATTCACATCTAGAAATAAATTATAAGGAAAATATAGAATCCCGTCATTTTTGACGGGCGTGTACACTATAACTTTCGAACTTCAAATTAATCCAAGTCAGGTTCAGTTTAATCCAAGTCAGGTTCAGTTTAATCCAAGTCAGGTTCAGTTTAAGGGGACCATTTTGACAAAATGGTCAACTTTAGTTCTATTGGACGTACGTCTATGAAAATTTGCAGATTACTAGATCTCTACATTTGTAACAACTTATCTTAATCCAAGTCAGGTTCAGTTTAATCCAAGTCAGGTTCAGTTTAATCCAAGTCAGGTTTAGTTTAATCCAAGTCAGGTTCAGTTTATTCCAAGTCAGGTTCAGTTTAATCCAAGTCAGGTTCAGTTTAATCCAAGTCAGGTTCAGTTTAATCCAAGTCAGGTTTAGTTTAATCCAAGTCAGGTTTAGTTTAATCCAAGTCAGGTTCAGTTTAATCCAAGTCAGGTTCAGTTTAATCCAAGTCAGGTTCAGTTTAATCCAAGTCAGGTTCAGTTTAGTCCAAGTCAGGTTCAGTTTAATCTTAGTCAGGTTCAGTTTAGTCCAAGTCAGGTTCAGTTTAGTCCAAGTCAGGTTCAGTTTAGTCCAAGTCAGGTTCAGTTAAGTCCAAGTCAGGTTCAGTTAAGTCCAAGTCAGGTTCAGTTTAGTCCAAGTCAGGTTCAGTTTAGTCCAAGTCAGGTTCAGTAAAGTCCAAGTCAGGTTCAGTTTAGTCCAAGTCAGGTTCAGTTTAACCCTAGTCAGGTTCAGTTTAACCCTAGTCAGGTTCAGTTTAATCCTAGTCAGGTTCAGTTTAATCCTAGTCAGGTTCAGTTTAATCTTAGTCAGGTTCAGTTTAATCCTAGTCAGGTTCAGTTTAATCCTAGTCAGGTTCAGTTTAATCCTAGTCAGGTTCAGTTTAATCCTAGTCAGGTTCAGTTTATTCCTAGTCAGGTTCAGTTTAATCCTAGGCAGGTTCAGTTTAATCCTAGTCAGGTTCAGTTTAATCCTAGTCAGGTTCAGTTTAATCCTAGTCAGGTTCAGTTTAATCCTAGTCAGGTTCAGTTTAATCCTAGTCAGGTTCAGTTTAATCCTAGTCAGGTTCAGTTTAATCCTAGTCAGGTTCAGTTTAATCCTAGTCAGGTTCAGTTTAATCCTAGTCAGGTTCAGTTTAATCCTAGTCAGGTTCATTTTTTTTGTAGTTGCATGCATATATGATTTTATAGATATGTGATATAGTGAAATTTCACGCTTATAAATTTTTATATGAGTGTAAATAAATAAAAATTTTTAATATGTGTATGTGTAACATAAAATTACCTTTTGAACAAGACTACTTGAATGGATTCATACTGCCATTAATGTAAAATTTTAAAACAACTTTAATGTGTAGTATAATACGAAATTTTTATAATTTAATTGTACCTTTTACGCCGCTCAAAGATCTGCATCACACTCTACCTCCTGACGCTGGATACTTAGCACATTTTACGACAGCTTGTCTTTAGATTGCAACACCGGCGGAAATTTTATGTATTCCTTGCTGGAAGGAAAAACTATTGTCTTGCTCATCACATCCAATAGATACATATTTAACACAAAAAAATGCTCAAATTAACGTTTGCAATTCTTAACTCAACTTAGGGTTGAATTGATTTGAATTTGACTTGTATTAATTTGAACTCGATTTATTTATTGGAACTTGACTCATTAATATGAAATTGACTTGGATTGAATTTAACTTGACTTGACTTGGATTAATTTGAACTTGACTTGGATTAAATTGAGCTTGACTTGGATTAAATTGAACTTGACTTGGATTAAATTAAACTTGACTTGGATTAATTCGAACTTGACTTGGATTAAATTGAGCTTGACTTGGATTAAATTGAACTTGACTTGGATTAAATTAAACTTGACTTGGATTAATTCAAACTTGACTTGGATTAATTCAAACTTGACTTGGATTAATTCAAACTTGACTTGGATTAATTCGAACTTGACTTGGATCAATTCGAACTCGACTTGGATTAATTCGAACTCGACTTGGATCAATTCGAACTCGACTTGGATCAATTCGAACTCGACTTGGATCAATTCGAACTCGACTTGGATCAATTCGAACTCGACTTGGATCAATTCGAACTCGGCTTGGATCAATTCGAACTCGACTTGGATCGATTCGAACTCGACTTGGATCGATTCGAACTCGACTTGGATTGATTCGAACTCGACCTGGATTAATTCGAACGTGATTTGGATTAATTCGAACGTGGTTTGGATTAATTCGAACGTGATTTGGATTAAATTGAACTTGACTCGGATTAGTTTGATGTGAAAAAGTTGTAATATCCTAATATTCTAGAAATATTAAATAATACCCTAGAATTATTGAAGGAATGATTTCGCAGTGTCTCACACTGAATTAAATTATCTAACCCAAACTTCAAGCCTCGAATTAGGAGTGTAGTTAGTTCAGAGCTCTGTCTTCGAAATTATTGTGAAGCTTCCCGTACAACTGCGATGAATTTATCTCAGAATTGGTAAGGATTTTTTAACTATTCTCGTACATTTTTCCTCCGCGAAAAAATTATGGCCGCCAGGGGTCCTTGTTTTCGAGGCTCCCAGTCGATTGGAAAACAAAGTTAAGAGCAAGAAAAATACGGAGACTAAAGAGGGCAGCGTGTGGGAGACGAGGAGGAGGGTGTGGGCGGGGAAGAGCTTCTGGAGAGAATTAGCGGCCGCACGTCCGACTCTTTAATGTGCGCACAAAAACATAAAGCCTCGCCGCACCAATTGCTCGGCTGACTTAGTTGACGGGGCTTTCTTTTTCATCAAGTTTGCGTTTTTCTGTCTCACACCACTGCAGTTTGCGTTGCTTTGTTTTCCGCTTGGTGAAAACACCAAAACTTTCTACGCTCTCGTGACCCTCGCGTTCGTGTAAGGCATTAGTCCTGTGTTTATCAAGTGCTTGTTCTGGTCTTCTCACTTATGCGGGGCATTAAAACACTTGTAATAACTTGGCGGTGGTATTTATTGGAGAGAGCCGGGTGAACAGCAGGTGAGGGTGACAGATTGAGCGTGTACCGATAGGTAAACACGCCCTAAATAGCTTGCGAGGCGGCGACATCAAGGTATCAAGAGATCAAGACAATGACATCAAGACTTAAGACAATGGAGGCAAGAGTAAGTGCTCTTATTCCGCACATTATTCCCCCCCCCCCCCCCCACAGTCTAGACGCAATTAATCGGATGAGAATAAAATTAACTCAAATTAACTTTTGCAAAACTCAAAAAGAATTCGTAGAATGAACGAAACCGTTTAACAAAAAAGTATTCAAAATTATGCGACAACCCTTGGTTATAACTAGCGTTATTACTTGATGACAGTAATTTAAGTCGTCTCGCACCTCATACTATTTAATATTTAATGTGTCAAAAAAAAAAAATTTAATATATTACCAACAAAACCATCCGAGAATTATTTAATTTATTTAAAGCTTAGCAACACAAGCAAAAACGAGGGCAGCTTAAGCGAACCAAGAGAATATAATGCCCTGTTCGAAGGTAAACTGAAACAACTCGAAACACTAAAGTTAAACAATTCTAGCTTAAACCAACGCACGGTTAAAGGTTGTGCACTTAAACATCATAACAAAAGTAACCCAATTAATTACCGTTCTAGAAATGAAAATAATTAAAAGTAATGATAAAACGCAACTAATTTGATACACATTGGTAGAGATTAAAAATAACGCAAAACATATTAAATCAACTAATATAAACACGCCATTACCATTAGCACATTAGCGATTTACATATATATCTCTTTCTAGAAACGCAACAAAAAAAAAATATATATGAAAATTTAAAGAAACTCATCGAAAAACTTAGGCACCACAAAACACCGCAAAACTTACCAAAAATAGCTTAACCAATGTTAAAAGCACGTTATAAACAACAAAAAAATTTTTTTTTTAAAACAATTACCACACCTTACAACCATGGTGACACCGCCGACAAAGAATAAAGATTAATAGGAATTAATACTTGAAAAGTAACGAACCAAAAAACGGAACACTAAAGTTTTAGCAAGTTTTAGCAATTAGCAAAAGCAATACCCAAACAAAGCATAAGCAATCAACTAACTTACCGTGCAATAAGACAACCAGCACGTCGACAGAAGTAAGGATTCAAAAAAAAAGCCACAATTTTCTTATATCAACGCAACTAATAAAAATTAATTTCCAACAATTTGAAAAGTAAATAACTCCGAAAATTACACAATAAAAATATGAAAAGTAAACAAAACCACGTCATCTAAAAACAAAACAGCCTTCCCAAAGTAAAACTAAATAAATTTAAATAATCTAATAATTGAAGCAATTAAATTTTTTATAAAAATAAAAATTGAATGCTGCAGAATTACGCGATGACATTAGAAGAAGCATACGGCAGTAGGAATATACAGTTACATATAGGCATAGAAATAGTATAGAATATAGGTATAGGAACTTACTACTAACGGAACACATTCTATAAATAAACAATTTAAACGCATTTTCCAATTTTTTCACTTCTCAAAATTTCGCGCTGAATTTTCAATATTGCGATCACCATTTTCAATCAATCTAATTCATGGGATATTTTAACCCCAATCTAATATTTTCCAACCTAATTCATTCATTTTCCACTTTCAATTTTTAAAACTTTTTAAATTTCCCGCCGCACACTTGCAGAGGGGCCGGGACGACCATTGCGTCCCGCTTCATATTTAGCTCCCGCAAAATGCCCTGAAGCCTGACCAGAACTACTAGCACTACTGTCTGTCCGTACAGTATTGCACTCCATAGAACCTAT
Organism: Morinoia aosen; assembly: GCA_030386875.1. Taxonomy (NCBI): domain Eukaryota; kingdom Metazoa; phylum Arthropoda; class Malacostraca; order Amphipoda; family Talitridae; genus Morinoia; species Morinoia aosen. The sequence continues at coordinate 10,219,342 of CM059567.1, read as the reverse complement.
CGTTTTATCTCCTATGTAACCACTAAATTCTCTCGCTCTGCCACGAGGATTTCGCAACCAGGGTCTAGGACCTGCAATCCTACGTTGTCCTGCACGATTCCTACGGTAGTTTCCATAATTCCCGAAAAAGACTTCACTCTCCTGGAAGGAGTCCTGCGCCTCAACACATTCATCAAGACCACTAGTTACATCTGCCACGTAACTTTCATTGTCATTTCGGACTGGGTACTGGGCCGCAAGGATTTTCTTTGTCTCAGCCTGGCTCCTAACAGCAGCAATTAAACGTGCGAGGAGCTCTTCTGATGACCCAATTTGACATTCGAAAACTTTCTTCGCGATGGATTCGTCCAGCAAGGGACCCAAAATAGTTAAAGCGAGACTATACACAATGCTGTCTGCAACGAATCATTTGAGTTCTGCCTGTGTTGTGCAGGCTTGGTAGTAGGGATGACGTTGCCAACCCAACGTATTTGAATTTAAAACATTATCAGACAGTTGACGTATTTTAGCAGAAGCTGTTACTAATTGCGCTGCCAAAGCATCATTGTGGACCAGTTGGAGCTCATTTAAATCGCATGCAAGGGCGTGAAGTGACTTCTCACCCTTGGACACGTAAATGTCGTCCAAAATTTTTACAACTTCATCAAAAGTGTAATTTAGATCACTGTTTACTAACTTGGTCACTACAGAATTGAAGTCACCCACTTGTTTATGGGCAGACCGTACAAGGAACTCCTTCTTGCTATTATCACTATTGACCTCTGGCAGAAGTGACATGTACGCTTTTAGGTTCATAATGTGAGTCCCCCAACTTTTATTTTCAAGGAACTCCGGGTCATGTAAACGGCGTCTACCTCTGAACGTGGGAATCTCAGCGCTTGACATTATGGTTCCCGCTCTAGGCATGTTGGCCGCTATTTCTCGAGCCAACAGAGTCCTGTCATTATCATTACTAGTGCTAGCACTAGCCCTGGGAGTAGTCATTGTGGTATTTTGAGGAGCAGTAAATCGCGGTATGCTTATTCTACCACTTTTAGTTTTTATCGTCTCTGAGCGTATGTATTCCTCTGAATCAGATGTATCAGACATGAGTATTTAACATATTTAAATCAAGAATTTCCAAATCACCGCTTAATAATTATGCCAAATTTATCACAATATGCAAAAACACACTCCTAAATTCCAATAAAATACGCTCTGAATAAATACACAATTAATACAAATACCCAATCAATTTCCTCGCTGGTATTTGGGAAGGAAAAAACATAAAAAAGTACAATCTCCAGAGAAAAATCCTTGAACTCTACAGATAAAACTTGGAAACACTCCAGAACACCCTTGGGAAGACTTAAAAAAAAATTCATAAAACACCTAAAGCCTTTTACCTTTTTACCCTTTGTGGTACTCAAAAAATCATAAAATACCTAAACCCTTTTATCAACACTGCAAATCACAACAAAACAAGGTTTCACTTACTCTGGAACATTGAAACAGACGGGAGTTATTTACCCTGCTAATCCAACGAAATGAGCGACACAGTCCTCTTATCACTGCTTACAGGGCGTTACTGAAGTCACTGAGCAGAGCGCGTATCTGCAATGCGGCTATTACCCAGAAAAAAAACTAGGAACAACAAAACTCGAGCTGCGACGCTCTCGGTACAAATGCACTCAATAAAAAATCAAGAGAACACTTAACTGCAAAAAAAAATGTCGAGCTGCCGAGTAAGATGCCGCTGGTACGCGATGGCTGGGAACGATGTCTGGGGGACGATGCCGTAGTCGCTTATTTAATAGCTTTTGATTGTGATTGTGAACCACTGTGAACCACTCTGAACCACAGCTTTAGACTGTAAACTACTGTTCGGCACAATTTAACAACTGCAACTGTTTATTGAATTCAAAGTCACACTTTTTGTATGTGGTAATTCCTCCACACTCAAGTTATCGTTCACTGCAAAACTGTTTCTTCACTGACTACTCGTCGCTGGGAAGTGCCGCTCTTTTTGTAACTTCAAATACAATTTCAATATCTTCTCCTGACTCATAGACGAGCACCCTTGTGCGAAACGGCGATCCGATATTGAGCCAGACGGTGAATTCTGAATAAGCTTGTAACAGTGTCTCCAAAGGTATTTGGAAACCAAATACAAAAACTGAAGGTTGCGGTTGCCAAACTTGGTTATTGTTGTCGCTAGGCATTGGAGAATATGTACAAAGTTCTTCAAGTCGTCAGCACTGCAAAATAAGTGTTCACGTTAATCTTATCTTCTTTACTAGTTACACACGGATGCGTAAGTTCACCACATATGGTCCACCAATATGCGGGGCATTAAAACACTTGTAATATCTTGGCGGGGGTATTTATTGGAGAGAGCCGGGTGAACAACAGGTGAGGGTGACAGATTGAGCGTGTACCGATAGGTAAACACGCCCTAAATAGCTTGCGAGGAAGCGTGAATAGCTTCCGAGCGTGAATAGCTTCCGCACACACTTACAGGAAGCCAAGCTGTTAGTTGACTCATGCGCACCTGATTGTTTTATTTGTAGGAAAACAAGCTGATTGTATTTTAGTGTACGGCTTATTATTAGTCCTGTGAAGAAAGTTTTCTTATATTTTCCTGACTCTTTTCCTCTCTTGAGATGAAATGTAAGTATCGTAACGGAGAATCAATTAAATTTGTAGTAAAAAATGTCTTGGTTCACTAGCTCTCCTCAATAACTTTGTCAATTAAAACGTTCATGACTTTCGAATCGCTGTGTAAATTTTTCTTCAACACTAAACTCCTTTTCGAATTTCAGGACGCGTAACAAATTATTTTAACAACCAGGTGCTGTTGTGATGGAGAGAAACTTGTTATAGTCTTCATTACGTAACTCGGATTTTTTTTGTTATGTGAGTTACTGTATTTTACTCGAAAAAGCATAATTACGAACTGAGATGGCACTGATTGATATATTAAATGCGTCTGTTGAAGGTTCTTGCGGCTCTGGCCCCTTGGGGGCGTAGGATGAGAAATAGGTTAAGGCGAGTTTAGTTTGTCTATCCTCTGCTATGGGAACTGAAATCTTCAGAGGGGACGCTGTTGCGAAACTTCAGTTACGGATAGATTTTCAGGACTTTTACCTTTCATGCCCATTTTGCTTCTTTCAGTTTTTATAACTCCTTTGCTATCTTATATTTATCTTTCTTTCCTTTTCGTTCCCAACTTGCTGTTTCTATGCTCATGGTATCATGTGTGGAAACACACCTCGTGCATAGATACCCTGTTCCCCAAGGTCTTCACTAAATGGTCCCATCTCTTCGCTCTGCTGAGATCGCTTTCGTTGTTGTGACTAGTCACAATTCAAGATAAATTTTGCAAATCCATATTTAAACTCATGGGCAAGTATTTCCAGTGGTAATTATGTACGTTGATAGCTCACTTGTGCAGCTCATCCCAAGCACTACCCTGCTCAGGTAACCTGTGCAGTGTGCTGGACATTGCTCGCAGTGGTGCGTCTCATCTCCGCCTCCCTCACGACCTCTGCACTGATCACGGCAGCGGCAAGTTTTGACGATCATATGACCTAGTCGTATACTTACCTTGCCGTGAACGTGAAAATTTCCTATCAAGTGTCTTACAATTTCCTATTTGGTGCCAGAGAATTTGTTTGACGATGATAGTGCCTGACACTTTTTGGACCAGTGAGGCAATTTTCGGACGAGTGACGCTACATTTTAAACGAAGATAAGACACATTTTGGACGAGGATGGAACACTTTTTGGGCGAGTGCTAAGGCACCTACTCGCCAACTTCGTGCCTAGGAAGGGACGACTACGTGGCAATTGCTCGCTACTGCTGTGGTAATTACCTGTCTTGTACACGCGCAGATAACCTGGATGCCTCGGCAGTCATCAAAGAGTGGCTCTATGTGTTCGGGGTCTCTGGAGTGGACGTAATTAAGAGAGTTGCTCTCGCAATTCCCCTCATAATAATGCGGGGAAAACTGCAGCATTTTGGTGCTTCTTCCGACATACGTGACGGTGGGGGGAGTGCAGAAAGTCAGGCGCTGTGTCTTTTTAAGCCTCTTTGACGCGATTTCCTGTGAACCAATGAGGTGCTTCCACTTTGCTTTGTAATACCAATTTTTATGTTTGTAGTGTTGTTTTTAGTTAGTAGCAGTTAGTTCATGTTTGTCGTCCCAATCGGTTCCTGCTTTTCAAGCTGAAAATAAATTTTTTATTCTATATTTTACGATAGAAAAGCAGCTATCTGTTTTGTTGAAGTTTGAGAGTCATGTTTCTCTGTCCTATCGGTCTAATGTTATTCTTGCGTTTTTTGTGTTATTAATAAACATGAGGTTGAGCGAGCCTGCGATAAACACGACGCGCATTTTTCTCGGCGTACCTGCTTCTCTTTGGCATGCATCAAGCCAGAATTACCATCACCGTACGATGTACTCGTACCAGTATAACCTTATATCTATCTTCATAAGGCATCAGTTAGTTTTCACATGTAACATCAAAGAGGAAACAGTTTGTATGGTCGGCTGCAAGTCAAACCCTTAAATTTTGCTGACCTGCAGCAAACACTGCGTGCACTGCGCACAGGAACCGATAACGACGGAGGCAGGCACTCCCTGCCAGGCCGTGGGAGGACGTCCCGACGCTGCTGCGCGGCCTTTGAAGTCCCGCACGGCGAGTAGCAGCGGCCGCCCCGAGGCCTTTCATTAGGGCCGCACGTCGCGCCAGCGCCCCAGCCGTAACCAGGCACGGCAAAACTCCTCGCACACGCTAACAGTGTTTCCTTTGATGCCTCCAAGTCCCTGTGGAAGACTTTGTGCACTTAACTGTTCCTTTGCTTGAGGGCTGCCTCAGGAATTGAGCCCTCGTCACGGCTCAGCGAGGCGCGTCATTTTGTTTCAGCTAAATTTGTGTTGCAGGTATGTCGGGAAGTTACTCCTTCACTTATCTAGGTGAACTGTGTGTAAAGCATCGATATCAAGTACCCGGTGGCTGTGTAGGATTTACTAATTTGACCACCTGTGCTCATTGTTCCGAAGATGAGCGTGAGCCATGCGAGTGCCTGCTGGGAGAACTTGTACCACTAATGTCGTTTGCTCGGTTGCCACGTGACTGGGCGTCAGCATGCTTCTCTTCAGCTGCATCGCACTTTTATATCTTGTGGAGGAAGCCGAACACTGTCGTGGCGCCGGTAAAACTTTCTTCCGCTCTAGAGTTGCCCAATTATGAGGCAATTTTTTGAGGAAATGATGTCCTTGAAGAGCTTGTAAACAAAGATTTGCCGTCTATTCAATTTATGATACAAGCGCTAGATTCGCGCGTGATAGAAAAATTATTGCCCTAACAATAAAGTTGCTGGTAACGTGAACTTAAGCCTCTTGGGGATGCACTGAAGGGGAATGCTCTTGAGCCTATCTTGGGAACTTAGCGCTTGTCGGGGATGTGAAGGGTTCTTCAGGCTACACCCAGGGGTGTAGGAGGTATGCTGGTTTTCTGTCTTCGTCAGTGTTCCATGAGGAGCTGGCTCTCGTCAGAGGTAGCCCTAACTACCCACTGCAGTTCCATGTCACAAATTCAGTAATACTTGATAGTGTCGGTCGTGGGAATAGATTTGTTTTTAGGTAGGCTTTTCTTTCTTTTCTCCGTATTATCTCCTTTACTATTTTTCTTTCCTTTTACGTTTTTGGCTTCTTTCTGTTTGCTCTTTTTTTCTGTTCTCTTCCATGACTTTTTTGTTCTTTTCTTTCCCCTTTTATTTTTTTCACTCTTCTTTTTCTTTTCTCTCGCCTTTTTTCTTTGCTATCTTCATTTTTTCTTTTCTCTGCCGTATTACTCATTTCATTTTTCGTTTTTATTATTCTTTCATTTTTCCTTTCTTTCTGTACACTTTTTTATTTTAATGCGGTGGCTTGTATCTTGTACAGCCGACCTTTTCTGTCGCTCCTCGTTTACTTATCTTGGAGATGCTCAAGCCTTATTTTACCAGCGTAGGAAGTTGTGCCACAGAGATGCCTAAATTTTGTGCCCTCATGGGACCACTTGAACGTGAACTTAACTGAGCTTCTATATCATGATCCCATAACTCCTGTCTGGATACGGAAGTTAAACCTTGAATAAATAAATAGTGAGGCTGAGCAGGCTATGGTCGAACCCCTGCTATTCGCCATGAGATTTTCTGAACATTTTAGCACTACACTTCGTGGAAAAAGTCGCCATTTCAAGTTTTGAGCCCCTCAGAGGACATAGGATGGGTCGGTGGTATAGGTTAGTGAGGTTTGTCTATCCTGTACTGTGGGACTGGCGCCTCCAGGGGCTGTTACTGTTGGGCTACCTCAGCTACGGATTGGCATTCGAGACGTATCTTTCGTGTCCACTTTTTCAGTTTTCATGGTGTCTTCGCTATCTCTTCTTTGTCTTTTCTTCCTCTTCTTTCTTAAGTTCTTTGTACAGAGTATCCTGTGCTGGAACACTCCTCGTGTATAAATTCTTTGATTTCAAGTCCATGCTAAATGGTTCCTTCTCTTCGTTTGTGTAAGTTCACTTTTTTCTGTGGGCAGGTAGGATTGAACTGAAATCATAATATAATCATGTTTTCAAAGAGCAAATAAAAGATCCTTAGGTGCTCTTCATAGTCATCACGTCTTACATAAAATGTAATAATTTAGCCACTATTTGAGCATTGAGTTCATTTGTTGTATTGAATCTGTATTTTTTTAATTTTAAAGGAATTTAAGACTTTTGATGCAGCGATCCGAGTTTGAAAATATGTGTTAACTAGTAGCTAGATTTTTTAGCACGTTATGAAGCTATAAATTGTCGCACGTTCTCGAGTTCTGTCAACTTCTTCATGAATATTTGCTTCTTGTTTGAAATATTTTTGATCTTAATTCTGTGATTTTAATTGTGTTTAAAAAAGTGATTTGAACGACATTCCTTTACCAAAGAAAAAATGTTTGTATTCTTTTCATTGAGAAAATGAATTGGACTCAACTGCTAATCTGTTAACGTATGTACGTCGATTGAAGGACTTGTATTCCAAGTAACTTTCGTAAATAATTTTCTATCATTTCTATCATTCTGATCTGCATGAACATCATACAAATTCCCAGAGCTGTTGTCGCTGCAGGGGCTCGTGTTGCCGTAGGGTTTTAGCTTTCACGGTTTGCAGCAAAGACGTCATCTTGCAAGTTGCTCCCACCTCTCTGAATGCAGTTCATCGTTGTAGAGAATTTTTGAGAGAGCTTTTACTTGGAAATGATGTATGTCTTTGAGGGCTGCACGTTCATTAATCTCCCTTCTGTCCTTCGTAACTGCATTGCGTTATTTTTAGCCAGCGTTACTCTGAGTGGACGCTTCTCTATCCTGACTGCGTGGCGGATCATTCTTTCTAATCACCCTCCGCGCGAATAGAATTATCACTTTTTCTGAATTAGAAGTCTGCGAAATGAAATCGGTCGTTTTGATAGATTAAAAATTCATACATGAGTCGTACGACCAAGTTATTCATGCATCCACCCTGATTGAATGAATTTATTTATTCCATGAATTTTATTGGTTTTATACTTGCCTGCATATTACGTTCTTCGGTTCGTAAAAACGAATATTAAATTCCCCGCTTTTTGAAGAGAACGTTTGGAATAAATACGCATGAATTGAAATTATTCGAATGACGAGCGAATGAAATAATTCTTTCAGCAAAAACGCTCATTTGATCGCGTTGATTTGTGTAATTGAGGAATTAATATTTTTCTGTGCGAAACATTTTAGAATATTCGTTCAGTAAAATGTTTTTGAAAGTTCCAGCAACGAATATGACGGCGCTCAGAAACTTACAATTCTTGCATTAACGGTTTGGTGGAGAAATATGAAAAAAAGCATTGCTCAATACAGAAAATTATTTACTTCGACGAGTTAAAAACAGTTACGGCTTTCCTTAGAAGTAAGAGAAAATTCGTTTTGAAGTTTAAACATTCAGACACGTTTGTTTGAGGAAAGAAGAAAGCTGAAAGTGTTAGAAAAACTGTACGGAAATTGTGTTGCGATGTAAATATGAACAGCTTGGTTAAGAAAATTGTCAAATACTAAACTCTTATATACTCAAGCTCTAGATCGCATTCTTTAAATAGGAATATATTGGAAGGAAGATCTCTAAAATGAGCCTTTCCAACAATTTTATCTTGTCTTGTTACTAGTCCCTTTCTTTTTGTTGAATAATCTTGATGAGAGAAAACTGCTCGTGGGGTTGCGTACCGTGGAATGATTAAACAAAAAATCACCATTGTGATCACGATGGTGGGCAAGCGTAGTGCCAGAAAATTAAGGTTTCCCTGCTGAAAAACTCTTCACCTACGGAACAACATGGAGGCATTTCCATGATAATTTAGAGTTGCCTTAATTAAATCATCACAGTTCAATTTTTTTCGTCCGATTCGTTTAAAAATTGGCCAGTATATGTATTTTTTGAACGTAAACTTACTTTACTCGTGTTCCTTTTTCGATTTAGGCCATAATTTTTCTTACAAAAAATAAGTTTTTGGTACGTTTTTTATGTATATTTCAAGTTGTATCTCCTCATTGAGTTTTGATGCTAGAACAAAACCAAATTCAGTTTTAGAATCATTGAAACACTGCTAACAATAAAATGACGCGTTATTTTAACATTTTGAAAAATATTTTGTGTGATGAGCGATTTTTTATGATTACATCAGAAAAAAATAATTTTTAGGTTTAGAGCTATATAAATTTTTTCTCCAATTTGGCAAAAAAGCTTCATTTGATTGTTAGAAATGTTCCAAGGATTCTAAAACTGTCTTTGGTTTTGTTCTAGCATCAAAACTCAATGAGGAGATACAGTTTGAATGTGAAAGTTATTTGTTTTGGGTATAAGCCAAAACAAAATTTTTTGTTGAAGTGTAATATAATGGACAATTTATGTAATTGAATGCAGTTTTAATTTTTATTTCGATAATTTCCATGCATAACTACAAATTCAAACTGTGAATTGTGATTTCTAAACAAAAAAAATTTTATTATATTTTTTTAATTATGAAATTTTTTATTTTCAGTCTGATTCGTATGAAATTTGACTATAATATGTAAATTTTGAAAAGAAACAATTTTTTCTAGTCATTTTGTTGATTTAGGCCTTAGTTTCTGAAAAAATTGGACATATTGGTTCTTTTTAGTTCATTTTTATGGATATTTCAACCCGTATCTCCTCATTGAGTTTTTATGCTAGAACAAAACCAAAGACAGTTTTGGGATCCTTAAAACATTTCTAACCAAAGAAAATTTTTAAATTACCTATTTCCTCTTTTGTTTCCTTTTTATATGGGGTTGAAATGGGGTCGGAAATTCCAGATTATTGTCCCCTTACCTTGATTATTGTAAAGCAAGTTCCTCCCCATGGGGGAGGGGATATATTGTCCGTAGCGCCATAAAATTTTAGGACCGAATAGTCCACCACCTATGGGTTCATTTCCAACAAAAACATGAAAAATGACCATCGGAGCATGGAATGATCACCTTAAGTTAAGTACGACTGAAATATCAATTGTTCGCTGCTACTAGTAGACTGGAATAAAGTCCACCATAACCGGCGTACAATCGAAGCGTGGCCTTCGATTCACCTTCCATCAGAAAATGATACCAAACACCCGTCCGGACGAGCTGCTGCGTGGCTCACGTTGGCCAAATCAGGGTTTAGTTATGGATGCCGTTAAGTTCTGGCCGGAAACATTTTGAAATCTGTTGCGCGAGAATTAAGAGTCCAAAGTGATAATTGGGCTTCATGAATAAGACTATGAAACGATTGGTGAATGGAAGAATGCCTTGTTCAAATCTCATCAAAATCTATAGAACGTTATTGTTGGTAAATCATATGGGTGAATGACTTTTAGATTACTTACGCGATATTATTCGACTTTCCCTATTGTCCTAATATACAATAATGTGTGACATCTTTTTAATATAATTATTGTTATAAAATCGAATTATTCTGTCTGACTGCAATTTTATTCTTTACTTCACCTAAATAAAATGTTAGGCATATGTGGAAGAAATTTTGAGACAGATAAAAAAAAACACTGAAGATGAAAACATCACAAATAATTTCGTCGCCAACTGTTGCGTGCTAACTGAAATTGGCAGTAAAACTGGAAAAATTCTAAGTGTTTTTTTGTTCCATTTTAATTACCGAGGAATTTGAATGAAGCCTGTGTGGCATAGCCTATCTTGAATAATTTTCATTGACTGCGCTGTGAAATTCTTTAATTTTTTAAGAAACGTAAGAAGCTGCGACACAATTCCGTGGCAGTGATGCTCATCTGCTCCTTAGAAGATCTGCCATTTACACCTTAAATGCGTCAGAGTAAATAATTTCCCATGCAAGAAAGTTGTCCCCGTAGAAATATTTTCTGCTCGAGTGCTGCTCAATGGACGTCAGCGCCAGTGGTATTTAAAAGACTCAGATTTACCGAGCTTCGCCTCTCGTCCGAACTTGAAGGACCAGTAAAACTCGTGCAGTTAACGAGCGCTTAATTCATTTAATTTCTGAGCACTAGTTTCGTTTTCAAGAGCTCGGCTGCCTGGCACCGCTGCAGCGCGTGTAATGCAAGTTCTTTGCGCGCTGACGACGGCGTCTAATGAGATTTTTAAAGGAAATCTCCTGCTTGTAATTTCAAAATGTTAAATTATCCTCGCGTCTTTCAGAAGATATTTGCAACGTGAGACGCTCAGCATCTATTATTTAATTTGAAGCATTTTGTAGTTTTTACACACACACATTTGGGTCAGACTAAAGCAGTAGAGCGGTTGCAGCTGGGTATACGGCACATCTCAGTGGTTTATATTAGTGATGTTCCGATACCTGAAAAGAGGCCGATATCGATACTCAATTTTTTCAGGTACCGATATCGGTATTGCTATTTTTACTATAAATAGTGACACACATTAATAAAAGGAACACTTGCGCCCTGTTAGGCAACTCAGGATTGCACTCCTGTACCGCCAATATTTATTTCATATTTGGCGGTACACAAGTACATTTATTTAAAAATTTAACTTTTAGTTAAAAGGAGTAATTAATGCAAAATATAATTGTTCATGTTTCTTCACTGACAATTCCATTTTCCTTTTATAACGAGCGAACACAGTATGATACAGTACCTTTTATAACACAGTTTAGCTTCAGGCTTCTAAGTTGCAGTATGATTCAACTTTAGAAACCTTTGACTAGCAACATTATAAAATGCTTTTAATTGTAACAAAATTATAATTTAAAAATCTTGGACGAGCTGCGTTATAAAATTGAAGGATATAACAATGATGAAAGAAGAAAAATCCATTATCTACTGATGAAAAAATTTGGATTATTGATGGCTTCAGGTTTGCTCAGACAATATTCAAATTAATTTTTAAAAGAGTGAAGAATAATACCACGTTGTGTGGATACAAGGAACCTCTACTCAGCGTGCGCTCATGCACAGTAAACATATATCACAGTATTCTCTGCGCATAGAAACACGTGGAAAGAAAATGAGAAGAAAAAGCTGAAGAAGACAGTGGGAGGAGCTGAAAATATAGCGTCGAACCGAAAAACAGAGGGTCTTTATTTAAAAAAAATCCCATGTATTTGAATAAATAGTAAAGCCTACCTAACAGTAATTCGGGTTAACCTAATAATATTAAGCCTAAATAGATACCGTTGTTTCATTTAAAAATGAAACAACGATAATATATTCTGTCAAGATAATATACCGTACTCCTTTGCGATGAAGATAAATATCTTTAGTGACGTGCATTCAATACTCAAATTAAAAAAATCGAAGGTTGTGGTACAGAAACATTAAGCTTTCGTTGCGTGATCTCAGGCAGATGTCGCGTGTTCTTGCGTGTGTTTACTTTTTTCTGTGTAAATGAAATAGGTTGTGACAATAGTTATTCGTGTTCAATTATACGTCTTGTTATGCTTAACATTAAATCTGACTTTCCCCTCAGGGGGATACAACTATTGTATCTATGGGAATTAGCGCTCCCAGGGGAAAAATGTGAGGGCCCGAGCTGAGTTAGGTAGGCCTTCTTTTTGTTGAAATAAATTGTTTTTTGTTATGTTAAGGACCACCTTTTTTCGGTTCACTACTGTCCTGTTTTTCAGCACCTCTGACTTTCTTCTTCAACTTTTATCTTATTTCATGAACTTCTTTCCCATCTTACTGTTTCTATGCCCTTTCTGCATAGATTCCTCATTTTCTTATCTCCATACTAAATGGTGCCTTCCTTCTTCCTCTCTTCGATACGCTCTATTTTTGCAGCGGTTAGGGAGGCTTAAACTAACTTATAATCTAATCTAATCTTCGTTGAAATAGAATAGGTTTCTGTTTTGTTACGGACCATCTTTTTTCGGTTCACTGCTGTCCTGTTTTTCATGCACCTACTTCTTTCTTCTTCAACTTTTTCTTGTTTCATGAACTTCTTTCTTAGCTTCCTGTTTCTGTGCACCTTGTGCATAGGTTCCGCGTGCCCTCAACTCCATACTAAATGTGCCTTCCTCGTTCCTCTCTTGGAACATCTTTGTTGTGGTTAAGGGATGCTAAAACTTTCTTATGTTATAATAAAAAAGTAATAAATCTGACTTTTATTATTATATCTGATGATTGAAAAAATAATTTTTCACGGTTAATATTAGTTAATAAGCTTGTCCTCCAAAATTTTGCATTACCGGTCTCGTGAAAGTAGTAAAAAAGTATCGGAGAATCGGCTAAGATCCTTCGTTTATTTGGCGCCAATTCCGAGATTCGAAAAAAAGGCCGATACCGATATCATCGTTACATCTCTAGTTTATATCTGGCGGATTAAAGTTCGATTGCCTTCTCACCTATGCTTCAAGGGAGAAAGATTTGGGACAATGCTGCTGTAGAGACTTGAATAATATTCTCTTTATTTAATAATAATTGACTGATATTCATGCATTTACTTCTTAGTAATTCTTTTGGGATTAATCTAGGGTCATTGAAATATGCCTGTCCTCTTGCTTGGCGTTTCATTCACTTTAAACATTCTTTCATACCTCAGCTTACGTCAAGCACAGCTTTCATTTCAAGTTTCATCGTATTGTGCATATCCACTTCTTGTTTGTTTTCACGGTATGCTATTATCTCTTTAAGCTTTCGAACTCCAATGTATCCGACGCGTCGCCAACCGAATTTATTTTTCACATCTTTCAGTATCTTGCTATATATCTGAACAGCACTCCTACCCTACTTCTGCTCGAGGATTGGATACCAGATACTTTCTATTTTTACCTTCCTAGGCGAGATCATGTGCCATCCCTTCACCACACGAAGCAGCCGAAAAAGTTTACAAAGTTACTTTCGCATTCACGCAACTCCTAGACTTCTATGTCTCATATCTGGTTGACATTTTCTCCGCTCACTTGAATTACTTAAAAAACGCTAGCGATGCAAATCTGTTCAAGAGTTTCAACATCTTTCATGTCGTAATTTCAAATTACAATAATTTCTTGAACGTCCTCAATCTTAGAACACAGAGTAATTTTAGCATTTTAGCATCACTTGTATTAGCTCTCTGTGCTTAGTGCTGCATCTCTAAATTTAGCATTAAATATTTTCAAATTTTTCTTCTTCACGAGTCATAACTTCGGATATATTTACGAAACAAAATCGTCAACCTTGTTATTCAGTCATTTACTGCAATCATTTACTGTCCTGAATTAAAAGAGCTTCGTCGAAGACCCTTGCCGACTGAGCTTAATTTTTCCTCAATCTCCTACTTATAATCCCATCTCGATGTACGTGAAGAATAGCAGAGATATCGCATAGCTTTGCCCCTACTCCACCTGCACCAGAATAATACTTGTGATAACGAATGAAATAATATTTCCCGTCATTATTTAACTCCTGCGGAAGTGCCGAGCAATATTGCATTGAACCTGTAGAGACTGCAACTGCATTGAAAAGCTCTTTTGAGCTTCTCAGATTCATTGTTATGAGCTGCGGTGCTGGCGGCTCTCATTGTCCTAAAGACCGAACTCTCGAATTTTACGAGTTCATTTCTAAGCCGCCACCCAAACACGCTGCCATTGTTTCCTGACTCGGCGTCATGTTAATACCTGCCTCTAATTGGAGCTGTTCCTTTGATCAGGAATTTTTTTTTTACTATTTACACGACGTTTCAGCGCCGAGAAAAACTTTTTGGCGAACTGTGGCCGTTTTTGGGATTAAAACAATCTCTTTCGCAGCAGCGGCAGGGAAGAGGGAAGCTGTGTTGGAGCTGGTTGGTTGTTAGACCCACAATGGAGCCTTAATTTATGGTATTTCTCTGCTTTTCTTCCCTCACAATGGTTTTATCCTCTTGAAATTCTCGCCAGATATGTCACCGGGGAAAATTGTGGCAGGTACTTCTTCTCCAAGACGGCTTTAGTTGGCCATGGCGCAAAAAAGAAACCATTTGCGAGGGGATTATCGTGATCAAACTGAGTGTCGCTCCCCGCAAACTGCTGCGCCATAATTTAGATCGGCCCTGCAGCGTTTCAAAGACAAGAAAAAGAGGCTGGAGCTGCGTGGAGATCACGAGGAGCTCTCTCTGCTGTGTAGTTTTTGAGGGATGTCAGGGGATGGCGTACCATTATTGCCCTACGCTGGCATCCAGTGTTTTGTGCTCCTTTTCTATAATTCAAAACACTTAGTGTTTATTCAAGGGATTTATTAGTAGGTAACGGATTATAAATGAGTGATAAAGATTTGGCGATTATAAGAGGGGATTTTATGCGCTGCACAAATACAGGTAATTCATACAACACAATTGGTCACTTACACAAGACACTGATAATAAAAACTAAGGAAAAGGAAATGAGCAAGAATATAAATAATTACGCGATCCTGAACCACTGACGTGAAGACTTTGTATTCTGCTTCAGCAATTGTAGACAAAATTTTAAATTTTCGCAAAAAATTTTGATTGTGTCTTCAGTCCGTAACATATGTTTTTGGAATCAACAAAGCGACCAAGAACCCTGCCATTTCGATTTGGTGACGTTCAAAATTAGCTCAGTTATTTGATCGCCCAGGTTAAAGTTTGTCATCAACATTTGGGCTTGATTGTTGCTTTCCTGCGTGTTATTTAAAACTTGAGAGCAAATTGCTGGATGTTTTAGGATAGGCAATCCTTTAAATTACCTTTCCCATTCGGAAATACGTTCTCTTTCCGAACGCTGTATATTTCTCATCTTGAGGCTGAATTTTTTAACTCCCAGTTCTGCCAATTCTATTTTTGAATTAAGAACACTTGAATCCATATCCATTAGCAAATTAAAATTCAAATTCAAACGAAATGCAGTTATTTCCTTTGAAAATAACTTCGTAGTAGCAACGAATTATTCATGTTCATGTTCATTTCCTTTTCTTTAGTTTAATTATCAGTATTTTGTGTTGGCAACCAATTGTAATTTGTGAATCACATGTGTGTTTGCGCTTCATTTGGTGTGAAACGCTGATGATATCAATGGGCGAAACCTCCAATTTTAATAGAAGTGCCGTTTAACTCAAGTTTCCTCGCTGTTATCCTTTATTTCGTTTGTATAGGTGTATGCAAATATTTATCATCAAATTTAACATAAACATCAAAGAGCAACATATGTTGTGTTAGTTCGAAGATTTCAGAAAACCTCGCAGCGTGGCGCCGCGTGTTGGGTAGATGAAAGGAGGCCACGGTGGAGCGGCTTCTTCGACAGGGCCGCGATTTATGGAGGCAAAGCAGCGTTGTAAAGCGCGGCCGGGACTTCGAGAGTTTGCTCAGAAAGTACCTCTTCGCTTTCTGATTCTAAATGAGGTATCGAAAGAACTTATCGCTTATCCTTGAAAAAGCTGTCACTGAAAAGACGTCTCAGCGAAATGGAGAAATAGACTTCAAATTTACAAATTTATTCACAATTAATTCTCCGGTGTTTTACTAAAGAGAGTGAACTTGCTTCAAGACTAAAAATCCTCCCAAATTTCATCGTTGATATCAAGCCCCTGAACGATTAGCGAACTAATGAATCTGTCAAATAAATTACGAGAGGCTTTCAATTAAAACTGCGCTACGGTCGATTGGAATTTATTTTTCAATCGTAGCTCATTTTCCGATTTAGGTTATTATTTGAAGTGTTCTCATTTTTATCTTCACTGCCGTTGGGTTTTGTGATACACACTTAATGAAGCTCATGGAAACTTGAAAACTATCATTGGCAGCGCGTGAATACAAATTTTTGGCCCTAAGTGTCCTGCAAGATCTCTGATTGCAGTTCTTTCATATGAACTTCAGACTTCATATGAATTTTCTGAGCTGAAATTTTCATGTTGTGTGCGAAGAAATTGTGACACTAAAATTAAGAATTTTACTTTTAAGTTCCGCTTATTATCGCTTACCGACACACTGCATTGAGAAAGCTCTGCGATGCGGTGGTAGAGACGGTCTTGTCAAATGACCTGGTTGGTATCAGGGAAACCGTTCACGCAATTTTTATTGCTCTCTTGAGCGGTGTGAATGGCAAATGTGCACTTTTATGGGTCTTTTAAATTCAAATTTTATCGTCGAGTACTTTTGTCGTAAAATCTTAGCAAGCATAGTACAGTATTGAGTTGAACATTGCTTACTCAGTTATAAGAGGTAAACTTGCGTGTTCAATTCATCAGGTTTCATGATTCCCAAGGTTTTTATTTAACCTTGCAGAAGTGCAGAGAAGAGAAGGGTACTCCAGTACGAAAGGATGAACGTAATCATATCGTTGAAATAAACGTTGTGACGAGGCTAATTTCACTCAACTTTAACATTTTTTCGTCGTGAACTGAATGAGCTTTGCTGGGGCGATGAGGATTTTTCAGAAGTAATGTGATATTCTTCAATATAGCAAGCTTTCCTTGTGAATGATTTTCTGTTTTTCAACCCAGCCGCCGACGAAACGTTGCTAAGTTCGAAAAAATCGGCGCCCAATTGACTCCTTGAGGATGGGTTTGTTCTGTAGGGCTTCAGTGTCACTCTCCTCACCTAATTGCGTGTTGGGAGAATGAAAAGGAAGGCGACCAACACCAGAGATAACTTATATATTTACGGTACGTTAGCAGTACGGAGCCGTCTTGAAGACGTGAGAATTTATCACATTCATTGCGGTATGACCCACCGGTGGGTCGTAGTTAGGTTTTTCCTGCTGCAAAACGACCCATCGATGGGTCATTTTGAAAAATTCTAACAACCTTTCTGAATTAATGGCATTTAACAGGCCCAGTTAATGTTTGATATTTACAAATTTGATTATCACTTTTGACTTTAAATTTATGTTGAATATTGAACTTCAGTTTAACCCATCGCAACTAACGTGTTAAGTTTCCGATTTCCCATCAATACGCAATAAAATGGTCTTCTCGATGCCACAACTAGGAGAACGATTCAAGTTTTTCGTTTCATATTTTTCTAATGCAGTTGTTGATTTTCAGAAAATATTCCCTTTATAACTTAGGATCCTTTTGTTCTGAATTCTTTGCTGGGTACTTTGTGCACCAAGTTGTACTGATATGTTAGCTTTAACTGGACGCAATGAGGTGAATAGTGTAGGGAAATGGGAAAATTTTTTTGATACGTAGTGAGTAGCTGAAAATTTTGTGAAATAATACTTAGGCCTCTATACTTAGGCCTCTATACGCATAGTAGCAATAAATGAATGTGCTATAATGTGCTTGATAGACCAATAGACTCGAGCACATGGCTATAAACATATGAATAATTGTCATATATCACATAAGCAACTCCATGCCGATCAATTCTATTGCGGCAGCAGCGCCGTGCAAAGAGGGTTCTATGAGCCGAATTCTGATTCCTTGCAAAAATTGGCACGAAGAATTGGCACACTGTCGTGCCAGAATTAACCCCCCCCCCCCCCTCCTCTTTGTGTCGTACCATTCAAATAAAGTGATTGAAGGCTTATTGCTACGCAGGACTGCTCAAATTGCTTAGCCGAAGTGAAGTGTCAGTTTTTACTTCATGTTCGCTTCTACTCGTATTTCCTTCGAAATTGCTCGAGCAGTGATTTTCTTGTACGACTTGTAAATTGCATTCAGTTTGCTGTCAGTGGCACGAGCTTTGCTCCAAAGTTGCTGAAGTTATTTTTAGATCTATTCTGTACGTCATCAGAGTTGCTGGAGAAAGAACGGCGTTTGTTTGCACCGGAATTCGTTTTCAATTTAAAAAAGACATTGTCTAGCAATAGCGTAGTCCTGCCGACTGTGAAATGAAGGCATGTTGTCGGAAATTCCCGAAGTATTGTGTGCCCGATATATATTGCCGTTTATTCGACGACTTAGGTTGGGTATGGAGTATCCGAGTTCGTTATTTTTTATCGTTTTTACAAACAAAAATATATTGAACAAATAGGTTCTCTTTCGGTTGCCCAACAGGGAGATATAATTTGCTTGTCGGTGAACGCAATTGTTGTTCGACGGGGAAAGAAAAAGGATATATTCTTTATTTTTATCGTCTCAGGGGGATACAAATATTGTATCTATGGGGAATTAGCGCTCCCAGGGGGAAAATGTGAGCGCCCGAACTGAGTTAGGTAGGCCTTCTTTTTGTTGAAATAAAATGTTTTTGTTATGTTAAGGACAATCTTTTTTCTCCTCAATGCTGTCCTGTTTTTCAGCACCTACTTCTTTCTTCTTCAACTTTGATCTTGTTTCATAATTTTCTTTCTCAACTTACTATGTCTATGAACTTTGTGCATAGATTCCGCATTCTCTTATATCTATACTAAATGGTGCCTTCCTTCTTCCCCTCTTTGAAGAACGTCGTTGTTGAGGTTAAGGAGGCTTAAACTAACATCTAAACTAATATTTTTTTTACCCGAATCCACTCGGGCGACCCAAGCTATTGTCTCGATTGGGTAAATAACGAGGATCATTGCTGTCTTTTTCCCAACTTTTGTTCTTGTTTCGTAACCTTTTTCCAGCCTGGGTTTTTTATGAGCATGGAATCCTGTGTGGCAACATACTTGTACATAAGTTCCCAGTTCTTTAAATTCCACACTAAATGGCGCTTTCTTGTGTTTTTCTGCTGGGAATCCTTTCGTTGTGGCTAGGGAGGCTTGAAGTAACGCATGATCTGATGTTTTTACACTAATATTTTAGTTACGGACCCAGAAAATATTCTCATTCATTACTTGGATATTTTCTTTCTGATTTTCAAACAAAACATGCTGAATAGAATTGTTCACCACTCCTCTGGTTGTTTCTATTGGTAACTGAAATGAATAGGAAAATGTTCGCTCTCCCTGACGTCCATTATAGGTGCTTCTGTCTCACAATCTCTTTATTATTAGTTCAAAATTTGTTCATGCGTTTCATTTCTTCTCTACACGAACGACGGAGACCTGATATCTTTCTCCTCTCAGGTCTGCATAGAAATTGGACTAATTTTCCTGAAGTGAAAAACGTCATGTCAAGCAATAGGAAAGCAGAGCTGCGTGCGTGGAAGAGCATTTGTTGCAACAGCTTTTCTAACTGCCTCAAATTTTATTTGTTACGAGCTCCTTGTACAGCCGCTGACACTTGTTCAATGTAATAAATCAAAGGAATGAGGCGCTGACGTGCTGTCAGTCGAGGTTGACGCTCCAATCTGCGTGAGAGTCTCGCTTGGGCCGGTGGGCGTCTGCCTCTCAGGTGCCCTCGTAGGCATCTCTGAGTGCTGGTTGACATGGGGAGAGAGCGAGGGAGTAACCAAACACGCAATTAATTAATTTCGCCTCATCCTCACGCTGGTCCAACACCCCCGGACGCAAATTTTGGTGCCAGCAATCGCTGTTATGGCGGTTTAATGCACATCAAGCGAGTATAACGTAAGCTAATGGCCTTTCAATTGGTGCCCATGAAATTATTGCATTCAATCTTGAGTATTTTGTCCAAGAATAATTACTGACTTTGATGGGCTTGGTGCTGAAACTGAGAAATAGTGAAAAAATTTTCTTCCATTAAAAATATAACGTATTTTTTCAAGTTTTTAAATCAATACTTTCTAGCTTCAAGTTTTCCTTTTTTAGCATCAATTTTCACACGAAATTCATATTTTTAATCACAGTTACGAGAATTTTTATTATAAAGTTTCAGCGTCAGTTTTTCAATTACGTTCTTTCGTGCAACATTGAGCAACAAGGCAAGGGAACATTTCACTGTATATTTTTCCTATGAATGTAACTCCGAGTTCGCTGTTAGTATTTTTTAGTTTCTTCATAGGAAAATAATAAGCATTCGTGAGCATGTTCGGGTAATATCTGTGAATAAGATGTCGAAAACTTTTGAACTTAGTACTCCTTCGTTGATTTGGGGGCCAAACGCAAACACATACGGAAAGTAAACAAGATTTTTTCCTGGCTGAGATTCTTTCTTGATTTTCTGAGCTTCGTTAATCGTGTTTGCGTGACGTGTTGCTCAGGGGAGAATTTTGCTCGTGGTCTGTTGGGCTGGCTTTCTTTCCTTTCCGTTGGTGTCAGCCTCTGTATTATGAACCTCAAACCGAATGCGCTCGTCGAGTATTCGATTTCCTCTTTTCATCCATTTCAGAATATTCATTTGCGTTTGGAGTTGCCTTTGATGAACTTAGTTCGAGTTTTCTTTCTTTTAATTTCTTAACTGTGCTGATAGCGCGATGGCGTAGTTTTACACTATATTTTCATTTTCTGTTTTCACACGGAAGTGACGATAAGCTTCAAATGTCTGTTCATTTCCTTTAGAGAACAAATTATATTCAATCTTTGATGAGGTTGATAATTCTCGTAGAGACTTAAGTAATTTACTCATACATTGTACGAATTTAACAATCCTTGTGTCGTCACTCGATGGTTTCTCGTTTGAATGAGTTTATTATTGATTTTCGGCATTATTTATGCCAAGTTTTATTGCATTATTCCAGGTTCAGGAATGCTCTGCATACACGGATTCAAATTAGTCCCTCTGGCCCCATTTTGGCGTCGTCCAAACATTGCCGGCCTCGGATCGACGTAGTGGCCGAGCTGTAGCTGCTGCGCTATTATTTACGGTCCTAATATGCGGCTGGAGCACTGATAATATGGCCGCATTGCGTGCGTCTCCCAGCTAATACTGGAGAGATATCGTCAATACAGAAGCCGCAGCGACATGCGATGCTCGTAACGGGAGCTCAGAGCTGGCCTGCCGCTGCCGTGCCTCTGGAGACCTAAGATGAATACTGATGGTTGTTCATATCTGTCTTTCATTGTATTGTTCGCGCTAAAAAAGGGCTTCGGTGTGGGGCAATGCTCACCGAATTATTGAATCGTCAATCACGAGAAAATGGGAGTGAGCTTCTTTTCCAAAGAGCGGTAATGGGTTTGGGGAAACGCTCGCGCCGCAGCAAAGAGCGGAATTATAGGGCTGTCTTCCTAAGGTTTCTTTTCCGGCCGCCGGTTCATGGGCTTGGTAAATCTGGCTCAGATCGAACCTCTGCACGGCGTCAATTGTTCGGGGGCTTTGCATTGCAGTTCCGATGAGGAAACATCGTCCCAAAATCGTGCGAGTGCGTTGTGGGACAGATGTTGCTGGGTCTATTGAAGAATTGTTAGCCGCATTGCTGTTTGTCCACTAAGTGGAAAATGAAAATTCTCATTCCCTTGTTAAAAAGCCTTTGATTATCCCAATTCTGTGAATACTAGCAATCTTGGTCGCGTTTCCGTCACGAAAAAGAGGTTGTCCATTTCATGTTTCTAATTCAGGTTGCTGCTGTACGAAGACTGATGGCTTGCTATACTTTGCGTGCACAATTTACGTTCCATTTGTTGAAGCAGAAATTTCAAAGAACAATTCATTGCTTTTAATCCCTTGCTCTTGTGCCTAAGAGCGCTGGAAACGTGAAACTTACCGCTGAGCACGTGGCCGAGAGAGCGACTGTTTGCGTACTCAGCGTTCTGCCTTGTATTTTCAGGACATCAGTTTCACTCCATCTGGAAGTTATAATTGGTGATGGCGTTCAGCCAGCCAATGGCCAATAATTAAACGTTTTACAAAAGGCTTCGCATTAGAGTAACTCATCGCTGCAAGCGATTGCCGGTTCTCATCGAATCCTTAAAACCTTCTAAAGTAAATTGAATTTCTAGGAGAAGTTTTGATCAGACAAGTTAGATGATCCAAATCGACTTGACTCAGTGCGCGCTGCTCGAAATCCTACGCTTCCTTGATCCGCTCTCGAGCTTAATTTGGTAATCTCAGCGACCAATGAGATTCATTCAACTCACCAGAATGGAAACCGAATCGAGTTCTTGCTTTCGAAGAAAAGTTTTAGCCATAATTTGCAGGTACCGACATGGACGCTTTGTTCCCATTGTCAAAGTTCCCTTCGCCGTTTAAATTTTGCAATCATGCTCCTGTAGAAAATGTTGGGCTTTTTATTTTCTGCTACTGTTCTGTCGATAATTCTTCAGCGCCCTGTATGAAATAGACGAACATTGTCTTGCATGTTGAACAGGAATGGGATCGTCTAATCTTCATTATTAAATTGCAACAAGCTCAGGATGTCTCTTTTTGCCTGTTGTGCCAACAGAATTTTGAAAATTTTATTTCTTTAACTTTATCTTAAATGAAATATGTCCTGAAATTCACTTTGATGATTGCCCCCATTGAATTGAAACTGGGGCTCCATACTGAATACGATAGCAACAAGAAACAATATCTCGAACAAAAAAGGTGTTTTCATTTTATAATATCATTCACGCCTTTTCGAGTGTTTATCTTGGCATCTGTGTCGAACTGTGATGAATAAACGTTTTCCTAAACCTTCAAGTTTTGTACCGAAAAGCTCAGAATTCCTGTGATACCTGATAAAATTATTTAACGTGTATGTGCTAATGTTTCAAGTTTGCTTAAGACTCAGAGGCATCGTTGTGTTGGGACTCGTGTAATTAACTCGCGTCATTGAATGTTCATTGAAAATAATAAGTGGTAGTTGAGACGCTAACGCTTTGTTCATGATCTATTTCAAGCACTTACATTGAGTCGCTAATGAAATCTAACCCAAGTTGTTCAAAGCGCTGCTCGTTTTAATAGGTCAACAGAAAATTGAACCTCGACATTGCACAAGAGGGGAGCTTGGCGTTCAAAGGGAATTGTGAAAGCGAATTATAATTGAAGAAATTTCTTATATTGTCCGTCCGAGCGATTTGAGTTAAACTCGGTGGAGACGGAGTCCTGAATCCGACATTCATTTGTTGATCAGGGAAAAAATATTTACACAATGAAGGTAGTTATTGATGTGGTACAAAATGAGTTGCTTAAATTTATTTTTTACAATTTAGGAGGTGCATCCAGAAAGTGTGCCCATAAAATGTCAGCAAAAAATACACAATTTCATGGAAACGCTTTATTGCAGCACTATTTTCAATACAATAATTATTGAGACATAAGTCGTATCTCTGGAGCACTACTTGGATCCCTGCAGCAATAGAAAGCCACCTATAGCTCGGATCACTGTGGTGCGCGTAATGCTGACCTCTTTTAATATGGCTGCTGAAGTTTTGAGATTGAAACCTAAAGAGCTCGAGTGTCTCGAGTATGCCAACCGAGCTCCGTAACCGTGAAACGCCGGTTCTCCGCAATGCCCGTGAAGATCGTGCGTGACAAGAGATGGCCGCCGGATGCACTCCACATCGTGCACATTTTGCCGACCTACTGAGAATTCCCTGTACCAGCGACGCACCTTCAGGCTTGCTGATGGTGAACGGTCCATAAAAATGACTCAGTTGACGGAATATTTCGATTGTGTTCATGTTCTGCTCGCTGGAAATCTTCATTACAGTCCTAGCCTCGAAAGCGGTGAAATAAAGCCACCTTCATCCGCCATACTCGGGCTTTTGTGAGGAATCAGGCAGTGTTATCTAGCGAATACCATTGCCTCATCACTACCCTCACGGGTGTGCTCTAGTCTTTCCGAGTTTACAGCCTGATTTTTTGTTTATCGTGAGAGTCTTACTTTCTGGAAGCGCCTCGTATTTTAGGTACGTTGTCCATGTGTGTTTTTTAAATATTTTTAAATGGCCATAGCACTCCCAGGGGGACAATGTGAGGGCCCGAGCTGAGAGCTAGGTAGGCCTTCTTTTTATTGAAATAAAATGCTTATGTAATGTTAAGAACCATCTTTTTTTCGGTTCACTGCACCTGTATTTTCCTGTATTTTCAACACCTACCACTTTCTTCTTCAACCTTGATCTTGTTTCATTAACTTCGTTCATACCTTATTTTTCTATGCCCTTTCTACATACATTCCGCTTTCCATTAACTCCATACTAAATGGTGCCTTCTTCCTTCCTCTCTTTGGATCGCCTTTGTTGCGAATAGGGAGGTTTAAACTAACTAATAATCTAATCTAATCTTTTTAATGGCCATTATGTGTATAAAAAATATTCAGGCTGTGGTTCCTTGAGTTACTCTCAGAAGATGCACTCAGGCAACGCTGTCGTGCAGTCAGGCAACTCTGAGGAGCAGCCAGAACACACTTAACTGAGCTCTTGTGGTGGCCGTAATAGTCGAGTTGGTAGTTCTGTGTTGTATTTCTTTTTGGTGACCTTCTCTGATTTTTATTTACGCAAATTCGCGCTGGATTACTATCCCTTGCAGACCTACATTCTTATCTTTTGCAATATTTTCCTGCGCGTTGTAAGCCCTGCTTTCCGGACATATGAGCCCCGGCCTTATTCTATGACAGCACCAGAAATAATATTCAGGCTGTCAGTCTTTGAATTTGAGGGAGACTGTAACACTAAACAGTCGATTTTTTTATTTTTTGGCCGTGTTACGATCGTTATTAATTTAATTTTATCTCTGAATTTCTCTTCACTTAATGCAAATTAAACTTGAATCGACAATGAACGATAAACATTGTAAGTCCCCTTACAAAAACACTGTCTCATTATCTCGTCAAACTCAACCTCCCAGAACGTTTCCTTGCAGGGCTCGGGGGTATGCGCTGGGTGCACAACGCGTTAGATTTTCATAAATATTTCTATTTTCCGTTGCCTTGAAGCGTTGAGTTTAGGGACGAGAGGTTCATTTAAAATGTTAATGTCGGGCGCTGACGGGGCATCAAAGGCGTCCTCTTAATTAGGCGTCCCTTGGCGGCCCCCGTCTGGATGAGGCGTCCTTCCCGGGTTGCCAGGTTGACCTTTTTGTGGCCAGCATCCTCAAGTGCCAGCATCCTCAAGTGCGAGTTTCTTTCAAAATAAAATTTGGCCTTTAAGAAAACTCTGCATTTGACATTATATCTGCCATTATTATATGCACAGTTTTTCACTGAAGACGCTATGTAGGCGTTTTATCAGCGCATTTATTGCCCTTCATTTAACCCTCTCTTGTATTAACTCTTGCTTCAGTTTCTACCGCTTGGTATACTCGAGCATCTGCTAATGCTACAGGGTTGTTAGGTGCTGAGTGGCGTTCGTGGTTAAATTAAATGGTAGGAAAGTTCAAATTTGATGGTTTTCACTTTAGAAAAGAACAATCTAGCAATATTATATTTGTCTCACTGGTGTACATTGCGTCCTTGTGCCTGGTGTGCATGGCTCTTCCTGAAGAGCCATCTTGTTGCTGTCCGCTCATTTCAATCGATAGTGAGCATCGCTAACATATTTTATTGTCGGATAATTATCAATCATATAATATTGCAGATAAGTAGAAATCATCGGGGGGCTTCGATTTTGTCCCTGTGCTGTTTTGCAGAGTGGCTTCTTGAGATGAAATGAGAGACGGGCTTTTTAGTAAAAAATAAGCTATTGATATCTATGTGCATCATGATTTTATGGGGATTATCTACTAGTGAAAATGTTCGCGTTATTGGGAACAATATCCCCCTGAGGGTGATATTGTTCGCGGAGCTTCAACTATTCAACTATATTATCGTAATTAATAGGTGAAAATATTAATTACGATTGTGAAGCTCCGCAAATCTATAAAGAAGGCGTCACCCATACCTTGATAAAGAGAGCTCATAAAGTTTGCAGTTACTGGCAAAACTTTCATTCCGAAATGCTTCGGAGTAAACGTTTACTCGTAAATAACAATTTTCCTAATACCTTGATTGATAAAACTACTAATAAATTTTTTAACCGAGCCATGAGTAGTGGCAATAATTCAGTGAAAACAAACTGTACCAATATTTTTTACGAAAATGAAATGCATAATAATTACAAAATTGCTGAACGGGTCTTCAAAATCATTGTTAAAACCTTTGTTAAGCCAATAAATCCTGAAACTTCTATTAAAGTTGGCGTGTATTATAAAAATCGTAAAATCAGTGACCAATTAGTAAAAAATAATTTGTCTGCATCTGGGGTTAACGACCTGGACAAGGCCAGTGTGATCTATCAATATAAATGTAACAGAAGAGAATGTAAGTCTCTTGATAAACATTACATTGTCATGACCAGAATGACCCTGAAGCAACGAGAAACAGCACATAAATATCAAGGTTCCATCTTCAGTCATTTTCGAGTTGACCATAGTTGCAAACCATCCAATGAAGATCTGTTCCCTAACACCAAAATTCTATATAATGTTATTAAAAAGGTCAAATTAATATAATTGAAGCATTAAACATTCATGAACAAAAACCTTCCTTTAATGAAAACACTAATGATTTTTTCGCTTTTAAACTGTTTAGCAGAACTCCAGCTTGCTAGGTTTGACGAAGCTGCCCGACCATTTTGCTCATGTCTGTCGTGTGGTGAACATTGAAAATTGTGTACAACATATCTAGTCATGCTTAGTATTTCTGTGATGAAAATTGATCCTTTGTCTCGTCGCTTTCGTCTTTTGTGATCCAAATTTCTAGTCTATATTACTTAGGTTTCAGTTTTTGCGTTTTTCCAATGTGACTGAAAATTATTCTGTATATTTTTTTTCCAGCCTGAGGATGATGTGAGGTATGTCGAAAAGTTGCATTTTATAATTAGACAGAAATATAGATTTTAATGAATTGCTGTGTTTTAGTACAAAAATGCTGGGAGCATTTCTGAACAAACTTACACATGAGGAAATTAGAAATAGTGTATCTATTGGAATTAGCACTCCTAGAGGGAAAAAACGAGGTCCCGAGCTGAGAGTCAGGTAGGCCTTTCTTTTGTTGAAATGAAATAGGTTTTTGCTGAGATGCGAACAGTTTTTTCGGTTTATCTCTATACTTTTTTATGCCTTTTGATTTTCTTCTTCAACTTTTATCATGTTTCATGAACTCTTTCTGAACTTACTGTTTATTTGTCCTGGGGATCTTGTGCGGGAACACACCTTGTGTATATATTCCCAGTCCTTTGAGCTCCATACTAAATAATGCTTTCCTCCTTCATCTCTTTGGAACACTTACGTTGGGGTTATAAAGGCTTAAACTAACTTATCTAATTTAATAGCCGGTTCACCGTAGTACTTTTCCAGCACCCACTACTTTCTCTTTCTTCTTTTAACTTGCTGGATGTACTTTTTGTCTAGGCACCATAGGAGTAACACAGTCTTCAATCTTCACCCACTGACACCAGAACATTCGATTTGACATAAGAAAGTAATCGTCGTGCCTATATGTATGGTGTCATTATTTGGTGTTTTTGCTCTGGTCGCAATATCATAACTTCCATGTTTTTTGCATTTTCATGCTACGGTGACGTAGTATGATGAAGTACTTTAAAGTACGTGTGACCTTAAATGGTTAAAATTATTATTATATTTACACAACGAACGGTTCTGAGGTTACCGAGTGATGTGCAGAAATATATGCGTAATTTTTTTCTCATCTCCAGCTGTTGTTTTGGTAATCTACGATTTAGAAGGCAAACAGGAAGATTTCCTCCCCAGTAATGGTCAAGAGGATTTCTGAACGTGTTCACAGAGATAGTATTCCCTGGTAACTGATTCCACGTTCTGGCAATTTTAACTGTAAGGAAACTCATGACCTGGGGTGTCCTGAAATTGTATACGTGGTTATTTCTGGACAAACTTTACCCTTGTTGTTAGAAAGCTCTTCTGGGCTAACATCGTTGAATGTTTGAAGATATTTATACGCCTCGATTATTTCACCTCGCAATTATCTTTGTTTAAGAGAAGTAAGTTTTAGATCTTAAAACAACCGTTTGCAGCTGTACTTGAAGATTTCTAGAGATATTTTCGTTGTTTTACTCTAAATTCGCTCCGTTTTTTAGATACTGTATCTCGCCATAAGGTTGGGATCAAAGTTGCACATGCCAGATGTGGTTGGACAAACTTTTCGTAGATTTTCGTTATTTTGTGCCGAAGCTCATCACCTCATTATTTTCATCCGCTCGATCTCTTATACCTTCCATTTATGTACAGCATGTTCAAAATTCAGGTTTTCATTTCGCACTAATAATCCTCAGTATCCGTCCGTACGCAACGGATTCATGATCGTAACACCTTGGTGTCGCGCGAGTTGTGTGCCATTTCTTCTTCAGCCGACTGCTGGCTTCTTGAAGTTTGATACGCTCTACAAGGACGCTCTCACAAGCTATTTTACCATTAACTACGAAAGCCCGGTCGTTAGTTTGCTTTTAACAGCCGCCCCGAGCCCGGCCGTTACCATAACAGCCGCGTATCTGCGAAAATATCGGCCATCCCACAACCTTGATGTTCTGGCTGCCCTGCGCGCTGCTATGTTTGTTCAGCTGTATTTATCAGGTCTTATTGAATTTTACCAGCGAATGCAGTCTTGCTTTTAGGCAGAAAAGTGTTGTTCTACTTTGAGTGCTGCAGACCTCCTTCAATTGTGAGGATCGTTTTGCCAGTCCGTAGTAAAGGAAGGGTTTCTTGAAAATGGCACTGGTGGTATGTATCTGAACCTGTGTTGCATTTACTTGTAGTTTATACGACTCTCTTCACTCTAGGATTTGTGTGATTTGATCATGAGAACTTTTGTCTCTCGTGTCGTTCAATTAACATTATAATACGAAAATATGTAGTTATTCTATGGCAATGTCTGAAATTTCTACGAACAGTGCCAACGGTATGGATTAAAAACTGCCGAATGTTTCCAAAACACGAAATGATGAGTATCAGTTTCAAACAAAATAATAAAAGAAAATACTAAAGTTAAAAACTTTTATGCTCATTTTTCTTGAGTGTGTGTTTGTGTCTATAAACGAAGTGTTATAAGTTCCAATCTATAATAAACAGCTAATGAAAAATCGCTATCGGGAGGATGATGTGAAGGTAGGCATTGCTGTTGCTGAAGTACAAAAGGTTTTCTGTTTCGTCGCCACTATCTTTTGTCCGGCTCACTGTTGTTTTGTTTTCAGCTCCTATTAATTTTTTCTTCAACTTTTAACCTCGTTTCAAGAACTTTCTTCTCAACTTACTCTTTATGTGCATGGAATTTTGTGAGAACATACATAGTACATAAATTACCCGTTCCTTACTAAATGGTACTTTCTTTTTCCTCTTCTTTGGAACACCTTCGTTGTGAGCTTAGCTTATTATCTAATCGACAAATAGAAGCTTGCAATTTCTACTGGTGTCCTTTTTACGGAAAGTAGGGACATACAGACTGAGCAAGTATGTAAGCTAGAAAACGAGCCAGCAAACAAGCACACGACAAGCTGTTTTATTTAGGATGGATGTAAATTTTTTGGATAGAAATTATCTATATTGAAGCTATTTTTTCAGTACGTTTTCCTCTGGTTGTATTCGCTATTTTCGAAGCAAGTAAAAACTTTGCTGCTCCGTGTTCTGCTAAGTGTACGTGCCGGCCGTTGCTAATCTAAAGAGCGCAGTTTAATTAATGTTTTAGCCCCTGTGAAGCGTGGAGTAGCTTTAGAGTTGAACATCAATATATGTTGAGCGGTCAGCAAAGCGAGTTGTTTTTTGCATCCGAATTTCTGTTGAATTTTCTTCAACGAAGTCTAATATAAGTGAAATTTGGCTACATCTTGTTGGAACGAGCGTTCTTTTTTTCAGATTATTTATTGCTCGTGTCTGTCTTCCTCGGGTCCGTGCTGTCGCAAGGCGTTCTCTTGGCTACCATCTTCCTCCCGTCCTCGGTTGTTGCTGCTCGTTCTGACATGCTGCGCCCTGGTCCACGTGCTTGTCAGGCCGCGTGCTTGACAGGCCCCGTGCTTGCCAGCCCACGTGCTTGCCAGGCCACGTGCTTGCCAGGCCACGTGCTTGCCAGGCCGCGTGCTTGCCAGGCCACGTTCTTGCCAGACCACGTTCTTGCCAGGCCACGTTCTTGCCAGGCCACGTTCTTGCCAGGCCACGTGCTTGCCAGGCCACGTGCTTGCCAGGCCACGTGCTTGCCAGGCCACGTGCTTGCCAGGCCACGTACTTGCCAGGCCACGTTCTTGCCAGGCCATGTTCTTGCCAGGCCACGTGCTTGCCAGGCCACGTGCTTGCCAGGCCACGTGCTTGCCAGTCCACGTGCTTGCCAGTCCACGTGCTTGCCAGTCCACGTGCTTGCCAGTCCACGTGCTTGCCAGTCCACGTGCTTGCCAGTCCACGTGCTTGCCAGGCCACCACGTGCT
Organism: Morinoia aosen; assembly: GCA_030386875.1. Taxonomy (NCBI): domain Eukaryota; kingdom Metazoa; phylum Arthropoda; class Malacostraca; order Amphipoda; family Talitridae; genus Morinoia; species Morinoia aosen. The sequence continues at coordinate 10,188,783 of CM059567.1, read as the reverse complement.
TGCCAGGCCACCACGTGCTTGCCAGGCCACCACGTGCTTGCCAGGCCACCACGTGCTTGCCAGGCCACCACGTGCTTGCCAGGCCACCACGTGCTTGCCAGGCCACCACGTGCTTGCCAGGCCACCACGTGCTTGCCAGGCCACCACGTGCTTGCCAGGCCACCACGTGCTTGCCAGGCCACCACGTGCTTGCCAGGCCACCACGTGCTTGCCAGGCCACCACGTGCTTGCCAGGCCACCACGTGCTTGCCAGGCCACCACGTGCTTGCCAGGCCACCACGTGCTTGCCAGGCCACCACGTGCTTGCCAGGCCACCACGTGCTTGCCAGGCCACCACGTGCTTGCCAGGCCACCACGTGCTTGCCAGGCCACCACGTGCTTGCCAGGCCACCACGTGCTTGCCAGGCCACCACGTGCTTGCCAGGCCACCACGTGCTTGCCAGGCCACCACGTGCTTGCCAGGCCACCACGTGCTTGCCAGTCCACCACGTGCTTGCCAGGCCACGTGCTACAAGAATCTTAGAGAAAACTGACCAGTGAAGAGTTCTAGATTTTTAAATGCTGGTGGTGTTAACCGTAGACTATTGAAATTTAACCCTGAGTTCACCTGAAAACATTCGAATCTACGAATCACAGCAGTTAAACTTATGTTTAGTCCTTCCTGACTCTTCAGACGCTATCTTTAAAAGTTCCTGATGTTAGTGCGCTGTATATGAATCGCTGTCTGTTCTTTAAATATTCATGAGTTTCTGGCTGCTTCTTCGACGCGCATCGCTGGGCTCTGCGAGTAACTGCTCCCGGTTTGCGCTCGTGCGTGGCTGTGCAAATTGGGACTCGTGCGCAGCGTCAGGTAATTGCGAATGATATGAATGACTACAAGGTGCTTTTGACATAAAAACGTTGGAGTAGGTGTTTTACCGCCACTCTTGTGAGGGTGAGCGTTGATTTCTTTTATGGAAGCGCTTTGATATTTTTTCCCTCTGTTTTACCTTTATTTTAAGCTCAATGTAGAACTTGACTAAAAATCAGGTCATAATTTCAATTTTTGGAATTGAGCAGAAATTCAAAAAATTAATTCAGTTTTCGAATAATACGTTCGAATACCTTAGAGAATCTTAGATTTGAAGTAAGGCCACTTTCATTACACGAATTAGGCGACATAAATGAATGTCAAGTGCAGTAGATGAAGGCCAAATGCAGTAGATGAAGGCCAAGTGCAGTAGATGAAGGCCAAGTGCAGTAGATGAAGGCCAAGTGCAGTAGATGAAGGCCAAGTGCAGTAGATGAAGGCCAAGTGCAGTAGATGAAGGCCAAGTGCAGTAGATGAAGGCCAAGTGCAGTAGATGAAGGCCAAGTGCAGTAGATGAAGGCCAAGTGCAGTAGATGAAGGCCAAGTGCAGTAGATGAAGGCCAAGTGCAGTAGATGAAGGCCAAGTGCAGTAGATGAAGGCCAAGTGCAGTAGATGAAGGCCAAGTGCAGTAGATGAAGGCCAAGTGCAGTAGATGAAGGCCAAGTGCAGTAGATGAAGGCCAAGTGCAGTAGATGAAGGCCAAGTGCAGTAGATGAAGGCCAAGTGCAGTAGATGAAGGCCAAGTGCAGTAGATGAAGGCCAAGTGCAGTAGATGAAGGCCAAGTGCAGTAGATGAAGGCCAAGTGCAGTAGATGAAGGCCAAGTGCAGTAGATGAAGGCCAAGTGCAGTAGATGAAGGCCAAGTGCAGTAGATGAAGGCCAAGTGCAGTAGATGAAGGCCAAGTGCAGTAGATGAAGGCCAAGTGCAGTAGATGAAGGCCAAGTGCAGTAGATGAAGGCCAAGTGCAGTAGATGAAGGCCAAGTGCAGTAGATGAAGGCCAAGTGCAGTAGATGAAGGCCAAGTGCAGTAGATGAAGGCCAAGTGCAGTAGATGAAGGCCAAGTGCAGTAGATGAAGGCCAAGTGCAGTAGATGAAGGCCAAGTGCAGTAGATGAAGGCCAAGTGCAGTAGATGAAGGCCAAGTGCAGTAGATGAAGGCCAAGTGCAGTAGATGAAGGCCAAGTGCAGTAGATGAAGGCCAAGTGCAGTAGATGAAGGCCAAGTGCAGTAGATGAAGGCCAAGTGCAGTAGATGAAGGCCAAGTGCAGTAGATGAAGGCCAAGTGCAGTAGATGAAGGCCAAGTGCAGTAGATGAAGGCCAAGTGCAGTAGATGAAGGCCAAGTGCAGTAGATGGAGGCCAAGTGCAGTAGATGAAGGCCAAGTGCAGTAGATGAAGGCCAAGTGCAGTAGATGAAGGCCAAGTGCAGTAGATGAAGGCCAAGTGCAGTAGATGAACGTCAAGTGCAGTAGATGAAGGTCAAGTGCAGTAGATGAAGGTCAAGTGCAGTAGATGAAGGCTAAGTGCAGTAGATGAAGATCAAGTGCAGTAGATGAAGTTCAAGTGCAGTAGATGAAGTTCAACTGAAGTATATGAAGGCCAAGTGCAGTAAATTAAGGCCAAGTGCAGTAGATTAAGGCCAAGTGCAGTAGATTAAGGCCAAGTGCAGTAGATTAAGGCCAAGTGCAGTAGATTAAGGCCAAGTGCAGTATATGAAGGTCAAGTGCAGTATATGAAGGTCAAGTGCAGTAGATGAAGGTCAAGTGCAGTAGATGAAGGTCAAGTGCAGTAGATGAAGGCCAAGGGCAGTAGATGAAGGCCAAGGGCAGTAGATGAAGGCCAAGGGCAGTAGATGAAGGCCAAGGGCAGTAGATGAAGGCCAAGTGCAGTAGATGAAGGCCAAGTGCAGTAGATGAAGGCCAAGTGCAGTAGATGAAGGCCAAGTGCAGTAAATGAAGGCCAAGTGCAGTAGATGAAGGCCAAGTGCAGTAGATGAAGGCCAAGTGCAGTAGATGAAGGCCAAGTGCAGTACAGGAAGGTCAAGTGCAGTAGAGGAAGGTCAAGTGCAGTAGAGGAAGGCCAAGTGCAGTAGAGGAATGCCAAGTGCAGTAGAGGAATGCCAAGTGCAGTAGAGGAAGGCCAAGTGCAGGAGATGAAGGCCAAGTGCAGTAGATGAAGGCCAAGTGCAGTAGATGAAGGCCAGTGCAGTAGATGAAGGCCAGTGCAGTAGATGAAGGCCAAGTGCAGTAGATGAAGGCCAAGTGCAGTAGATGAAGGCCAAGTGCAGTAGATGAAGGCCAAGTGCAGTAGATGAAGGCCAAGAGCAGTAGATGAAGGCCAAGTGCAGTAGATGAAGGCCAAGTGCAGTAGATGAAGGTCAAGTGCAGTAGATGAAGGTCAAGTGCAGTAGATGAAGGTCAAGTGCAGTAGATGAAGATCAAGTGCAGTAGATGAAGATCAAGTGCAGTAGATGAAGGCCAAGTGCAGTAGATGAAGGTCAAGTGAAGTAGATGAAGGTCAAGTGAAGTAGATGAAGTTCAAGTGAAGTAGATGAAGGTCAAGTGCAGTATATGAAGGCCAAGTGAAGTAGATGAAGTTCAAGTGCAGTAGATGAAGTTCAAGTGCAGTAGATGAAGTTCAAGTGCTGTATATGAAGGCCAAGTGCAGTAGATGAAGGCCAAGTGCAGTAGATGAAGGTCAAGTGCAGTAGGTGAAGTTCAAGTGCAGTAGATGAAGTTCAAGTGCAGTAGATGAAGGTCAAGTGTAGTAGATGAAGGTCAAGTGCAGTAGATGAAGGTCAAGTGCAGTAGAGGAATGCCAAGTGCAGTAGAGGAATGCCAAGTGCAGTAGATGAAGGCAAAGTGCAGTAGATGAAGGCCAAGTGCAGTAGATGAAGGCCAAGTGCAGTAGATGAAGGCCAAGTGCAGTAGATGAAGGCCAAATGCAGTAGATGAAGGCCAAATGCAGTAGATGAAGGCCAAGTGCAGTAGATGAAGGCCAAGTGCAGTAGAGGAAGGTCAAGTGCAGTAGAGGAAGGTCAAGTGCAGTAGAGGAAGGTCAAGTGCAGTAGAGGAAGGTCAAGTGTAGTAGAGGAAGGTCAAGTGTAGTAGAGGGAGGCCAAGTGCAGTAGAGGAAAGCCCAGTGCAGCAGACGAAGGCCCAGTGCAGCTGACGAAGACTAAGCAGTAGAAGTAGCCTGCTATGTTCTAGTGTTGTCGCAGAAAATTTGCTGCTCCGGCAGTACCTTCGCTGGATGACGGCCCGCGTTCTCATTTGGTATTAATATCCTATTTTTGCTGCTCATTGAGTTCAAACACTTAATTGGTCGCAGAGATAAATTCAGTGCTGCCTTCAACTCGGGAGGCTTTGAAGTTATTTCTCGTATTTGGTCTCTTCATGCTTTGGCGGACGCGCGCCCTTCGCTGCGCTTTCTCTTCATGGAGGTCTAAGCTGCGAAATCTTTGATACCAAAGATCGTGTTACCTCATTTGTGATGCTCATGAACAAATTTTGCTTGTAAAATGGGGTGCTGTGAGCCATAGATTGGTTTTTTCTTCATGCTGCGTTGAAATGCCACCTGTTATTTATTGACATGTTTTACGAGGCTAGAAAGAAATAAAATGTGTACGAAGAATGAGATACTGCATTATGTCATAAACATTGTATCTTATTCAGGGTTTCCTTGCCGTTGAGAAACGACTGAAATGAAGTATTAAACAATGTCATTGGTGTGCTATGTACTATGTTATCAGAAATATTCTAATTCTGGGAGTAGTTTCTAATTTCACGCGCAGTATAAAGAAGCGGTTTAGTTCGTTTGCAATTTAAATATCAATCGATGAGAATCAGTCCCACCCCGATTTGAACGCGCTGAGTCCAACATGACCACCACGTAAGACTGACAGAACGGAGGATTGCTCCTGCGACTTCGTGCGGTTCAGATCGATCTTGTCTCTTACGGCGGTCCATTAAATTTCGAGAGCAAATCTGCTCTACTCATCTCATGTGTACTGATGTTAGAATTCAATTATCTGTTCGACGAATCTGGTTACGCAACAGTGCTCCCCACTGTTGTATTACGGGTTGTATTCCAACGTCGTCATGGCGACGAAGTTTTGTCGGTCCCTGCCGTTTGCTTCGAAGCCTAATATAGAACTTTCGTGCCTCATTGCATTTATTCTTTCTAAATGCCATTATGCAAATATCTAAATGCTACGCTTGAGCTCTTTATGTCTTATCTCTATCCTCTTGCCTTACCTTGTTGACGTTCTTTCCTAGGAATGGGTATTTCAAGAGCATGTCATTACCATTGCAGCCGCCTTTATCTCTCCGGGCACAAAACTTGGGGCCTTGCAACCATTAAGACGCCATTGGTATTCTGGCCTCCTGCAAACAGCCTCGGCGCCTCCCTTTGCTCAAATTAATCACGGCAAAATACTTTGAGGCGACGCGTGCTGAAGGTGCGCTGTGCATGCGAGGGCCTCACGCGGACGGAGTTGTTTGAATTGCGCGTCGCTGCATGCCGGAGGACTGCTGAGTTGTGCAGGATGCAAAGCGATGTAAAATATCACTACTTTTGATGACGGTATTCATGCAAAAATCGGCATTTCAGAGGGTTGGGAGGCAAAAGGTGCTCGTTATTGCATGTCCTTCCTCATCAGGTTGGTTGAACAGATTGTTCTGCAGCCTATCTTGAGGACATCATATTTCTCATGGAATAGATGGCACCTCCTTAACTCCTCTCCAGATGCTAGATTGATGGTATTTTTTCATGTCACGATTTCTTAGAATTGATGCTTGCCAAGTCCCTTGCAGCCAAGTCCAAAAACAGCGACACGTCGTTACAGTGTAATATTTGAGACAAATATTCTTTGATCTTCTAAGTTTCTCGATTCTTGGGAAGACGCTAACCAGCAATTTTTTAAATTGGAACCTCAGATGCTAGATGCTTGCTTCATTATTTACTCCACTTGCTCTCAATTTGAGACACGTCAGATTTTCCTTTAGCAAGATGTAACGAGCTGCTCCGCTATTGTTGTCTTCTTTTGTGACCTGCTTACGACAAATATGCTCTTTTTCCTTCCAAAATTACATGCATTCAACAAATGTTATAGCTCAGTAAGAATGTATTAACCGTCAAGACTTCTATAGAAAATTTATTACTGGGCTTCTGCTCGCTGTAAAGATTTTATTGCATCAGCGCTTAGGTTAACAAGCTCATCCGTGAGTCTTAACTTACACGTTTGACTGACAATTGAGGGTCCCATCGAACTGTAAAAAAGTGTTGAAGTTAACATTGTGGGCGTTCCGTTGTACCTTCATGAAGTATTAGTGGCTTAGACGCCCGTGAGAGTTCAGACATCTAAACACCAATCTACCGCAATAAATTAGGTGGCATTATCAAGCCAATATTATTTAACTTCTTTTCTCTTACTATTGTTGCCAGATTTCACTCGGTACCGTCTTATTGCGACTCAATCCGATTTTATTTATGAGGGACGATTTTAGAACCTGATGTTCCCGTTCATATTTCCGTGTGGGAGCCTCCCTGACGTCATCGCTGCGACCTCCTTCTCGAGGACTCGTTTTCTCTGAAAAGTTTATGCGTCATTTTTTTATGCAATATGATGTGAAAAGATAAATGCCTATTCTGCAGAAATATTCATTTTCTTCAATACTGACGCACGCACCGTGGATGTTGCTTTAGTTGATGGTTGGTTCAGTGATTCAAGCGGATATTTCATTTCACTCTTGCCACACAAAGAGAAAATCCTTAAATAACTTGAACAGGAGTGTAGAACGTAGCGTGTTTCCTTCAGTAAATTTCCCTGCTAACTCGTTCTAACTTAGTTTAAATTGCTGAATTAGATTTAGATTGAAGGCCTTTGTCTGCTGAAAAATTTTCAGTTCATCACTTCAGAAGATGTACTGACTGCTCGTGCATTCTAGTACACTCATTTGATACGTTCATTTATATTTTCCTCAGTTTAAAGCTTTGGTTGGCAGAAGCTTTAACGGAATTTCATTGAGACGATATCGTAAGCAAAATTATTTTTTTAATTCGAATTTCCATCGAAAACCGATCTTTTTGTGTGCACAAGTCAACACGTAAGTCTACTCGTGCACCTTGATATTAGAATAAAGATATTCAACGCATACGTTTTTCCACGTGCAACATCGCTAATATAAATCAGCTCATTGCTTGCGAGCATTTGCACACGTTTGTACCAAGCTGAGACGCGTGCTGTCGGACGCTCAACACCCGGGCCCGCTACTCCCGCACTGCTGCTCACGGCAAATGGACCGCACTCCTGATTTCTGTTCTTAATGTTTCGTGCAACCCAATTTCGAAGCCAAGAAAATGTTAGGCCGAGAAACTCGACAAGGTTTTTCTCATTTGCTCTCGACAACAAAGCTGGGTTCTGTTCCTTCCGAAGTTTTTCTTAATTTCACTGAAATTCCATTAGCCTAGCAAAGAATTTTCTGTCGAGAAGGTGCGCCTTTCTTCTCGTTGCTACTCCCTGGGAAGAGGGGGCAGGGATTGCAGCTGTTGTGGGCCTGGGCGTGTCTCGCTTTCTTCACTCGCCTTCTCAAAATAACTCGTTATTTCCATTCATTTATTCTTAATAGTGGGTTTTGCATGCTAAACTTTTTTCGCATTACGCCTTCCAAAATGGAGTGCAATTAAATTTTCATTCTTCAATTGTAGGAAATGTTTGGCTTGGAGTGTAACTCTAATCTAGAAACTGTGTATTCTGGCGGAGTCTGGCCGGTCCTCTCAATGAGCGGTGCTGACGGACGTCTTTTGTGTTCAGCTCTGCCGTGAATTTGGCTTGAGTTCTGGGCCAATATTTGCTTTAGAGTTGCCTGCCATCGCTGCTTCCACTCAGTGCTCTTCCGTTCGTAAAAGGCCTCTCGTATTTCGTGGCTCTTACCTCGGCCCCGACTCGGTATTACTTTGCCTCGGCCATGCGTCTCAGGAGTGACTTCGCGGGCCACGCTATTCGTACCACAGCCTTCATATACTTCATTACTTTTGTCTTGGTGAAGACGTGCAGATTTTCGGTCCATTTGTGATCCAACTGCCGTCTTCCTCTGTCTGTGTGTACATTACACGTGCGTCGAAATTTTAGTTACGGCGACGACGATATTTTCTCGGCGGTGGTCAAAAGGCGGAAGCCTGCTCTCTCTGAGAATGAACCTGCAGATTTCTTCAGTTTCTCAAGACTCAAATTTATTTTTCAATTTACTGAATACATTTTCTTCGTAAATAAATCTCGTATTTTTTGCCGGTAGTGTGCGTTTTTTATTTTTCGATGTGACTCCATCAATAGAAATGCCTCTCACTGTAACCTACTTGATGATGTTTGCCGATTTTGTGTTTTTTTCATTTAGCTTTAGGACACGAGACTTAGTTATCTTCAATAGTGTATGAAACTCCTCGAAATTATTCACCACTGTAGCAGAATACAACTATTATATCTATGGTACTCCCAGGGTGAGATGTGAGGTTTCATTGTATTAGACAGAGATTTCGCGTTCCCTTGCCCTCAGGGAGATACTACTGTTATATCTACGGGAATTAGCATCCCCAAGAGGATAATGTGAGGCCCCAATCTGAGAGTTAGGTAGGCCTTCTTTTTGCTGAAGCGGGATTTTTTTTTGTAACGGACTATCTTTTTTTTTTGGTTCACATCTGTATTGTTTTTTAATCCATATTATTTCATTCTTCGGCCTTTTATCTTTTTTCATGGACTTCTTTCGTAATTTACTGGTTCTATACAAAGGGTATCCCTCGTAGGGACACGTCGTGAGCATAGACTTCACGTTCCTTTATTCCCTTCATTCTTCTTTTCCTTGGAACGCCTTTGCTGTGGTAAGGGAGACTAAAGCTAACTTGTAATCTAATCTAATTCTCGTTCCGTAATTCAATGCTAAATAGTGCCCTAGTTTTTCCTTTTTTCGGAATACCGTTGTTGTGGTGAGCGAAGCTCTAACTCATGTAATCAAATGAAAAGCATCTAAGATAGTAAAACTCTCCAAAATCCTTCCATTTTTGAATTTATAGCGAAAGTGGTTTATTTCCGGCAACGCCCTACCGGCTGTAGCCTCTTCAGAGGCGTCTTCAATTGCAGCGCAGCTCCTGGGTTAGTCTCTATGTCCGGCTCGACCATATCCTGTCTGCGCTGATTGCTAGTCACTGGATTAGGAAACTTTCTTTTTTCTTCCAAATATTTCCTATGAAAAAGTTCCTTCATTTTTAATGAGGGGGATTTGTAGCGGCCATTTTATACATTGATTTGGAATCATTGTTGCCATTGTTATCGGTAGTACAACAATAAACGTAAATGTTTCGGCCACTGAGTTGCCTACTCTGACACGGCACCCTTCACTTATGATAATAGTTGTTGAAACTTGCGTGATTTCAGCACTTAATTTTTACCTTTCATGCCTTTTTATGCCATGCTTTTTTAGATTACTGAATAATTCTTTTAGTGAAGTTTTCCGTCAAGTATTAGGTTTTTCATTCCACATTTCTATCAACTATTGTTACGAACTTTCCGTGAATTTGAACGATAGGCCACACTAAGCGAGAAAGAACTAATTGAATTATATTGATGGTTTTCTCTTCTCGTAGGATTTGAAATACTTGCAGACCGTCCTTGGTCAAGTGCCGCGCATGAGTTCAATATTTGAGTTTATTATCATGATGGATATTGATCAGCAGACTGTGACAACACCGACAATCATCATTGAGAAAACAGATATGAACACTTAGGTGTGTGTTGTAATTCTGCTTACCGTTTTTCTGGTTTGAAATGGCAACACCGTTCCTGGTCTCTTCCGCGCATTGTATCGTCCTTCTTTGTTTGATGTTCATTGTAAGGAATGACGCCACCATTGATATACAATAGCTCTATGTGTCGAGTGTCGCGTGTACTGCTGCAGGTGTAGGTGTTGCTGCGTGTACTGCTACAGGTGTAGGTGCTGCTGCGTGTACTGCTTAAGGTGTAGGTGTTGCTGCGTGTACTGCTGCAGGTGTAGGTGTTGCTGCGTGTACTGCTGCAGGTGTAAGTGCTGCTGCGTGTACTGCTGCAGGTGTAGGTGCTGCTGCGTGTACTGCTGCAGGTGTAGGTGCTGCTGTGTGTACTGCTGCAGGTGTAGGGGCTGCTGCGTGTACTGTTGCAGGTGTAGGGGCTGCTGCGTGTACTGTTACAGGTGTAGGTGCTGCCGCGTGTACTGCTGCAGGTGTAGGGGCTGCTGCGTGTAATGCTGCAGGTGTAGGTGCTGCTGCGTGCACTGCTGCAGGTGTAGGTGCTGCTGCGTGTACTGCTGCTGGTGTAGATGTTGCCGCGTGTACCTCTGCAGGCGCTATGCAGCTGATGACCCCACTGCATCCACAGCCGCAAAACACGGCGGCAGATGGAGATCTACATCAGCCAGGTCTGCATCAAGCGTCTGTCTGCTGTTACCCACACCTCAGCCGATCCCTCGTTGCTGGCAGCTCCTACATTGCGTCTCGAAGCGCTCCTGCGCTGCTGGATGACGCTTCCAGGAATTCGTACCCTGCATGCATGTGTTACGATGAATTTGTTTATCAGCACACGGCCTAAAAACGTTTTACCTGAGGCGCTATCTCGGTGTAAGGCTTTCGGACTACTGAAAGTGCTGTTTTCCTTGCGTGCAGCTTTATTTACTCTGAATTTTTACGACTTATTCTCTTATTTCAGGTTACTAACCAGTGTTCTATCACTGTATTATCTCTGGTCTTAATTGTTGTAACCTTCAACGATAAATATTTCAGTGCTCTTTCTTTTTGTTGTATGGTAATTGAATCTCTTCTTGAGAACGTGTTGCTCTAATTTTAAAGTCCTAACAGTTAGTTGTTTCGGACGATTTGCCTCAGATTTTTTTAATGTAGCTTTCGTATTCTGAGGAAAGTTTTATCGTGTGGTGTGTGTATTGCTTTCTAATGAATATTGAATAATCGTGTTTATTATTTAGTCGTGAACATTCCCGCAAAAGCTTGCGCCAGTAATCTGGCTTAGAGCTGAGCTCGAGGCAGGAGCGCCGAGACGATCAGGTGCCTCGCCGTTGTCGGATCCGACTGCACATAGAATGACGTTGCGTTTGTCCAGCTTGTGCAGATTATATTTTCGTTTTAGTTTCCCCTGATCTGAAATATTTAAGCGTGCATTCGATACTCAAAGGCGACGGCTGAAGCTGGATTATTTTTATAAGAGTCCAAGGATGGCTGCATAGAGAGTTACACGTGCGCGAATAGCAACCAACGCAACGCAGGGAAGACTAGTGAGAGCTACTGATATTACTGATGCTTGAACTTGGCGGGGCGTGCATCACGGGGCGTGCATCGCGGGACGTGCATCGCGGGGCGTGCATTGTGGGGCGTGCATCGTGGGGCGTGCATCGTGGGGCGTGCATCGTGGGGCGTGCATCGCGGGGCGTGCATCGCGGGGCGTGCATCGCGGGACGTGCATCGCGGGGCGTGCATCGCGGGACGTGCATCGCGGGGCGTGCATCGCGGGGCGTGCATCGCGGGGCGTGCATCGCGGGGCGTGCATCACAAGGCGTGCATCGCGAGGCGTGCATCACGAGCGTTAGTACAAGAGTGCTATTTACACACTGCGAGATGCGTCAAAAATGTAGACACGTTTACAATGCATTTCAGTAACCACATCTAAGCTGAACGCCTCGGTCATGACTTAAAAATTTCACATTGCTGAACCACAACCTATTCGAGAGAGAGTCACTACGTGTTACATCATTTCAGCGACTAGTGTGCCATATCGCCTCAAAACGACTGAAGACCTTTACAGGAAATTACTAGACATCGATATAACGGAACTCTTCATTGTTTTTCTCCTGCAAAGATTTGTTTTTCATTCGAGTTCATGATTCCGCCAGTCGATGTAGGATTCGCGATGGAGAGGCGCTGTTCATACAGTTTATCAGTCAAAGTTTGAGTTGTTAACTGTGATACATGCTCTGAATAACTACATGTACGGTGCTGCGTTATCACGGCAGTACGAGACCCTAGCTGATAACACTCGATGAATACCAGAGTGGCGACGTATTAGCCCTGTCAAATGCACTACGGGTTCTGCGAGCTCCGGAGTGAGAAAATGTAGATTCATCAGGACTTGAAACATTTTCGGCGTTTAGCTACCGCCGTATTCAGTTGGTCTCTGAATTGAACATGCACAGCAAGTCAACGAGCTGACATCCTCATTGTTCTTTTTTTCAATAAAGATTAGGCCTTCTAAATTTCGTGCCTACTTTCCAGTTGCAGTTTTCAAACTGTTTCGCAATCTCTTCTTTCTATTTTCTTCATCTTCCCTCGTAACTTATTGTTTCAATGCGCAGATAATCATGGGGGAACTCACTTTCTCTTCACTCTCTTGAGATTGTGCTATTGAAGCTATGAATTCTTAAACTATTAGCAATAATAATAACGTTTTCAATAAATTTATCTCATTAGCGTTTCATTTTACCGGTTGGTTGGTAGCTGTAATTACTTATTGATTCACTGCAATTCATCATGCTGACCTGCACTTCGATGGAAGACCACGCTGAACATCATGCTGACCTGCACTTCGATGGAACACCACGCTGAACATCATGCTGACCTGCACTTCGATGGAACACCACTCTAAAATGAGCAGTGGTGGTGGACAGCAGTGTGCAGTACAATGTTAAATTCATTTTCCTCGTGGATATTCTGCTGGACATGTCTGCTGGTCCTGTCATGCCTGCAGGTCTTGTCATGCCTGCTGGTCCTGTCGTGCCTGCTGGTCCTGTTATGCCCTGCTGGTCCTGTTATGCCCTGCTGGTCCTGTCGTGCCTGCTGGTCCTGTTATGACCTGCTGGTCCTGTCGTGCCTGCTCGTCCTGTTATGCCCTGCTGGTCCTGTCGTGCCTGCTGGTCCTGTCATGCCTGCTGGTCTTGTCGCGCCCTGCCGGCCCTGTCATGTCTGCTGGTCCTATCATGTCTGCTGGTCCTATCATGTCTGCTGGTCCTGTCATGTCTGCTGGTCCTGTCATGTCTGCTGGTCCTGTCATGTCTGCTGGTCTTGTCATGCCTGCTGGTCCTGTCGTGCCTGCTGGTCCTGTCATGCCTGCTGGTCCTGTCATGCCTGCAGGTCTTGTCATGCCTGCTGGTCCTGTCGTGCCTGCTGGTCCTGTTATGCCCTGCTGGTCCTGTCGTGCCTGCTGGTCCTGTCATGCCTGCTGGTCTTGTCGCGCCCTGCCGGCCCTGTCATGTCTGCTGGTCCTATCATGTCTGCTGGTCCTATCATGTCTGCTGGTCCTGTCATGTCTGCTGGTCCTGTCATGTCTGCTGGTCCTGTCATGTCTGCTGGTCTTGTCATGCCTGCTGGTCCTGTCGTGCCTGCTGGTCCTGTCATGCCTGCTGGTCCTGTCATGCCTGCAGGTCTTGTCATGCCTGCTGGTCCTGTCGTGCCTGCTGGTCCTGTTATGCCCTGCTGGTCCTGTCGTGCCTGCTGGTCCTGTCATGCCTGCTGGTCTTGTCGCGCCCTGCCGGCCCTGTCATGTCTGCTGGTCCTATCATGTCTGCTGGTCCTATCATGTCTGCTGGTCCTGTCATGTCTGCTGGTCCTGTCATGTCTGCTGGTCCTGTCATGTCTGCTGGTCTTGTCATGCCTGCTGGTCCTGTCGTGCCTGCTGGTCCTGTCATGCCTGCTGGTCCTGTCGTGCCTGCTGGTCCTGTCCTGCCTGCTGGTCCTGTCCTGCCTGCTGGTCCTGTCGTGTCTGCTGGTCCTATCATGTCTGCTGGTCCTGTCATGTCTGCTGGTCCTGTCATGTCTGCTGGTCCTGTCATGTCTGCTGGTCTTGTCATGCCTGCTGGTCCTGTCGTGCCTGCTGGTCCTGTCATGCCTGCTGGTCCTGTCGTGTCTGTTGGTCCTGTCGTGTCTGTTGGTCCTGTCGTGCCTGCTGGTCCTGTCCTGCCTGCTGGTCCTGTCGTGCCTGCTGGTCCTGTCATGCCTGCTGGTCCTGTCGTGCCTGCTGGTCCTGTTCTGCCCTGCTGGTCCTGTCGTGCCTGCTGGTCCTGTCGTGCCTGCTGGTCCTGTCGTGCCTGCTGGTCCTGTCGTGCCTGCTGGTCCTGTCGTGTCTGTTGGTCCTGTCGTGTCTGTTGGTCCTGACGTGCCTGCTGGTCTTGTCGTGCCGTCCTGTCCTGCCTGCTGGTCCTGTCCTGCCTGCTGGTCCTGTCCTGCCTGCTGGTCCTGTCGTGCCTGCTGGTCTTGTCGTGCCTGCTGGTCCTGTCATGCTTGCTGGTCCTGTCGTTTTTGTTGGTCCTGTCGTTTTTGTTGGTCCTGTCGTTTTTGTTGGTCCTGTCGTACCTGCTGGTCCTGTCGTGCCTGCTGGTCCTGTCGTGCCTGCTGGTCCTGTCGTGCCTGCTGGTCCTGTCGTGCCTGCTGGTCCTGTCGTGCCTGCTGGTCCTGTCGTGCCTGCTGGTCCTGTCGTGCCTGCTGGTCCTGTCATGCCTGCTGGTCCTGTCGTGCCTGCTGGTCCTGTCGTGCCTGCTGGTCCTGTCGTGCCTGCTGGTCCTGTCGTGCCTGCTGGTCCTGTCGTGCCCTGCTGGTCCTGTCGTGCCCTGCTGGTCCTGTCGTGCCCTGCTGGTCCTGTCGTGCCCTGCTGGTCCTGTCGTGCCTGCTGGTCCTGTCGTGCCTGCTGGTCCTGTCGTGCCTGCTGGTCCTGTCGTGCCGCCAAAGAATCGCCCAAAACACAAAAATGTTTTCGAAATCTTTGATTGAAGAATTTAGTTTTAGGATTAGAGAGCCATTTTGCGATGGAGGAAGAGCGGATATTCATTAACTATGGAGGTTAGCAGCAAAATTTTGGCAGACCCTTTTCGTCGAAGCTTCTGGGTTCGAAAATGTTATGTGTGTCTGATTAGCATTGTTTATTTAATTATGTCGACTTATGTTTGCGTTATTTATGTTTTTCTGCTATCTTAAAAGCTAAAAGAAAACTATGTTTCATGATTGTGTGTTCGTATTGGATTAACGAAAAATGTTTAATCCTGCATCAAGAAGTCTTCAACATTCATCGAAAAATATCATTTGAATATTAGTGAAGTTATGTTAAAATCACGGTGTTATTAGGTGATGTTCTTTTGCAAGACCGCGTTGAAGACTATGGTAGTAATCGGTAGTAAGACTATGGTAGTAATCATTCCAGCGTTTTCGATAACTATCCCCCATCGTTTTCAATCTTTGTTTACAGGAAATGGAAATTAATGCATTAGTTCCTTCTGTTCTTCACTGACGTTATCAAGATGGTCCGGGAACCATTCCCAATGGCTAAAGAGGTAGTGGAGTTTAATGCCCATTCCAGTGCTTTATAACGAGAAATCGGACACTATATCTGTCATAAGTTTTCTGTAGCTTGCAGCTGTAGCCAAGTGACAACAACAACAAACGAAGACTTAAGAAGCCGCCTCAACTTCATGCTTGACTGACATTCTTCATGTTCAAACATCAGTTGTCTTATCTGTGTCTTCAGAAATTCTGTCTTCCAATTCCTAACTGCTTATGTACGGCAATGCCTTACTGATGTATTTGAGGCTAAGGCTCTATCATTGATCAAGGCCTTCGCAAATTGCTTCATCAATTTCAGTTTGATATGCAGAGGTCAAAATTATGCGAACTTGGGAAGCCAGGGGTTCATTGATCAAATTTTTATCTCTCGAACAAGTTGCTCCCTGCCGGAGCCTCTGCATCTTGAGCCAGTGCTGGTAAGGGAATCTGCTGCTCCAAAGGCGGAGAAAGCATGGGAACTTTGTATGTCCACTTCGCTGGCAAAGCAGTTAGCGAACCATTTTCAGATCAGTGCATATAATCTAGTTATGGTGATCGTACTGAAGTTCAGGCAAAATGAGTTTTACACGCCAGGACTCATCGCTAAGTGATCGAATGACTTATTGGGACGCCAGTATACATCTCTCCCTTTTGATACGCTCGTTGTGTAGTTCGAACCGTGAAACCTAGAATCTTTTTCATGTGCTCGCCATAAAAGAAACATAAGTGAAGAATAGACCATTGAGACCGTGACGCCTCGCTCTAACACTCATAACGTAAAACAATGAAAATAACTTTACTATAAAATTGTTTTGCAGCAGAATTTTGAAGTGGATAAATTTTATTAGCGACAAAAACCACCCATTAGAATAGCTGTAAAGTAAAGATTCCATGCAAGGTCAATCCCGTAAACTCGTTCAATAATCAGAAAACGATCATGATTATAATCTTTTAGCTTGAAGAATAAAGCACATTGAAAAGTGAAGAATTAAAATTTTTTGGTAATTTCTCAAAGCTGTGTACATTTTTGAAATCTACGAGTCATTCCCATTCAGAAAGTGCTCCAAAATCTTACACCATCATGCAAAAATGTAAAATTGATGTTCTGTATTGACGACCGCATTGTATAATTCAGTGAAGTGCGTGTGTGTGGACGGTTGAGTTATGTGGATGTGTGCAGTCCCGTCTGTGGATGTGTTCAGCCTAGATCACTCGAAACGGTTGGATTTTTTTGTCTCAAACAACATGGAGTGTATTATTGCATGTTCGAGTGTAACTCCTCTAATTTAGCGAAGATATCCTGACGTATCAATAGCAAGCGACATGAAATTGAAGCCAGTTTTTCATATATTCCATATTTGTAACTCCGCTTCTATCGATGCTTGAACTATTCCATCAATCTCTGGTCCCTGCAATCTTTAGGGCTTTTGGGATTTTATTCCCAATCTTCTCCATACATCAACTGGAGTGAGCATCTGAAGCTTTGCTCCCTCGTATCTCCCTTGTGTTGACAGGCCGCGATCCTCTTCTTTCGCAGTCGTTGAAAGCTTCTCGAGGAGGGTTATCCCGTCCTCGAGATGCTGCCTTCGCGTAAATCCTTGACGACTCAATAAAAAATGTTCGTCGAGTGATCCGTGTTAGTGAATCTTGAAGTGTTCAAGTACTCTAACCGCTACCGCATCGATATACACACTTCTGCAGCAGGCTTGTTTGTATACGGACGCATTTACTAGATTAGTGTGTTAGATCTACTCTGTTTGCTCCTAGTTGACATTTTGCCATTTTTTTTAAACGGTCGCTTATTCCTACCGAAATTGTCGAAACGTAAGCTTATGTGAAGAGACTAATGGAATAGACGTGGTTATGAGTGGAAGCTTCATGTACTTCGTCAGTTCCAAACAGTTCTGTCAAATAGTGAATTTTACGGTTCCAGATAGTATTATGTTCCAGAAAACCCCCTGTTCTTGCTCTGCGAAATTTCTCACTGAAAGTCTTTATTAAAAGCTTCCCCTGTCAGCAGTTAGGTATCGGGGGTAAGTTCAATACGGAACTACAGTGCATTCTGGATCATAAGTTGAGTCCAATTTAAAATGGAGAAATTCTGTTTTGCATGCATAGACTTTGAAAATTTCGTAAGTAAATAATACTCATTGGTAAAGATAAAGGAGAAAAACAACTGAAAATTTCTTTCTAACCAATTTCATTGGGAAGCGACAACTGTTTGCCGGCTGATCTAAAATGGGAGATCAAGTCGTATATAATTTTAATGCGAGGAAATTCATGATTTCATCTCATTAACAGGATTTTACTGTGTAAAGGCTTCACTATACACAAGACCAGCCAAGTATCCTCCTTTTAGGATACCAGCTATTTGCAAAGTTTATCATGGCGCAATCGCAGCAGAGGTTAAGCACAACGAACCGTGGTTTGCACTGTCTTAAAAGGCCCTGGCAGCTATGGAACGGTGAAATCTTTTGGTAAACCAATAAATTTCACCCACATTAAGTAGGAGAATCTGTAGAATTCTCCAGTAAAATTGAGGACCGTTTTCAAAATAGACTAAGGCACTTACTGATGCAGACTGCAGTTTAGTAAGCATTAGGCGACAGGTAAGACGAAAGAATTCGAAAAACAAAGCGTTTACAAGGGCCTTGTCTGCTTCCACATAACTAAGTAGATCGTTTAGAGTTTGCCAGGGAGCACGAACATGGGACGTTGAAAACAAACAACGTAAACAACGTAAGAAACAGTTCTGATGGCGTCCCGAAATTACTGGCTTGACAAGGAGTTGCTCACTGAAACGTTTTCTACGCGGCACTGTGAAGGAGGTTCCGTCATGGTGTGGGGTGCCGTAATGGAGGTTGTGAATAGAGGTGAAACGCCAGCTGGATAAGTTCACATGTACACATGTAATGATGGAGGGCCCTTGCTTTTGTGGTGATATATAGTTCTCCCAACAAAATAATCCAGCATTCCATAGTGCCTGCTTGATTAAGATTTCCTATCTTTCAGGTGAATGATATCTTTCTTTTCGGTCATCCCTCCTGTTCCCAGGTTTGAATCTGATGGAAAGCGTTTTGGATATAGTTATCGTTATACGTTATGAATGTCTCTTATAGAGAATTTCAGGCAATAATTAATCGTGGTGCCATTTGCAAAGCTTGGAGTGATTTCGAATTAACCCGATTTGAAACCATCATTTCTTAGATGCTGTGAAGAATTTTTGATGTTATCAACAAGAATTGAAGTTTCACTCTTTACCAATTCATTTTTTTTTGTGAACTTCAACTTCGTTCTAAAGCTTGTTTTACTTTTTGGTTAAGAACTTTTGATCTGCATAGATTTCTTTACTTTATTCTTTATCTTACCTTATGAGCAAACTTTAGAAATTCTTAGTGTAACTTTACAAAAAAATAATTTTTTGTTTTTCAACTCATAGTAAAGTGATTATCTGGAGTGTATATGCGTGTTTGCGTGAGGTCCGTGAGTGTCATGAAATATTTATAATATTTGCAACTTCCATGAAAGAAGAATAGGTAAAAGTGAGGAAAACATTATGCATTGCCCAAAGAATATGTTCGTATTTATTCAACACGATTCCATACCTAAAAAAGAAATTCGTTTAGAATAACACGAGACTGTGTTTCACAAGAATTGTTGACTGTATGTATTTTTTTTTGCTGAATGAACTTGAATTTATGGTTGCTGTGCTCAGATTTGAAACTGTGTGCAACAAAAGAAAGCCATGGATGTAACAGGAACTTTCAGCCATTGAATGAGAGAAAGGGAAGAAGACTGTAATAGGCCATAGTCCATCACGTCACCAAGTTTACAAGAAACTGCTGCATACGTAAGTAGATACTGCAAGTTCGATGTACGCTTTAAGCTGGACATCAATTGTGCACTGTTTACGAGCACAATTTCACAGTCATTCTGGTAGAAACATTCATAACTTGTGTTTTTTTTAACTTTAAGAACTATTTGAGCTCACATTTAATCTGAATTGGCTTGAGATCAGATCTAACGTTCTTTGGCGTTTTACTGTCAAATTTTCGTTTATTTCTCGGATTGAATTTTGCTGGAAGAATCATTTGTCACATTTCTTTCCCTTTAAAGAGAACTCTAATTTCTGACACTGTAATTTTAGTAGCTCCTGTTTGTCATCGTATTAATGGTCGCACAATTATATACTTTATAAACTAAAGGTTTCAGAAGTATTGAGAGCTCCTAGATTTTCGGAGTCACATTTGATGTGTGGCTGTTCAAGGAGAGCAAATGCTGGAATGGTTCATTTAGGTCACGTTTTCCTAATTTTGTAAAAGACTGTTTGCTTCACCTATATCGCGGGCTTTGTGTTGGAGATACTGAACATGAAAATATTTAATAAAGTTTTAGAACACACTTCCTACTCCTGGCTTTATTGCTAACACGTCGGACCACGAAGGTGAAACTGGTGACAGTTTTAACATTTAGTTTGCAAAGTATCAAAATTTATTATTCCAACTTGTGTACTGGTGCTGTGTTTTAAAATTGCCTTGAGTAAATTGCATACTATACTCTTTCTTATATTTTATAGGTAAACTTCAACCAGCATTTTATGTTTGTTTTGTTGAGATTGAGTATTTTTTAGAAGTCTAGGCCGTGATCATTTAGCGAGCGATATAACCTCAGAAATTTTTGCTATATTTTCATGTTCACATTGTTTAGTGTGTTTCATTAGATTAAATTCGCTAGCTTTTTTAATCTGTGGAAATAAATGACACTTCCAATAATTTTTTTTTGTTAAGTGATGTTCGAATCTTTTTATCTATACGAGCTCATTTATTGCGGCCGTCATTGATGGTGCTGACAAGGAAGGATGTGCTCTTATTTTCTCATCAGTAGAGAAAATGTGAGCGTTTTCTCTACATTTCGCTCAATACGGAGCAGCCGTATTAATGACTCTCTGTTTTTTATAAATTTGGATGATTTTGCGCGTGATAACGATTTTGCACTTTTACCTTTTATGCCACTTCACGTTGTTGCACAGAATGGTATTGCTAAAGCTAATCGTAGGGATAAATTAATTTCTTTATTTTAAAATGAATTGCTAAATTTTTATTTTAAAAATTCACTCCTACAAGGTATGAAACATTTTTGCAAAATGTACAAAATTGAGTATCTATTTTAAAATAAATTTGAGCGAAACCTAGGTGAAGTGTCTTCGGTGACGGTGTACCCTGAGGAGTCTTTGGGCGCTCCGCACCGATTTATCAGTGATTGTGGGAACTGACTTGTCAAAATAGTGTGCGAGACATCGCAAGATACTCGAAAGAGTGTGAAAGACTTGCACTGACATCTTCCCCAACACGGTGGCTGTCAAACACATCATCTCCCCTCACTCGGTGGCTGTCAAACGCATCATCTCCCCTCACTCGGTGGCTGTCAAACGCATCATCTCCCCTCACTCGGTGGCTGTCAAACGCATCATCTCCCCTCACTCGGTGGCTGTCAAACGCATCATCACCCCTCACTCGGTGGCTGTCAAACGCATCATCTCCCCTCACTCGGTGGCTGTCAAACGCATCATCTCCCCTCACTCGGTGGCTGTCAAACGCATCATCTCCCCTCACTCGGTGGCTGTCAAACGCATCATCTCCCCTCGCACGGTGGCTGTCAAACGCATCATCTCCCCTCTCTCGGTGGTTGTCAAACACATCATCTCCCCTCACTCGGTGGCTGTCAAACACATCATCTCCCCTCACTCGGTGGCTGTCAAACGCATCATCTTCCCTCATACGGTGGCTGTCAAACGCATCATCTCCCCTCACACGGTGGCTGTCAAACGCATCATCTCCCCTCACACGGTGGCTGTCAAACGCATCATCTCCCCTCACTCGGTGGCTGTCAAACGCATCATCTTCCCTCACTCGGTGGCTGTCAAACGCATCATCTTTCCTCACACGGTGGCTGTCAAACGCATCATCTCCCCTCACATGGCTGTCAAAAACATGTACCCTCACACGGTGGCTGTCAAACGCATCATCTCCCCTCGCATGGTGGCTGTCAAACACATCATCTCCCCTCGCATGGTGGCTGTCAAACACATCATCTCCCCTCACTCGGTGGCTGTCAAACACATCATCTCACCTCGCATGGTGGCTGTCAAACACATCATCTCCCCTCACTCGGTGGCTGTCAAACACATCATCTCACCTCGCATGGTGGCTGTCAAACACATCATCTCCCCTCGCATGGTGACTGTCAAACACATCATCTCCCCTCACTCGGTGGCTGTCAAACACATCATCTCACCTCGCATGGTGGCTGTCAAACACATCATCTCCCCTCACTCGGTGGTTGTCAAACACATCATCTCCCCTCACTCGGTGGCTGTCAAACACATCATCTCCCCTCACTCGGTGGTTGTCAAACACATCATCTCCCCTCACTCGGTGGCTGTCAAACACATCATCTCCCCTCACTCGGTGGCTGTCAAACACATCATCTCCCCTCACTCGGTGGTTGTCAAACACATCTCCCCTCACTCGGTGGCTGTCAAACACATCATCTCCCCTCACTCGGTGGTTGTCAAACACATCTCCCTTCACTCGGTGGTTGTCAAACACATCATCTCCCCTCACTCGGTGGCTGTCAAACGCATCATCTCCCCTCACTCGGTGGCTGTCAAACGCATCATCGCCCCTCGCATGGTGGCTGTCAAATACATCATCTCCCCTCACACGGTGGCTGTCAAACACATCATCTCCCCTCACTCGGTGGCTGTCAAACCCATCATCTCCCCTCACTCGGTGGTTGTCAAACACATCATCTCCCCTCACTCGGTGGCTGTCAAACACATCATTTCCCCTCACTCGGTGGTTGTCAAACACATCATCTCCCCTCACACGGTGGCTGTCAAACGCATCTCCCCTCACTCGGTGGCTGTCAAACGCATCATCTCCCCTCACACGGTGGTTGTCAAACACATCTCCCCTCACTCGGTGGTTGTCAAACACATCATCTCCCCTCACTCGGTGGCTGTCAAACACATCATCTCCCCTCACTCGGTGGTTGTCAAACACATCATCTCCCCTCACACGGTGGCTGTCAAACGCATCATCTCCCCTCACTCGGTGGCTGTCAAACGCATTTTACAGTTTCATTATTAGTAGTCATGTCGACATTTATAAATGAATCAGCTTACCTGTTAAAGTTATGTCGACAAATTC
Source organism: Morinoia aosen (assembly GCA_030386875.1). Taxonomy (NCBI): domain Eukaryota; kingdom Metazoa; phylum Arthropoda; class Malacostraca; order Amphipoda; family Talitridae; genus Morinoia; species Morinoia aosen. The sequence continues at coordinate 10,166,384 of CM059567.1, read as the reverse complement.
TTCTACTTCTCGTTGCCCTAAAGCCGCATGCTTGGAACGAACTAACGAGTTACTGTTCAAACTTGGGGATAGAATGGGAGGCCTGCCTGGTGTGGATACGTTCGCCGGCTTACCGGACCTGAACGATTTCAGTTGATTATGTATCGCTAAATTTTTTTTGATAAGTTAAAGGTTTTTCCTTGCAGTTAGTTCGAGTGCTGTGTCCAGTGATGACATCAAAATCAAAGATTAGAAGGTGTCATTGCGAAGGTTGAAATTGACCTGAATTAGAATAAATTTGTTAATTAAATAGTAGACGAAATAATGAAATCTCATTTTATTGTATCTTTTCTGGTGTGAGTTACATTTTCTCTTGGGTAAATATAGGTTTCTTTCGGTCTCTCCGAGCGTTATTAGGTAGAATCCGTTGATTCTCCGGACGGCCAAATAGTGCCGAAGTCCAGTTGTAATTGATCGTCCGTAAGTTGTGAATAATTGTAATGGAAATTTCTACTCGACGAATAAATTTTTGAATACGAATGAAAAAGCGAATAATTTTTATTGAGGATGCTATTCAAAGAATATTCTTGTTGACTGATCATAAACTGAGTTGTTCAAATTTTTCAACACGAATTTCTTATTTCGTTACAATTTCGTGCGTAAATTCTACCTTACAGCAGTATTATGAGTACTATTATAATTTTATCTTTTTCGTTCATAATATTCAGTAAGGACCTTCTCAAGAATGCATGAAAAAATTTGAGGTAGTTTTCTTTTGCTGGCTCTGCTTTCGATTTCGGGCTGCCGTGGCAGCGTGCGGTTGACGCCGTCGAGCAACTTTTGCATGGAAATATTTCGAGCTGTTCTGAGCTGCCCATCGCAGCTCAAGGCTCTGATGCCGGCGCTCTGGTCTCGAAACCTGTGGTAAAATTACGCAGCGCGGCCTCCGCAGCCAAGTCTTAGCGCTTCAAAAAAGAAGCTGCTTTGCATGATCGATGGCTTCCGGGATCGTCTTTTTTCTGGCCGCGCTTATGAGTGAGGCTAGCAAAACAATAGCAATAATGACGTACTGTCGATAAATAAATGGATCAATATTTGAATCTTATATTCTAGTTCATATTGAAGATTTTCCGAAAACGTGGGTTCGTGAGAATTGAGTTTTGCTTGACTGGGAATAGGTATCGACCAAGCTTAAAAAAGCATTTGCTGGAAGTCAATCCAAGAGATGGTGCGATAGACTTCAGGATCGCCTCGTCTTATTGGACTCAGCCGTCGGCAGGCGTACTGCAGCGTCGCGTGGACGTGGAGTTGCCTCACTCAATTGGATGCTTCTCCAGACACTGTCGCTCAGTTGAGGTTTGTGGAGCGTTTTAGATGCATTCGTTAAGAACATCCCTAAGTCGGCGCTCTGTGTACGTCTTTCGACTGCGTGAAAAGGCGCGCCTAGCAAACTGCTTGAGGTAAATGCATTTAAATTCCTAAAGATCAAGATCATCCACTACAACTACGCATCCAATCACGTCTCATGTCGATTAAAAGAATGGTCGACTTGAACTTGGCTCAGGAGCAATCAACTTTACACGACGTCAAAAGAAATGTTGCCAATATTGTGAGGGTTTTCATTTCTTCGAGCAAATATTTTTGTAATTAACTTCACGTATCAGACTAGAATAGAAATTAATTTTTATTTTCATGGTAGATTGATTGCCTCCGTGTAAAAACTCGTCTACTTCAGAAAAAAGTCGCAGCCCATGGGAGCTTCAGGCAAGTAGAGAATAGAAAGTTGCCTTTAGCGATGAACTAGATTGACAACGTCAGATTTGCGAGAAATTGTGGTTTTAATATCAAGAAAAGATAGGGCAATTCCCACACGTTATTCCTCAGCAGCTGCACCTTTGGATTGGTACTGACGCACAGACACCTGGCTGCGAGTTTAAGCTACCCCCAATTCTGACATTTCAGTGCGAGTTTCCCTGAATGCCCGAATCGAAAATATCCGAGCTATGATCGACAACTTTTCCTCTGTGGTATTTACAAAGTTTCTATTAAGTTTGCTCTCGGCGGCGAGGTGGTCAAGCGATTGAGCGTATTGCTGGGAGTGAATGCTAGCGGTGTCCTTTATTGCCGCGCTGTGCTGACGCTTCAATGGTCCGACTTCCAAAACACTTAACGTCTTTGAAGCGAGCACCTGACAAAGACTTGGCTAAGCTATTAATATTGCACTTGGCGTAACCAAGTCTACTTAGAGAGCTCACGCTATCAAAACTCACGCTATCGAGTCCAATTGCTCTATTGTGTCGATCGTCGTCTGCTATTGTTCCTGTGAGCATGAGAACCCCTGTGAGCATGAGACCCGAGTTCCTCTGTACCTCTCTTGGGATTTGATCTTGGTGTAGTGTGTGATTTTTTTCATGAAATAAAATTTATTATTTGTATTTTGTATTTCTTTAACTTGCACTTACACATTTAGAAACGACTTCTTCATGATTTTGGATGTGGAGATTTTTTTATTTCCACGCTAAATTTGTACTTTGACGAAACGATTAGCAAGAAATTTCATATTTAAGTATTCCAGGAGCTCAACGCGAAGAGCTGACCATAACAGCGTCATGATGGCAGCTGACCAAGTTAGAGGTTGTGCTCATGGAATTGTATCTGATGCTCATGTGTGGTGTCTCGCTTGCCTGCTGATTCAGTAGAGTTTCAAGATCCCGGGTGTAATGTGGTTGCGTTGTTTTAAATTGTCTTTCTCTTTGTAATCTGTTTTTGTGGTGAACTGATTTATGCTTGAAAATTTTTGAGTTTATTTCATTTTTTAGCTTCATTTTTTCATTTTGAGAAAATTTCATATCATTTTTGTACGACTAGCTGGAGACTCCTGGTCGAAATGAGTGCCGTTTAATTCGTCGAGAAAACATTCAGTTCCTTTGATGTAAACGGTGGCCCAAAAGTAACATTAATTTTTTGCTTTTATAATATTCAAATTATGATATACAATGTTTGAGTAAATGGTAAATGGAAGATGAGATCTGAGTGTTTATACTCAGTTATAATTGCCTTCAAATGTCTTCCGTATAGTGTCCAATTGCAAGCGAACTCTTTGTTGCGCATTTTGCATCAGGCTTCTCAGAAAATTATATCAAATGTTGCGAGTTTCTGCGATTATTGAGCTTATGTTATCGGAGAGTGTTGAGGATATCTGCGAAAACTTTCTCCTTTAACAGACCCAAAGAAAAGCAGTCGGAGCCAGCGATTCAGGATGACAAGGAACGTAATCAGAGGAAAAAATAACTGTAACTGCACAAAAGTGTTCCTTGGCAATGTTATCATTTTTTGCTTTGCTGTCTGAGGCGTGGCCTCATCATGCTGAAAACTCAAACTCGTATTGAATACAACTTAAAAATTAGCATGCTCCGAAACCGCCTTTTTGATTTACAATTTACTAACTCTTTGAGGGCTAAATGTGTATAAACGAAAGTGACTTTTGGCCCATCCTTAATAACTGGAGACCGAGTTAAATGCATCACAAGAAACTGATACCGAATTTCGAAAAGCGTCAAGGTTGGGAAAGTGAAATATGAGTTTTCCGTAGCGAGCTGGGCGGACGGTGCGTGCGTGTTGTTTTGTGGTGCACGTCTGGTGAAGTTTCTTCTCGAGCTGCCTGGCGCTGCTGGTGCTGTGGAGTGGAGGTGGTGAAAAGAAGTGGAGGAGGTGAAGAGAAGTGGAGGAGGTGAAGAGAAGTGGAGGAGGTGAAGAAAAGTGGAGGAGGTGAAGAGAAGTGGAGGAGGTGAAGAGAAGTGGAGGAGGTGAAGAGAAGTGGAGGAGGTGAAGAGAAGTGGAGGAGGTGAAGAGAAGTGGAGGAGGTGAAGAGAAGTGGAGGAGGTGAAGAGAAGTGGATGAGGTGAAGAGAAGTGGAGGAGGTGAAGAGAAGTGGAGGAGGTGAAGAGAAGTGGAGGAGGTGAAGAGAAGTGGAGGAGGTGAAGTAGAGGTAGTCAGAACCGGACCAGCGTTCTGAAGTCGTTGAACTTCACACCCCCATTTGCATTTTTAAGAGAACGGTTTACGAATTAGCCGTGTTATCTTTGTATATAGAAGTTTAATTTCATTGCTCTTTCCGCGATGCGTTGATATTCTCGTTCGTTGAAAATTTGTTGTCGCTTGTTTAACCTTTTTGCAGTTGTTTTCCGGTTTTTTAATGTTTTTAAACTTAGAAATTTCTCTTTTTTTCTACGGTTTTAATCAGGGGAGTACAACTTTTGCATTTATGGAAATATGCGCTCCCTGTTGGAAGGGACGAGGTCCCATGCTGATGGCTAGGTAGAATTTTTTTAATAAAATATTTCCTTCCTTTTTTAGCAAGAGATTTATTTTGTTTTATTACATATCTTTTTTTTCGGTTCACTGTTGTCTTTATTTTCAGCACGTACAACCTTTACCTTGTATTTTGTTTCATAAACTGGGAAAATGTGCGATTAGGAGCTGGAGTTAGGTAGGCCTTCTTCATGTTGAAATAAAATGTATTTTGTTTAGTTAAGGACCGCTTTTTCCGGCTCACCGCTGTCCTGTTTTTCAGCATCTACTACTTTCTTCTTCAACTTTTATCTTGTTTCATGAACTTCTTTCTGAACTTGCTGTTTCTATGCACTTTGTACATAAATTCCGCGTTCCATTAACTCCATACCAAATGGTACTTTTCTCCTTCTGTTTGGAACGCCTATGTTGCAGTTAGGGATCGAGGCTTAAACTAATCATCTAATCTAATTTAATCTAATCTAGTATTTTTTATAAACTTTCTTTTCCTGCTGCGTCTGTGCGCAAGGCGTAGGTATACCTTGTACATAAATTATTCTTCGCTTTCTGAATTCTATGCCAAATGCTGCCGCTATTTTTTATTTTTGAGGTGCCATGTGTCGTGGGCAGAGAGGCTTAAACTAACTTAAAATCTAGTTTAATCTGATGCATCAGTTGGAGACGCCTCAAGACTTCGCACCTCTCTTCAGAAGCTCGCGTACGACAAAGATCGGTGGCATGTACGCTGAGAGTCACGACCGAGTAGATACACACGAAGCCTCTGCTACTCAAACGGTTAACGATACATTTGAGTTACGCCTATCTCGCTGCATCTTTACTTTTAAAATTATGTTCGTGAGTTTGTTTGTTTTTATGGATATTTTGCGCTTGTTTTTGTTGTGAACATGATAAAACTTTGAATAAACTTGGTCGTCGTACTTGTGTCCTATTTTGGTGAAACCTATGAAAGAAAAGCTACATCTTAACTGATCATTTTTGTTGAGTAATTGTTCAATGAAAATATATTTTTTAAACGGTGCCGCATCTTATGAAACGGAAGCAACATTTATTGTGATTTTTTAACCATTCAATATATCAGCATTGATTTACTTATTTTGAATATTCACTCGGCCTATTGCATTTTTGTTCAAAATTATAAATTGCAGTACTGAAAATAAATAGTGTTTGTTAACGAGTATTCATACCATTAGTAAGATAACATTGCTCTAAAAAGAAATAGTGAAGTAATTTTGTTTGAATTCAGGCGTTATTTGTTATAACATTGTTCGTTGTCAGTTATACCATATCTGTATTTCTTTGTGAAGTATTCAACTTCCATGAAGTCTCCTCACTTTTCAATATCAGCCTAAAGTCGGTCGGGTTTGACTCTCGGGAATCAAACCCGTGATGCGCTTCTGGAAGACCAGCTGTAGTAACATTACTTTTAAAAATTACATCACTACCACATCATTAAATGGAGACAACACCTCGAATAATTAAAATTTCGTCGTCATATTGGCGAGTTTGGCGTGAATGCAGGGCACAGACGAGTTGCTCGGCGTCAGCGACTGAAGCGTCCTGCACCTCAGCAGAGCTTTGCGTTCTGTTTGCCTGCGAGAGTTTTGTCTCGTCAGCGAGAGCAATTGATGGCGAAATTCAGTCCTGCGTTCCGGAATTCATAAGTCGATGTGAGCCTTCGTATGGAGGAAAC